>CM062810.1:190419808-190745730 GCA_031772625.1 Pinus tabuliformis | reverse complement strand
GAGAAGCAAATCTTGAATATGGAGTAGCAGTAGGTTCAATTTCAGGTTCAGAAATTTCAGGTTCTTTAGCTAATTCACTGGTAGGAGAAATACTACTAGTAACTTTGGAAAATGAAATTGGTTCAGAAATATACTCTGTTGCTTGAACTTGATAATCAGGATGAACAATTAAAGATGACTCTTCGGTTTCTGGTGACCCAACTCTACTGTCACTAGGTGATACAAGAGCTCGTAGCCCTTCAAGCTAGCTTGGTGTATACTCGGGAGGTTTCCCCCGAAGTCTACGAGATTGTCTCAGTAATTCAGCCACGATTAAATATTTAATTACTCACACGTAAACAAAGAAAATCTCAATAAAACCACCTAAAGTCTCTAAAGAACTGAACAATTGAATCACACGCCTAAAAAATCTAAGAGTTCAAACCACACACAAACAGTAACTTTCCGTACCAAAAACACTAGTTGGTGATGAAATCCAACATCGTAGAATTCAATATAGAAAGGGCGGTTGGAATAGTTACCCTGACAACTTGCTTAATGAAACAGACTAGCACAAGTTTCTTCACAAAACCGTCTCGAGTGAAGAGAACCCCCTAGAGAGTCCAAGTGAGTCTAGTCGACATCTGCTCCAGGTACAGTGAGACCCATCCTTCATCGTAACCTTAGGAAATAATCTCAAGTTTATGGACACTAAGGTTACCAACAACAACAAATACAACTGGGGGAACAATCTACGATCCGATCTACGTGCAAGGGCAGAGTAACAAAGCTTAATTCCCTTGAAGGCTCCTCAACATGATCAATCCGAGGTTTACCAACAAGTGACCCCAGGCTCCTCGACAATAGTTAATCTGAGGTTTATCGTTTAAAATATGCACAAATCTTCTATCTTTCCCAATGAGACAGACTTGATTGTCTGAAAGGTTCGAACATGATCTCGTGAGTGACTCCTTTAAGAGAAGCTTCCCAGATTATATAAATTACAATTGGATTTATTTCCTACCGTAAGATATAGCTGCTTGTTTTTTTTAACTATCTTGGAGAGTTAATTACTCCCTACTCCAAGATACTAGCCTAAGCTATATTGGTGATAAGAGCCTTAGAAATAAAAAATATTGCTAGATCAATTTTAATTAAGCGTTACATTTATGGGTTGTTTCTTAAGTCAATAGGTATGGAAATGAAACTTTGATGGTGTGAAGACTCGACTCTAAAAACACTAAAAAAAATGCACCTAAAATGATAAACAATTCATTTTACCTTCAATGAATTTCTAGCTAAAAGAAAGAGTTTGAGAATGCAATTCTTTGAAAACAAATCTTTCTTTCATCATGTAAATGAAAAGAAAATATTTTTGTCTCTTTCAATAAGAACTCAAAAAGAGACTACTAATTATGCTCACAATAAATCCCTTTCTTTTTCAACACTCAAAAACTACAAAAAATGATTCTTTCGAAAGAGATTCTACAATTTCTAGAAAACACTCAAAACTACTTGAGATCTAAAAACTTCTAAAAACCTAATTGAAATAAAAGCTTCAAATATTTTTGAGGATGTTTTACTTAGTTGTTCAGTAAATTAAGGATTAATTTGTTCAGAATAACAAATCAATCAAAAAACATCCAACTATGTTTTCTTTTATAAAAATGAAATTCAAAACTTATAACCAAGTTCGTTCAAAGATTTGCAAAGAGAAAAATAAATCTATTTCTCACCAAAGGCAGATTTCACAAACCAGTCAGATTCATCAAGAAGACAAAAAGACACCAGGGTAATCTAAGGTTTCTTAGGCTTCTAATCTTTGAGTCACTACATATACCAAGTGAAAACCAATCCAGGCATGCAAAACTTCTAGAAAATCATCTAAAACAAAAATACCAATGGAACTTACTCACAAGAGATTTTTGACAGAACACATGCAGATCTGCGTAGACACTAAAAGTCTTAAATGAAACCTAAACTTAACTGGAAGAAAACATTTTAGTTTTTTCAAAAATTTCACAGCGTCCGTAGGCTTCCAGAAGAACCAGATGCGGTACCGCTCTGTGTACTAAAGGAAAAGTGCGGAGATGCCCACACTGTCTGTAAAAATAAAGTGTGGTCCTCTGAAAACTTTGAAAAAACAAAAAATAATCCAGATCCTAAAAACTACCCAATCCCACACACATCAAGCAAAAACCAGAAACAAGAACAAGTTTATCAAGTCAAAGAAAAAGGAAAACCAAAAACCAAATTCAGTTCCCCAGCGGAGTCACCAATTTGTTGGCCAGGTAAATCGATCTTGCAGACAAGACCAATCTCCCTAGTATCAAAAGGTATCTAGCAACAAGCAGGACAAGCAAATCTACCTTTCTCTAAACATATTGTGATTCATTAATAAAAACTATAGAGGTGTTTAGACCCTACCTTAAGTCCAACGCTAGTTTGTAGCAGTCATCCTTCAACTGTCCGAAAGAGTTTCCCTTTGGGAACCTACAATCACAAACAAGCACACATCAAATAATACCTACATAGCTAATATCATATATCATGTTCATTATGGTGATAAAGGAATCCATAAAATAAACCATAAAACATAGCTTATTGAGAAAAATAAACTTATTTGTATTAACTTCAAAATAGAAGAACCTTACAACCTTTGGTGCCTTGATGTTGTACAAGCTCTTCCCAGGGTCCAAAACAAGAATCTCCTTTACTTTGACAAGCCTCACACTATTCCAAATGAGATCAAAGAGGTATGTAATCTCTCCTCACAAAAGCTCAATTAGGAAGACTAAGTTCCAACAACATTTCACCTCAAAAATATTCAGCTTTTTAACCTCCCAAGTAATGCTTCATTTTATAATGCAAAGGAAGGAGGTTACAGGTCCACCTATGAAGGGATAGAGTCCTCCTTCAAAGGTATAAGCTCATCGCATCAAGGGGTTAGCTCCTTAAGGTATGGGATGCATGAACCTTAAAGGAGCGAAGTTGCCACCTCAAGATTCCTTCCAGAAGCTTCTAGAAATGACTGAAAGTGAGTTTTTAAGAATATACTTGCGCCTTTTTCACTTTTATAGGGGTTGACACCCATAACATAGAGACAGAGTAGTCAGGTGCGCAGGGAACATGACCTTTAGGTGCAGGACCATAGGTAATGCTAAGAGAAAGTGCGGAACCAGAGGTTTAGAGACTTTTGAGGGCTTTTTCTTATTTTCAAGGCTTGATATGAAGAACTGAGGCGTAAGAATTGCAAAGCAAGAAAGTATGAGTGGTAATGGACTCACACAGATTGCAGAATGTCAAGGTGACAATTTTCGTGCAACATACAGACCTATGCCATATGCATTAAATAACATGCCATAGAAAATTTCCCATCACTCCCAGGATTAAAAGTAGTCTTCAAAGAGGCAGAGGAAGAAGCAGAACCAATATACCTATTAAATCAACGTCGCCAATGGCAAGCACGACAAACAGGTATGCCTACTAACCCATCTTCATTCTTTCAGCCTTCACAATATAATTCTCAGCAATACACAGGGGCTACATGGCAGAACCAACCACCTTTTCCTAATTGGTAACCTCAAGCATTTTCTATGCCACCTTTGTCCAATTAGTCAGATCCAAACAATAGTTGGCCAAATTCCTCTTACTTTCCACCATTCTAGCAGAACAATCCATATCCATCTCAATGGCCCCCGTCCACTTCACAAAACCAAAACTAGAAATCAAGTTGGCAAATACCTATGAACTAGCCAACAAGGACAATCCACCTACCTCAACCTACGCTACGAACACCTTACACATTGCAGCAGAATCCTCAACCCAATCTACGACCACAACTCCCAACCCAGCCCAACCCATATCCTAACAACAGACTAGTCTAGTCGATGCAATTATTGAAGGTCTGGATATGGAAACTAAGGTGATAGAATGTAATGAACTCAAATTGAGGTCTGGACGAATAATCGAGTCAGATGATGATAAAAATATACAATTGGAAAAACCACTACGTGTAGAACAAACACCTCAAAGGGAGAATAAAGTCAAACAGAAAAGCCACAAACAAACTATTACCTCTTCTTCGCCATTCCCAGAAAGATTGATTATACCTTGCCCAATCGAATATCCTAATTTCGATCTCCTGGGAGAATTAAAAAATCTTTGTGTAAAAATACCCCTCCTCCAGGCTATTCAAGACATTCCAATCTATGCAAAAAACATTAAGGAATTATGTACCAAAAAGCCTACAAGGAAAAAAAAAAGTAACACCAACTGCCCACGTAGTCGGAACATTGTTTGATTTATTATTAGGCAGAGAGATACCGGTGAAATATGAGGACCCAGGAAACCCTATTGTCACAGTACAAATAAATGGATGTTCCTTTCCAAATGCGTTAGTCGATTTAGGGGTAGCCATTAATATTCTCACAACAACAACCTGTCAGAGAGTTGGCACCACAACCTTAGATCCAACTACGACCTTCCTGGAACTTGCTGACCGATCAGTTATTAAACCAGAAGAGACATTATAGGATGTAATGGTGTCTATAGATTCTTGGGAGTACCCAACAGATTTCTTGATTATTAGTCCTAGAATCTAGCTAGATGGACATCCTCTAATATTAGGAAGACCTTGGCTAGTGACCGTAGATGCTTATATAAGCTGTCAAATAGGCAATATGACTATAGCCAGAGGAAATAATGTGAAGAACCTATATTTATACCCTCCAGCTCAGCCAAGCCTAACCATAATAAAAACTAGGAAGCAACCTGTAACATATTTAACTGAAAATATTTGATCACCGCTAACTGTAACAGATGCTCTTGAATTTATGAATCAAATAGAATATGACATTATTAACACTTACATTAACCACCTAGCTGTCGTATCTAATCTAAAATGTCACATGATTGAAGTAACCCTGGGTAACAAAATTGAAGAAGATCCTTTAAAATATATCAATGACCAAACAATACCAACAACAATTGTTTATAACAGCAAACCCATTGAAATTGAGCTAAGGAATGTCCTAAACATTAACAAAAACCTGAATGATGACCAACAGGAGAGGCTTATCCAACTGCTTAGGTAATATAAAGGGGCTTTCATTTGGGATTACCCAGATATGAAAGGGATTGGCCTGCAATTATGTATGCACCACATCTATACTGAAAAGTATGTGGGACCCATTTGACGACTTCAACAAAGATTAAAGCCTCACCTAAAGGATGTTGTTAAAGACAAACTACAGAAATTGTTAGATGTAAATTTCATCTATCCTATATCTGAGAGAAAATGGGGTTTCTCCATTAGTTTTGGTTCCTAAAAAGAATGGGAAATGGCATATATGTTTTGATTACAGAGAGCTTAACAAGGCAATGAAAAAAGATCATTTTCCCCTTCCGTTTATCAACCAGGTTCTAGACACATTGGCAGGTAAAAATTTCTTCTCTTTCCTAGATGAATTCAATGGCTACAACCAAATCCAAATTGCCTTTGAAGACCAAGATAAGACTACCTTCGCCTGCCCCTAGGGGACGTTTGCTTACAGGGTATTACCTTTCGGACTGTACAATGCACTTGCTACATTCCAGAGAGCCATACTCAGTATTTTTGCAGACTTGATAAACGAGGGATTAGAGGTGTACATGGATGATTTTACACCCTATGGAGATGACTTTGAGCAGGCATTACAGACACTGGAGAAATTCTTGGAAAGATGCATTACTACTAGGCTCTGCTTAAGCTACGAGAAATTCCACATGATGATGATTGAAGGCCTGATCCTCGGTCATTACATCTTAGCAGCTAGAATTCAGGTAGATCTAGCAAAAATTTAGGTAATCCTCTCACTACCTCCCCCTTGCACTCAAACTGAGGTACGTAGTTTTTTGGGATTTTCTCGATATTATCGAAGATTTATAAAAAAGTCTCCCAAATTGCTGCACCATTATATGCTTTGACAGGAAATATCAATTTTATATGGACTGAAAAATGTGACATTGCCTTTGTAGAATTAAAACGGCTAGTATCAACAGCCCTAGTACTACGGGGCCCAAACTAGGATTTTCCATTCCAGATTTCATCCGATGCATCAGATATGGCCGTTGGAGTAGTTCTCGGCCAAGAGGAAGACAAGAAACCCTATGCGATATACTACATTAGCAAAAATTTAACTCCTGCTGAGTTGAATTACATAGTGACCGAGAAAGAGTTTCTAGCTATAATCTATGCTATTAACAAATTCAGACACTATATAACAGGATACTCCCCATATCAGATAGTGTTTGGAAAAGAACCTATCTTCCCCATAGAATTTGAAATTTAGACATTGCGGATAGCCCAAGAAGTAGAGTTGGATTTGAATGAGGAACAGGTTAATAGACTACATCAAATCAATGAATTGGATGAGTTCGGCTATCAACTCTTCAACATACTGCACTTATTCAACAACAAAGAGCAAAATGGCATGATGCCCTTATCAAGAAAAAGATAGTCCATGAAGGTGACTAGGCACTTCTGTATGATTATAGGTTCCAAGATTTACCGAGCAAACTCTATACTAGATGGTCAGGTCCCTACGAAATAAAAGACGTGCAAGATAATGGCACCCTTACATTAGCCACCATTTATCGGTTTGGCTACTCTTTTAAAGCAAATGGGCATCGAGTACGCCTCTACCACAAACTGCTTACAATGGAATCCTTTTGCCAACAGACACGTGAATATTCTACGATACAAATTCTCGCTGAAGAGGGAAACTCTTCGACAACACCAGTCCAGTGAAGAATTTATCTTTGAAACCTGTACATAAAATTGCTTTTCTATTTTATTTGCTTAGAACAATAGAGATGATTATTTATCAGTTTTTTTCCTATTTTCCTTTGTTGTTCCCTATAGGGAACAACACTTTTCGCGTTCATTTTTCTTTGCTGTTCCCTATAGGGAACATCACTTTTTGCGTGTATTTTTCTTTGTTGTTCACTACAGAGAACAATTGTTGTTCCCTATAGGGAACAACACGTTTTGCGTGTATTTTTCTTTGTTGTTCGCTATAGGGAACAGTTGTTGTTGCCTATAGGGAACAACACTTTTTGAG
The DNA here is from genome assembly GCA_031772625.1 of Pinus tabuliformis. Taxonomy (NCBI): domain Eukaryota; kingdom Viridiplantae; phylum Streptophyta; class Pinopsida; order Pinales; family Pinaceae; genus Pinus; species Pinus tabuliformis. The sequence continues at coordinate 190,738,648 of CM062810.1, read as the reverse complement.
TGTTTTTCCTTGTTGTTCCCTACAGGGAACAACTATTTTTCCCTATAGAGAACAACACCTTGTGAGTATTTTTGAGAACACCCTTTCTCCCCCTTGCATGATCATTCCTAGGCCATCCCAGTTCACTCTTTATGATCCTCTTTATGGAATAAAAGTACAATACATATTTAAGGACAACAAGTATGGAGTCTACTGAAACAGACAAATATCTTGAATATTATCATCTTTAACAAGATTGCTTTGTGATGATCAAAAAAGAAAGGACACAATTATCTATATCACTTCACTATCCTCATTTCCACTATAAATCAAACTGATTGATTATCTGTACCATGCTGGTTCTCCCCTGTCCCGTATAAATCTCTTTATTTATTATCAATAAGATTATGGGTATATTTTTTTTTCTATTGATATGTTCAAACTTCTTCTGCCATCCCTACTCTTAAGGAGTACTGAGCCACCCTCTATATATAAAATGGGGAGTGTTTATATATATATATATATATATTCACTAACAATTTTATGATTTTTCCACAGATGGAGGATAGGGGGTCTCATCACGAGCTGGCCTGACCACTTTCGCTACTTCCCAGTGAATGGCAATGTGTTCATCTGGTTACCATGCCCACACATTGGTCTCTACAATGGACATCATAATGCACTTCCCTAATTATACATAGAGGACCATGGTTCCCAAGGGTTAGAAAGAAACTCTGTCGAGGCTATGGATGCCTGCAGGCAATAGAAGCTTTGCTTATGGTATTGAAGTTTTATTTTCTACATCAATAATTATTATAATGCCCTCTTATTATGTTTCTATCTTTTCTATGGAGAGATTATGTCCCTAACTTACCTTGAACCTTTATGCATGAGTTAATCTTTTAAAATCAATCACAATAGTTTTAAGTGGAATAACAACGGTAAAGTATTATTTCCTGCGTATGCTGTCCTTTTTCTTTATCGCATCACCTTACGTCATCTTATCACTTATTCATAATTCTCATTACATGCCTTGTTTTCATTACTCCAATATCCTTTATGATCCTTTCATTAATATTATATATGTACCTTGCCACTTTCATTACCCTATCCATCACCCTTGTACTTCACCGCCAGCGTGTCATGCTTTCATTTATTCAGTTGTAGGTGACCTATCATTTCGAGAGGGGGCGAGGATCTCTAGTATACTCATGCATGCACTATCATCTTTTCATTTGATTTTATAGAACAATACGACATCCCATAATCACAGAGCGTGTGGCATTATAACAGTCCTCGAAAATGGTATTTATGTTTATAAAGCATCACTTGATAGAGCCATTATAACCATTTGTTGTTCCATCTCTAAACTCTATTCATTGCCATGATTTCTCCACTACACTGATCATTTGCAGAAGTCAAGCATCGTGGGAGGAAGAACAGTGTGCCAAGAATCTTTGACACTGACTATCTTCGATGAAGCTAGGGAAATTCTAGCTTGCGCAGGATGGTCAGCATATTTTACAAGATTTTAACCCCCCAATGAGGAAAGAGCCATTAAATTTTTAATAGGCAAGAGGCGGACAAATCACTTGTAAGAGGAAGACAAATCACTGTAATAGATGTTGTGATAGCAGAAGTGTTTTGGTTACTGGCAGAAGGACCAATATGGGTTGGAGAGCGATTAAAGCTGCATGATGCTATTAAGGTTTTTAGGGATGAAGGACAGGAGCTAATCAAGAAGGGTAAAGGCATTTGGCCATCTTCTCTCTGAGAGCCATGGGGAGAATCGACATGAATTGTCCAGAACTATATTACCTGCAATGGGCGGAAAGACATTGTAAGGCCGCGACAACTCAAACTTTTAGTAGTTTTAAAACAAAAATACTTTGTTAATTTGCTTGCATTGTCGAATTCATTATTACATGACACTACCAAAAGGTTGAGGTGGTCTCAACACACAGAAATAGTAGTTAGCCACCATTGTCTGATCAGGGTAATAGTTAGTCATAACCTTGCCCAACAACAATCAACCTGGGATGATCTAATATTGGCCCTCTAAAGAGGTGAAGACCTGCCAACACCTAAACCTGTTCCAAAAAGAAAGAGCACTGCACTTTTAGGAAGCATACATCACAAACGCAAATGATCTACAAGGTTGAATTCAAAACAGGGAGAATCTGAAAATCCTCAAGGCAGTGCTAGTCAACCCATAGAATTATCCAGCCCAGTAAATGAAAAAGACTTACAACTAGAATCAAGATGACAAGATAACCTTGAAACATAACTTGAGGAATGAGCAGGGCATTCTCATGATGAACGAAGAAATGAAGTGGGACCTCCTTCAACACCAAATATGAGTTCTCAAGACGACCTGTTGCATGATTTCGAGATAGGGATGGCCAAGGTCCTGGCCAACATGAATGTTTAAATGCAGTTTGAAGGACTGCTTAATATTAACTTAGGAGAAACCCAATCTCCAGGGAATTCTAGCTATACCAGAATCTTGTCTCCATAAAAAGATACACACCATGAAGCGGAAATAGATATAGAGGCTATTCAAGAATTAGAGAACCAATATGGTGACACACTCCCAGTGGATAACAACCATGAAGGTCTAGACACAAAAAACATAGGCCAAGAAGAGGAAGCAGAGACAAAGATTATTTGGGAATCTGATAATCAATCTGGAGACACAGTCTTATTAGAACAAAGCCAGGGTGAACAACCAGGCTCTTTAGAGACAGAAGATATTAACGAAACTATTAGCAGACCAGTTACTCCTCAGAAAAGGTATAGAGCCAAAATGAAATTGAAGAAGCTATGAAAAGAACAACAGAAGCTTCGCAAGACACTCAATAGGCTCCAAAGAAAAATAAAATAAATCATAGCGGGAAAGGTTTCGAACAATACCCCTGAGGTAGTAAATGTGGTCGTGCAAATGGAATTATATGAAGGTAGGGCTACAGGAACTCAAACTGAGCCCATACCTACTCAAACAGTCATCACTCAAGAGGAACCACATGCAGATTTAGTAGAGGTAGCTACTCAGATGGAGGTTTGGACCTCCCACAACAAAGAAGTATAGATAGAAGATGTACCCTCTTATAGCATGGGCACTCAGACAGAGGCTTGGACCTCCCACAATAAAGAAATACAGACAGAAGATATCCCTTCTTATAGTATAAGCACTCAAACAGGCATACAAGCCAAAGACATCATGACACAACATGACCCCATTCTACTGAATATTTAGGAAGAATTGGCACAAGCTCAACTCGCGTTGGAATGACTTGAACAAGAAACCATTTTCCAATAGAAATATCAAGAGCTACAGAAACAACTTCGGGAAATGAATGTAACAGAGAGCGAGACTTTTGACAGATGCAGAAAGGCAAAAGAAAAAATGGAGAAGATCAAGCTCAAGTTAGAGAGAGTCATAACGCAGACAAACACCATCTACTCACTGTATTCAGATGTCCTGGCATGCAGGTCTCTCACCACCAATTATGCCTTGTTTTTGTTAGAATGGTACCTGTTATTGAAAATTAAAGCTGTAAGAGCTGGTAAACCAATTGAATTAAGAACAATTGAAGATTTTATAAATTGCTATAAGTAACATGGTGTAAAGGTCCAAAGGCTTCTTTGTGAGTTTTATCTACACAATTTTATATTAGAGAACGAGGTGGAAAAGAACCCTAGCCCTTTTGTAGGAGATGTTCAATTCCACGCTTTTATTTCATTTGCAGTTAAACAACTCAAATGGTTTAAAGCTTATAATGAATTTCAAAGGCAGGAACATGTATTGGATCTTTGCGTGAGAAGTGAACCTAAGCATCCTTTACAAATGTTTGCCAACCATGAAATTTTGATGACATGAGAAGGGGTGATTAAAACTTTAGGGTCCATTCATAAGGAGATTGTACAGAAAGGAGTATCATATTTCCTCTCCATTCAAGAAAGTTCTCTGACTGCATCTAAACTCAAATGGATGATATCCACTAGTAGTGTGAAAGATAGGGAACCATTTAATTACAGAAGTTTTAAAGTAGCTGCGGCCCATTTGGTCACCTATAGCAATCTTATTTTGAGAGAAGGACCTTACTGGTTAGGATGTTAGTTTCGGAGCCCCATTATTTGGTATCCCCCTGAAGGTTATTAGGCTAACTACGAATTTCCTGAAGGAAAGGAAGGGCCCGCCTTTGCTCTCCTGGCTCAACATCATGGTTTTAGACCAATTTTTTATGCTTCCTCTCTAGCCTATGCTTTAACTGCACTGCATAAGAACTACTTACTTTTCATGAGGACATGAAACAGGGTAAGCAAGGGAGTATGTTGAGTTACGAAATGGGTATGTATTTACTCTTAATTCCATCACCTTTTTCCTCTTTTATTATCTCTTTCATATCTTGATATGCTAACATAGTGATGGATTATGATAACAAACATATGAACTACTCTCCGTTAAGATTTATCCATCGTAACTAACTTTTATTCCTTTTTATGCAGAGAAACAATGAAAGAAACAATTGTTGTTCCCTAGCGATGGAACATCATAAACCAACAGAGGAAGAATGGGGCGTGTCGGTTGCGGTCAGGTCGGAAGACAAATCAGAAGGATCACTGCTAAATATGAAGGGTGTTTGAAGATAGAATTCAGTTGCGAATCCCTCAGGATCAGGGGATCCTAAGGGATCACATTTATCTTTTACCTCTTTTTGGCTATAAAAGCAAAATATCGTGGGACGACGGGGGATCGATCTCTATTATTTCAAATTGTAATTTTAATTTACAGACTTGTGATGTTGGAGAACACGACCGTATTGTAATGAGACTTGAGTTCAATGATTAATATATAATTGACATTGTTGTTCATTCGTATTCTTTGAAGTAGCTCAGTAGTATTCACTACTGGCTAAGGGCCCAGCCTCTTGTGGATTATACTGCTCCCTTGTGTTATATATTTCTTATTCTCACAAGTTTCATTGGTTTGATAGTTTTCCCATTTTCTGTGAGCTTATCTTATTTGTTATTTACCGCTTTCCTATATTGAAGTAGTACATTTTATTTACATGTTTTGTAGCACTATCATTTGATTCTATTTACACTTATTATAGATTAAATTATTTTGCCGTTAAGACAGTGAATCTCATTGATTTAATCAGTTGTAAGAGTTTGGTTATCTCTATTGAACTCTTGGTTGACATCATTTCCATTTAGATTGCTTAGTTGAGATTGAGTGTGATTTAGATTGAATCAGCTAAGAAGAGATTGGTTATTGCTACTATGCTCTCGGTTGATGCTTTTCTTAATTGAATTGCTTGTGTGAGATTTGATTTCGATTTCTGTAGAGGATTAATTCCTGATGCTTAGATGCAATATTTCCTTTAGCAATTGCAATTTGAGTTTTATAAATGCATATGTTTACTCTTGTATCAAAGGTTTGTACTTCATTTTAAGAAACATTACTCTCTGGATTCATAGCATGCACATATTGTGTACACTCTTGGAATAAAAGGACTTGCCCGGGTTGATGATTAATGTGGGGTAATTAGGATTTTAGAAAGACACCTTTTATCAACCAACAAGAGGCAAGTAAGATATCCCTGTTGGTAGCAAGGGTGTGACACATGAAGCAAGTCTATGAAGGTGCATGAACGGTTCTAACACACAGAGGGTGATGTGAGTGTGCCCCTTTGAAGCCTCTGGAAGAATGTGCTAAGAAGGAAATGAACGATAAAATATGCATCACAAACTAGAAAGAAAGTAAGCTAATAATCCAAAGTGATTGTTAAACCAAAAACATATTTTAGTAAGATTCATACATACTTATACAGAAAAATTCCATACATGCATGTGTAAGAAAACATATATAGATATCATTAGAGTAAACAAGTTCGCTGAAATACAATAACAACATATGCATGAAACGTTGTGGCTCTATTATATTAGGAAGTGAATGTTCCAATCATATAGTACAACCATGACAAACCACTAGTCTCGACAGTGGAACGTTATAGTCACTGTCGCCTGCTCTTCTAAAGAGATATACTAGTTGTGCACTGTGGAGAAGCCAAGCCTCGTTACAATACTCTCCAAGCTTTCCCTAAGATACTCCTATCAGAATCTTAGCTGACCGGAAGCCTCTACAATGAGTTATAAGGGACTATATATAGCAAAGTGTGGGGTGACCCTTGACATTCCCCTTTGTGACTATTCATCTACCCTCATGACTCTTCAACTACTCTATGACTGTTACATTCAACTATCGACACTTGAACTTCCACTTGAAAAGACATTACATACAATCTGCACATTTACCCATTTGAGACAAAATAGGCTTGAGAAAGCCATGCAAAACATCACTATGACTTAGACAACTGTGGGAATACCAACTCTTTGACATCCTCACGATGGTCGACAATGGCGAACTGATGCCAAGCTCGGTAATCTTTAATGGTGTTCGTGTACTCTGTGGTGGCATCCTTCTCGAAACAAACTCTTGCCTTTGTTGCATCCGGGTACACTACTCTCTCTTATTTGTCCAAATCATCTAATAACGTGTGCATCATTATCTTGAGTTCAACCAGACCAACGACATATTGATGCATGGTGTCTACACTAATCACTAAATCTGCACCAGTGGCTATGTGCATCAACTCGTCAAAGTACAAATCAAGCTCCAGTTGAACTTGTGCCTTTGTCTTAGCCTCGTTGAGTATCCCAATAGATGGTATCACATGCGTGCACAAAAAAACATCCGTGATTTTGAATACCCATTAATGGGAAGCCTGCAAACTAGTGAGGAGTTGTGGGAGTTCTTTAGAGTTCTAGATTTGACTCCAGATGCGTTCCTTCAGCTCGACCGGTCTGGGCTTCATCATCTTAGGCAAGTGTAATGGGGTTCCCTTGTATCATATTGTCCATATTTGCATGTAATCCACAATAGTATGCAGGTTGATAAGATACATGCTCTCCTAGAACATCATTGCTGCCAAGCATTTATATGGACAACTTCCTTATGCATGGTACCAAACGTAGAATACAATGCTTGCATGACTGTAACCAATTCTCCTCCCTGATTGGTCGTCTCTAACTCCTTAGCCATTCGCTCATTCTCATGTATCAAGAAGCAAACACTCGAGCTAGTGGCTTTAGCATATACTCTAGTAGCATCAACCAATGATGCTAGATGCTTGTGCATGTCAGACACGATCACTCGTTCTTCAAACTACACAGGAGATGTGTTGCCATCCAAAGTAGACACTCTATGTGATTTCACAACTCTATGTTGTGACTCATTGAATGATATGTTGTGCATCTCTCCTTCCAGATTGTCTCCAAGGATCTCAGTATCTCCTTGGTCGCTTGGGGCTTGCTTTGCTTCCAGAACTGGTGAATCTGGTGGGTTGACCTCTTGATGGTAAGGAATGAGGTCGATGTCTTGCTCTCACTCTTGCTTCTTCATATCTATATCCATCTACTCATGTGCTTGTTTAATCTCTTGAGTGAAGTCCAACTCCTGCGACTGCTCACCTTGTCTGCTTTGTGACAGTTGCTCGGATGAGTCAACTACCTGTACGAGCGCAGTTTCTTCTATCTGTACATGTTGCACCCCCTATTGTTCATGTCCTTGCTGTACTTCTATCTCCTTTCTATGCAACTCCTGTTCCTTCCGGAGTTTCTCCTTCAACTCATGCAACTCCTTCATTGTTTCCTCCATTCTCTATTTTTCTATCTGTTGTTACGAAATCCCCCATCACGCTATTTCCTCTTCACCTCTATTTCCAAAGTTGATTTTGGCACAAGTGGGTCTTCTCTGAACTTGTAGATTTGTTTTGCCACTACATCGTCGACAATATTTCTCTTGCCTTTGTCACACACCGTTATGTTTACCTCTGCTGTTGCTACTGCTGGTGCTCTCCTGGATGCTGCTTCGCTAAACATTTCACAACGATGTCAACTGGTTCATTGGCCCTGGAGAAGTTGTAACAATATCTCCATGGGTCTTCCTCCGCCCAATAACATGCCCCACGGATCCACAGAAACTGTACTCTCGTGTAGTGATCCTTCACCAAACACTGCGGGTCATACGAATTATACCTTCGGGTGTCAAAAGGATATTTGTTGATCTCCTCTATTTCAGCATCCACATGCCTGAGATTCTATATCTTGTACAACCTGATCCACAATGAAAGGGTGGGCCAAGGTGCCTTCTTCTTCCAGTGGAGCCTAGCTGACGGTCCTGTCGAGATGTGGTATGACACTTCTTGCATGATGAGCTTGTCCATGGAAAACTTCAGCAAACCATGTAGAGGCTTTTCCACGTTTTACATCCATATGAAGGTGCTAGATAGTGAGGCATACAAATCCTCTATGTTGATCAATGCCTCCATTGTTGCCTTCAACATGCAAGGTGGATCCTGCTCAAATATCATCTTATACACCAGGGTGACAAAATGATCTGACAGTTATGTGATAACCCCTCTGAAGCTGCATTCAGAAAATAGTTTACAATAAGTATTGACAAAGGTTTTCGCTAATGTCCATGCCCACTTCATGCCCGGGAACTTCTGATGGGAATAGATTGCATCCAAGGTGTAGGCGAACATGTAGATTTCTACTTGTTGACCTTTGGGCAGTTTCCAAGCTCCTCTTACCTGTTCCTTCAGCCTGTGAGCCAACATGTTGGACTAGTTGCATGCTTTGCCTTCACTGGCCAGTTCGTCCAATGCGATCACCCAAATTTGCAAGAAGATCTTCGTGCTCTCTTGGCCATACAAGTGACATGAAAAGATGACCAAGTATTGATACACCTTCCATAGTATATTCGTCTTGTAAATATGGTTGGGTGTCATCCTGAATTTGGCTAGCTCCTTCACCCAGTTCTTCAAGACATCCCTAGAGTTGGAATTGTTGATGGGTATGCTGAAGGGTGTCTCCATGGTGATCACTGGCTTTGGAAAATGGTACATCTGCTGATAGTCTTGTGCCCTGAAGGCAAAAATCTCTATCCCACTGACACTACTCAATGTCATTGTCTTGGGATCAGTGTGTGAAACGATCCAATATATCATGTCCATTCATGGGAACGCGAGATACCTAAATGAAATCCAATACAAGATGGACTTGTGAATGTTCACATAGACTTGGTGGTCTTTGAGATCTTCCCCAAATATGCCTGAGAATGCATCACTGGCCTCTTTCCATTTCAACTTGATGTCTTTGTCTACGATCAGCTTGGTGTCTTCATAGATCGGAAAACTCATAGACACTCGCTCAACTGCTACTCTAGTTGTGCTTCTGTCGGTGTCCTTTGACCCTACTCTCTTGGAGGCCATTGATCCTAAACTGTTGAGAGACAAACAAACCCAGCTATATCTGGAGACATCGCAACTTTCATGGTAATAAAACTATCAGCTAAAACTAAAGCAAGCTTGAGGGATGACATGCAACATACCCAGGGAACTGCTGGAAAGGATTACGCAATTTTCACTGGGAGGTCGGGAGACTTACTATGAGAACTGTGCAAAAGATAGTCTAGACCTTCAAGAGGCTAGTTGATTGCTTGAATTGTGCAATCCTCAATCCGCACTAGCCTGTTGGGTGCTGAGATTGCGCAATGAAAAATTTTAGCTGGCAAGTGATGCAGGCCCAAGGACTGTATTGTGCAATTTTTTGGGCCAACAGTCACTGCCTCTTAGAATTCTGCAAGGCAAGACTGGAGGGAACTAACTTGCTAGATTTGTGCATTTTATGGGAGGAAGACAAAGCCTTCCCTCTCAGAATTTCACAATGTTGTCCAGGTGAGGTAGAGTATGGGCCAAGGTTACCCAGACCCACCAACGGGCAACTCAAAGAAAAATGAAGATCTAAATGCATGGCAATACTATGTGTAAGGAGTGAATGATCATGCATGCAAACAATGAATGCAAGATTCAGAAAACAAAACAACATGCATGTGTGTGAAACGAGTCATCGAATCAATGATCATTTGTGCAAAACAATTTCATGTATGTGACAACAGTGAGATGCTAAAAAAACTGAAAAAAGTGCTTATACAGGCTAACATGCATGTAAATGACAACAAGTGTTCACAGAAATCAAGTAGACAACACTCACAAAATCCAAAACATAAAAAGCGATAGAAATGCTGCAAAAGACAAGTTAAGTGGACTTACCCGGAAATAGCTAAGTTAGATGTGTCGAGGACTCCTAGATGTGTTGTGGGATTCCAGATCTCCAATATGAATGTGAAGAATGAGCTCTGAAGCATCGAATAAATATGTTTGAGGTTCATGACATGCGTGCCACAAATCTAGGAAAAAATGACACTTGGAGGAAAATTTCTAAAATGATCTTTGCATGTAACCTCTAGCTGCTAAAAATAGCTCCCTAAAATCTAGGGATGCTTTTTTCATGTATATTCTTGCTATTTCGAGAAAAAGTAGCCCATGCATACAAGTCAATTTTTCTCGATCCTGGAGAGAACCAGTCAACCAGTAGGCACATGCAACAACCTGCTTGACTCAGGGAAATTTTTGAACAATTTCTGGGATGAAGCTGGGTTGGCTGTCGAGAGGGATTGCGCAATTTTTGGGAGAAGCAGCTGATTGATGCCCAAAATTGTGCAATTTCCAGGTTGAGCTACATTGCTAGGCTAGATTGCACAATTTTCCAGGAGAAGGTTGTTTGAGAGGATTACGCAGTTTCTGGGCCCAGCAGGCTCCCAGTCAGATTTGTGCAATTTCTGGAGGGAAGGCTGGTTCCCCTCCAGAATTGCACAATTTTTTGAGGGAGCTTCTCAGCCAGTAGCTGGCCCAAGTCCTAAATGGAAACCTGTGAGGGGAGTGAAGCAAACTATGATGCACAGGCTCACAAGATGTTGAAAAAATAGTGAAGCTCATGTACTTGAAAATGTGATACTTGCAGCTAGGATGGTTGGTAGGGAGGCTCCAAAATGAAGCTAATGAAAAATTTTGGAGGGTGGTTGTAGCTATTACAACAATATGGTAGAAGGTATGTCTAATTTCTCTCTAGATTTCAACTTTTCTGAACATTGTGTATATGGGAAGAAAAATTAGGTTAGTTTCCCCTCTAGTGCTAAGAGGGTGAAATGGATATTAGAGCTTGTGCATAGTGATGTGTTTGGACATGTGTCAGTTCCATCACTGGGTAAGTCTGTGTACTATGTATAGATTATAGATGACTTCTCAAGGAATACATGGATATATTTCCTCAGGAAAAAATCTAAAGTCTTTGACAGGTTTAAAGAATTTAAGGCTCTAATGGAAAACCAGACAGAGAAGAAGATCAAGGTTCTGAGGATAGAAAATGCTGGAGAGTTCTGCAAGAAGGAATTTGAAGAGTTATGTAAGAAGTGCAGAAGACTAATCCATATGCACCTCAGCAAAACAAAGTTGCAGAAATAATGAACATGATGTTGATGGAAAAGGAAAGAAGCATGCTCAGTGGTGCCAGGTTAGGACAATAATTCTAGGCAAAGGAGGTGGATATTGCATCTTACCTGGTTAATATATCACCTTCATCAACGTTTGATGATAAGAATCCACATGAGGGATGGACTGGTAAGAAACCCTCTCTTTCACATCTAAGGGTGTTTGGTTGTGATGCATAGGTACATGTTCCAAAGGAGAAGAGAACCAAGTTGGATAGTAAATCTGAAAGGTGCATCTTTATTGGGTATAAGGATGGTTTAAAAGATTATAAGCTTTGGAACCCAAAAACAAGGAAGGTTGTGTACATCTGAGAAGTAGTGTTTAGACAAATGAAATATGCTATTAAACGTGAAGTCCTATCAAAGGAACCTGAGAATATAGAGTTTTATCTAAAGGAGGAAGAATCAAACTCTACAACAGAATATGAATTAGAAGATGAAGAGCCACAAACTCCAGCTGTGAGAAGATTAGTTCGAGAAAGAAGGCAACCAAAAAGGTATAGTCTATCTTCTTTCTATTCAAATTTTGATTTACTATTACTAATGATGATCCAAGAACTTCAAGGGAGGAAGTAGATTTAGAGGATGGAAAACTTTGGAAAGAGGCCATGGTTGATAAAATGGCATATTTGAACAAAAATGAGGCTTGGGATCTAGTGGAGTTTCCAGCTGGAAGGAGACCCATTGGAAACAATTGGGTGTTTAAGAAGAAGATTAATGTAGAAGGCAAGGTGGGGAAATAAAAAGCTCAGTTGGTAGAAAATGTTTATTTCCAGGTGCTGGGAATCGATTTTGATGATATTTTTTCTCTTGTTGCCAAGGTAGATTCTATTAGATTACTTTTATCTATTCGTGCTGCTTTTGATTCTGAGGTAGAATAGATGGATGTAAAGACAACATTTATTCACAGTGATATGGGAGGAGAGATCTACATGAAGCAACCTAAAGGCTTTGTGATGAAGGGAAATAAAGAACTAGTATGTAAGTTAAAAAATTATTTGTATGGGTTAAAGTAGTCACCAAGGATGTGATATAGAAATTCGATACATATATACGGGAACTTGGCTTCACCAAAAGAAAAGTGGATTACTGTGTGTATTTTAAATTAATTGGTGACCATGTTATTTATCTGGTCTTGTATGTGGATGATATGTTCATGATTGGAAATGACAAAGACATTATCCTGGATTTGAAGACCCAATTGTCCTCCAAATTCGACATGAATGATCTTGGTGCTGAAAAATATATTTTGGGCATGGAAATTAAATGAGATCGGGCAAAGAGGAAGCTCTGTTTAAACTCAAGGAAGTATGTCGAGACAATACTGCGGAGGTTTAATATGCATGATAGTAAACTGATGAAGGTTCCTATTCCTGTAGGTGTAAATTTATCTACTGAATAGTGTCCCAAGACACAAGAATAGGAAGAGGACATGTCCCATGTTCCATACACAAGTGCAGACAGTAGCCTCATGTATGAAATGGTCTATACTAGACAATCCATTGTATATGCAGTGGGAGTACTGAGGAAGTTTATGTCAAAACTAGGGAAGGACCATTGGACAATAGTGAAGCGGGTTTTCAAGTATTTTGTGGCACTAGTGATTATGGTTTGTGCTACCAAGGAAGACCTGGATAGGACAGAGTTTCGGACATCCATGGCTTTGTTGATGCAGACTAGGCTGAAGATATAGATTGGAGAATATCTACAAGTGGGTATTTTTTTAACCTATTTGGAGGTGCAACTAGTTGGATGAGCAAGAGACAATTTATAGTGGCACCTTCAACTATAGAAACAAAATACATGGCAGCCACTAATGCAAGCAAGGAAACATTTTGGTTCTAGAGAATGTGTTCAAGTATGGGGTTAGCACAATGAGCTATAAGGATATATTGTGGAAACCAAAGTCAAAATTTCTTGGCAAAGAGCCCTACTTATCATTCAAATACAAAGCAAGTTGATGTTTAGTATCACTTTGTGAGGGATATGATTGAGGACAAAAAAGTGTTGATGGTAAAGGTGGACACTTTGAAGAATGTTGTAGATGCATTGATGAAGTTTGTGAGCACTAAGAAGTTTTCTTGGTGTAGAGAAACAATGGGCATTGAAAGGTTGGACAATGAGTAAGCTCTCTAATGACTCCCTATGTGGAAAAGAAAACAACAAGTGGGAGAATGTTGGGTGTGTGTTATATTCTTTCCACAACTAGCCACACATGTGGGGGGGGGGGGGTGAATTATCGCAACCCATGTTTGTTTCACCAGGCACATTAGGAGGGTCATATGTGGGGTGCATCCCCCCTTGTCGAGGGGTTTTGGGGGAGAAATAGCCCTTGTGTATAGGGTTTGGGGCATTGCCCCGGGAATTTTTTTTGGACCCTATATTAGATGGGGGACCTACCTATCATTTAGTGCATGGGTTTCACACATAGTTTTGGGCATAATGGTTTTCTGCCCACGGTATTTTGTAGATCTAGTCAAGGGAACTATAATTATGTTCTAATGCAGGGTTAATGGATTGAGGTTTTATGAATGCTTCAGCATGTATATATATGTATTGTAACATTGAAAGGAATATAATGAACAATTGATCTAGTAGTCCTGGTTTTGTGATCCAAGGGAAAATATATGTGTATTTGTTTTGTGTTTCTCTCCATTATATATTGCTTGCTTTTAAGAATTCATTTGCAGGTAATTTATATACAGGGTTAAAACCTATAGGTTCAAATTGCCATCAGATATAAGGTAGTCACATTAAACAAGTAGAGAAGTAGGAAGGTGAAGATTCTTTCAACCTTTCTTCTCTTTTTCAAAACCCTCCATGCCAAAACAATGTTCCTTCATTCTTGGATGATTCTCCATCTGCTAATCTTGGTAGCGAATCAAACGAAGTCAATTCTTTCAATCAATCCATAGCCTTTGGAAACAATCATTCTAATGATGGTGACTTTGTTGATGTCTACGGTTAGGAATGCCCAGGTGCGTCATCTGATCTTTTGGTCTCTCATGAAGACGTTATTTTAGATCTTTAATATAATTCACTCAAAGAAGATGTTCTTACTAAAATTTTCTCTGCGTCTCAATATCTCTTTCACTCTACCATTTTTTATGCATCTACTAGTGATAGAGATACTCCATGCTCGTTAAGTTTTTCAACTGATGAGTTAACTTCTCAATTGGCACAAGGTGGTGATATTATCCATGAAGAAAATGAAAACAATCAAATCATTGATTACACTTTCCATCCCCCATCATATCTTATCTTGCATGAAGACAACCCTTCAAACTAGCTTACAGATGTAATTTCCTTGATTCATTTATCTTTTGATTTGAGATTAGAAGAATATTTCGATTCAAGTAATCTAGTTGTTGAAGTTGAAAAATACGATTGAATCAATGATAGAGATGGATGCCATCTAGTGAACAGTGGTATTATTGAAACCAATGGTAACAAATATCTTCACACCATGTACGATTTGGTTCAACCTTCAAGATGTGATTTTACAATCCTTGAAAGTTATGGGACTTGTCAGGAAGTCAAGGCACTTCAAGTTTTGTTGATGATTATGTCATTATCTCACAACTCTGGTAACCCCCTCGAACTAAGTCAGATATGGTTTCTTTCACAAAATCCTTCTCTTTGAATGGTTTCATTCAATGTAAATACATTTATGAAATTTGGTATTTTAGATTTAATCTTTAAAACTTTCAAGATTTGATTTCTTATTGAATTCAGGAATCTTCTTCAGTATATCCATCTTCATTAAAAATTCTTGCATCAAAATCGAGTTTGGTTTGGCTGTATCTCATAACATCATGGAATTACGAAGTTGGTCATTTCAAAGAGCATATTTGTCCTAAGGAATCATGCTTATTATATTCAATTTTTAATAGTCAGCTCCTAGTTTTCTTGTGAATGTTTTATTGAAAATATTTCCCTTCACCGCACCTAAAATCCTCTTGAGTGACAATGAATGCATGAGTTATTGCATGAATGAAATTCTTCTCATTTCAATATGTCCTGAATTATCTCATGTGTTTGTTTTGATGGCATCCATTTTAAATTATTTCGATGATTACGATGCTTGTATAGTTTGTCACCAGTTATAGGAAAATGCTTTGTCACATTCGGCCTGCAAGGAAGTTGGTTCGATTGTTTAGATCATTCGTAGATATGTTCAAATTGATTTATTGTTGTTAATTACAAATTTGGAATCTGATGCTTTAATCATCCCATCTGATCATTATTTTTTCTTTTATGACTATCATTCAACTTATCATTTTCCCATGAGCACATCCAATAACAGTTGTTTTACATCCTTTGATCTTTCTGGTTCAACATTTCACTATTAAAATATTTGTTGAGCATTGGAGGCACTTCAAACTTCGTTGATGGTTATGTCAGGTTCTTACTATCTTGGGATGCTTGCTAAATATGATCGAATCTATTTTCCCTCACAAGATTCTAATCGTAATCTCATCCCTTTAATTGAAAATTCATCTTTTCAAATGTTTCGAGGTTTTCAAGAGGATTATCATGAATTTTACAATCCAACCACTGAATGGTTGGAACAATCTTACCTAGAATTTTTTGTCGCAAACAAAATTTTTCCAAATTTCCTCATGCTTTCCAAGGAGTTTGATGTGGATGGAGACACATCCGTGAGAAGCTTCTGATATTTGTTGATTGATGGTTCGTGTAGAAAAGGAATGAATGTGAATTGTTTAAAAGTATTAACTACAACATATCTTTCTACTAACAGACAAGACCTTCAATTTTTTGTGAAAGTTATACAAGCTCTTATCTTTTCCATTACACATCATTTTATATTTCTTTTAATTGATCACATATTTGTGATTGCAGTTCAGGAACGATTATGATGGATAAATTGGAAATTCCATTATATGTGACCTAAAAATTATAGCTAGTTAGGTTAGGAGCAGGTCTAGTTTCATTTTAGTTTACCTGCAGTTTCGTCCAACATTTATTTTTTGTAGTTTGTCTTATGTTTTCTGGTTTTGGTTTCACATCTTGTTTTCATTTAGCCACTTTTTGTCTTGTCTTCTGGTTTTGTTCCCTTGTTTTGTGTTGTATTTTCTTTCATTTTGTGAGACCTTGCATGAAGATGCCCTATTGGCTCAAAAGGGAATGTGGGAAAACAGAAAATGACTTTGTGACATTGCAACGTTTGTCTAACTCTCTGTCCTTCTTCCTTGTCTTAGTTACACATTTTGGTTGATGATGTTCTAATGGAAAATATGATATTTGCATTAGGAAATCCTTGTGTTGAACCATGATCTCCATGTCTATTATGGAAACCTCATGCCTGCATTCAAGCTTTTATGTTTCAGTGTTTTCAACTTGATCCAATCAAGTAGAGAAGGATAAGGGAAAATTATAAACGAGAAAACCTAAATAAGATGTCTCTATATGCTTCTCTGAACGAACAACCTCTCCTGCTCTCAATAATTCGAGATCCTTATTATTCCCACAAAATGAATTAAGTTCTAATTCATAGTACTCTTAAATATATAAATAAAGGCTAAAGAAGAGAAAGGCTTCCTATGGAGATAGGTGAAGCAAGAAACTCCATCGAGGTACTTTCGAGACTTGCTAGCAAAAGAGTAATGTTTGTGTTGCTAAAGCGACTCCATTTGGGTGCTGTCCATGCCTGCTAGTAGTGGGGCATCACAAGAGATGAAAAACTATAGTTTGAAAATCTAAAGCTCATGAACTTCATTACCATGTCCTGAATTGAAACATTGTGTCATCGTCGATCTTATTTTTTTGTTTAACCGAGTAAAGGAATGAAGTGGAATATGTTTATGCACGGGGTACGTGGGGAATCCATGGTAATCTAAAATATGCATCAATACTTCTTGAAGAACTAGACATTACATGAAATAATTGACCAAGACAGATAAGCTAGAGTTCTACCAATGTGTCGCCAAGTGTTGTTGCTGTGACAAACACCCTCCAAAATTTTTCCTAAATTTAAATTTTGGAGCCTACGTTGGTGTTATCGGGAAAACTAATGTCCATTCAGAGCTGCTAGTCCCACTAAGATGCGTAGCTATCTTAGAAACAAACAAACTAAAGTTACTTGTGTTTTCCTTTATGAGAGATAGATGAGAGAGAAGTAGAGAGTACCAACCTCAGTCCTTCACTTGGCTCCTTACTTGTTTCCTCCCTCCTTTGACAGAGCTTCGCCACTCCTTCCTTACTTGTCCCACTTCAAAGAAAACCTGTAGAGTCAAAGCAGAATAATACCATCAAAGCATAGAGATCTATAACCATAAACAATATAGGATCAGATGTATATTAACCATACAAATGCATATGTCAATACAAGATTCAGAGATATACAAGAATATGGAGGAAAATTCTAATAGCTTTATTGATAGAAGTAGTAGAAGAGAGGATTACATCCCATTGGTCTGACCCAGCACCATCCTCCCAGCATGAAAGCCCTCTTCACCTCATGAAAAGCTTAGATCACCCAACAATGCAATGTTGCGTAGAGACACCAACAACACTTCCTTACAAAATACAAAATTCCAACCTTTGGATCTGTAGGATGAGGGATCCATATATAGATATTTGTAGGTGGGTGAGTTAGATTCTGGAATTTTGATTAGTTTCATTTCCATGAAATTTCTTGGTTCCACTTGGAGATTTCATGATCTCTTACTCATCCCTGGGTGAATTTAGAGAGGCAAGTGTCAAATGGGCAGTTTCTAGAAGATTCTCTGGGTTTTCACCTAGCCGATTTCCTCTACCATTTGTCTACTCTCCCTCATCACACCCTACAGAAGGGCTTTTCAGTATGCATCGCACTTTTTGCATGTGGCAGATGAGATGTAGCACACCCTTAGCACTGAGTAGTCTGTATGGTCCAGTTTTGACCAGTTCTGAGTAGTTTTTCAAGGAGAACTTCTGGGAGATGATGTAATCAGCTGACCTTGTTCCTTCAGGGTATGAAACAACACTTTTAGGGGCTTATAAGGCCTTGGTTTATCGACATATGAGATTGGGGTTGCAGTGCCCAAATATGTCTATAATAGTTGCCTGCTAAAGGATGAGGTCGTAAATCTTCTGATGTCGAGTGAAATGCTTTATCATGAGGATCCGAGGTTTTTCAAACTGAAAGGTGACCTGTAATAAGATACAATACAATACATTATCTTCATAATATTTTCATGATCTAGCTGAGGTGGGCATTCCCATGCTCAACTTTATAAATTCGTTTTCATGTATATATGATAGACAACCGTCTGTGTGACAGACTGATGATTTTGGTAGAGCCATCATCCATTGGCTTGGATGATCATCTGTGCAGCTATGATGTACATTTGATGTCTTTACTTTCATGAATATATCGTAGCCCGGATGGATGAAACTAGATCCAGGGTCTTCAAACTCGTTCAATCTTTGCTCGAAGTACAAGTCAATCCATGTGAAAGGATGTTCTGATGTCGAACATGGAAAGACATCGCCTGATTACTAGGCAATGATGTAAGCTTTTAACAGGCGCGAGAGGAATCGCTGATAATGATAATGACCGTCAAGGTACTGTAGTACAATTCACGTGGTGTGAATACATGAGTCGATGTCAAACACCATGCAAAATATTTCAGTTGAAGGCCATTGATGTAAACCTGTCGCCGGAAGTGAGAAACTTGCCATTGAGGCATGCAAGCTTCAAAGTACTGAAAGGTTTGTTCCTAGATCAACTTCTTGGATAATGAGCTAATGTCGACAAGAAGTGACCCATCGTAGAAGGGCCTTAATGAATCCCACATCTATGACATGAAACAGAGAAAATTATTTTGAGGAGGTGAAAATGATCTGATGATACAAGGTTCAGGGTGGCAATCATGAAAGAATGAAGCATGAAGGTATTGTAGTGGATGAGAATAAGCTGGGTTGGTGAATTCTCTGAGCGACTTCTCTTGAAAATATCAATGACACTGAAATGGATTGGTAGCGTTAACCCCAAAAATGGATGGTACGGAGGACCAATGGTGATATGACCGGTGAACGGAATAATCCAACCCGACTCAATCATGGTGATGGAGTGAAAGTGTCATGTTCAAGAGTGACCTAATACCAATAAAGTTTCTTCAAGTTTTCTTCCCAATTTTTCCCTAGTCATTTCGGACCAGTACCTCTTTATTTTTGTCAAGCTTGAGGAGGATAACATGTGCTTGTTCTATAATTTTCCCTTCGGGCAAACCTGTCGCTATGTTTTAACGAGCCTAGCGATAGTGAAACTTGCTCTTGTCTGCATGGACAAGTTCATCGCTATTTTTTTAATGAGTTTAATGACGAAGATAACTCGGTCCTTTTCAATTTTAGAGAATCTAAAAAGAGATAGAAATGCAACTCCAGTATTCCTATTTCGTAATATAATCCCTTAAGTCCAAAAAAGTATAAAATAATATGAAAGGGATGACTTTTCGATAGTTTTAACGAGCCGAACAAGACAAGCGCTCGATATTTTTGTGTAATGATCAATCAGGTCCAAAAAGATTAAAATCTAGAGGAGGGATGGCACTTCTGATCGCTTTAATGAGCTCGAGAGGCCAATTGCTCGGCAATATTTTCATATTTTATGAGTGAGATGAAAAGAGCTTAAAGGAGACTCATATTTGGGGAACGAGTGATGTTTTTGGATAGTAACTAGTTCCAAGTAAGGTTTGGAACTTTTCAGTCATGGCAGTGTAGAGAAGGTGGCTAATAGAATCACCCGTCGCGGCTATTCCTCAAAAGGGGTAAACAATCAAATGGAGGCATATGATCGGCTAAAAAAGAGTGTAGGTAATGGTAAAAACATGACCAAGGTTCAAAAGCTGATAATTACACAATCGCAATGGTTATTTACTGAAGGTGGGTTCATTTTTTAATGAGCTTAAACTCTGGTGGAACATATGCTCATTGCTAGGCTTATTTTTTAACGAGCTTGAGCTTTGCATAAAACTGCTCGTGATAATGGTCAGAGATGTTCGATTCAACGTTAACACTATGTTCTCTTAACGATCATACTACCTGTTCAATCGCTCCACCAAACTGATTAGAAATGAAAATACATGCTTGAAAAATGAGTTAAAAGCCAATACCTTACTTGAATTACGTGAACAATAACATAAAGGTATTTTTTTACCTCTCATTTTACCATTTCATTCAAATTTGGGATTGTTGGAGCTCTGGAGGTGTGTTCCCCCTCACTTTTCATCAGCTCGTTCTGGGAGATTCTATGGACTATTTTCGGTGCCTTCTGGACTAGGTAGGAGCTAACCATGAGCTCTTCAATTGCATTCTTTCCTTTTCTGATTCTAAGCATGTTTTCCTATTCTTCTGGGCCTCTAGGGTTTGAACAATTTGTTCTCTCCCCATCGCACCTAATATACATCGAAAGGTGTGATGCATACTGAGCTAGCCATTCACCAGTCAGTATGCATCCCACCCAGTACACAGCCACGGTGTGATGGGCGAAAGGAGGAAAGTTTATGCATTGATTTTTCATGGAAATTTTGCCTGTTTTTTTCCAAATCAAGATCCTAATTCTTCTGTTGTTTGTTTTTCAGAGATTCATTGGAGCAAGATGGTCATTACATGGTGTGAACGTGAGCATGAAGAAGAGGATATGATTGCTTACATGATCCGGGTACGGTGATTGTATTGTGGAACTATGGCTTGCTCAAATTCTTCAGCATATCCAACATGAGGCAAAAAATTAATTTGTTGCAATATCTTCTCGATGCATGGGATCCTACCAACCAATTGTTCCAGATTAGGGATAAATCCATCCCTTTGACTATTGAGGATATCTACTTTTTGACCAGTTTATCAAGGCGTGGTGCCCCTCTCTCACTATCAGGGTCCGCCTGTGGGGGAGAATTCGTGAGGGATTATATTCGCCGATACTATAGAGATGGATCTCAGCCGAGTAGGGACGGCAAGATCAGTATTCGAGATGTCACTAACTGGTCCTTGAGGACTATCTTATTCACCTTTGCTAGATTGGCTGGTAACATGGCTCTTCACTTAGCAAAGAGGTCCTATATGCAGTATGCCTTGGAATGCCTTGAACCAAAGGTATTCAACTGGAGTGATGCAGTACTTCTGGTGATAAAAGAACAACTTACCAAGGCGAGGAATGAAATATCCAAGAACTTTGGTTATGGTTCTATTCTGATTGCTTTCGCCTTGGAGAAGATCCCACTGATGCAACAACAGTACATTTCACTGGGAGTGCCAGCGCAACCGAACCACGGATGCAGAGATGGCTCGATTTTATGGCCAGACATGCTAGTCAGTCGCAGATTTCATTCTCTGATGCCTTCTTTGAGTGGTTCAACTATCATCAGATGGTTTATGCTGAGTATCCATATGCCGAGATGGATTTCTGGGGTGAACCAGATTTGGTGCTGCCGGCTAGCGAGCAATGGGGTGTTATAGGTAAAAGATCTGACCATATCTCTATTTATTGCTTTTATAATGTTCTTGTGTTTTTTAAATGTTATCAAGACTAATTAAACCCATATATTCATGCAGATATTGGACCAGTGCAACCAGTAGTTGGCGTGAGGGTAGAAGTTGTTGTTCCAACAGGAGAGGCTGTAGGGAGGGCTGTCCTTCGTGATCTGGACGTAACAAAGACCCTTGCAATACTAGAGGACTAGATCAAGGGTCTCACCCTTGGTATTCAGGATGTGAGGAGCGATGAGTTACCTCTACTATTACAGTGCCATACCACTAGCGTGTCGAGCCGATGGACTAGGCTCTTACATATGATTGCACAGGTGGTGACTTGTTATCACTAGCACCATTAGTCTAGGGTGTTTTCATGTATTTTGAGTTTTTGGGTCGTGTGACTGATTTTGTCCTAGACATAGAACATTTTGTAAAAACTATAAATCGTTATATATATTTTTGATTTTCGGAGCTTTATTTTGGTTAAGTTATATGATCCTGATGCAAATGTTGATGAAATGCTTTTGTTTTATAAATGTTGCAAATTTCTATCTAACAGATAATTTTCTAATGAATCAGTTAGTGTGTTTAAGTTTCTGGAAATGTGTTGATATTGAATAGAATCAAATTGCCTTTCCAAAATCCTGAACCTTAGGAACACACGATAGATAGCTAGATTCTGAATGGAATAGATGCCAGTAAGCTGTAGAATGATGAGTTGTGAGTCTAGCCTGACGAAAAGTCGGTGTATGCCATGTGCGATGGAATCAGAGAGTAGCTCTATCGACACGCTATATTCAGCGATGTTGTTCATTGACAGACCAATACATACCCCTTTGAAACTCACTAACTCGCCACTTGGATCAAAGATGGCCTAGGCTACAGAAGATAGGTTCCGTGTACTTCGATTAGCTCCATCGGCATATCCAACAAATGATTCCAATAGGTTCGACATCTGCAAAAAATGCAAAAGTGGATTACCTAACCAAAACAATCACTCTTGATGAAAGCAAAAATGTAACAAAATCATATGAAGAGATTACTACGCTTAGTCAAGCATAGTAACGCTTAAGGTACAACCCGTTTTGGGGTTGCGATAGTGGAATCCCATTGTAATCTACTAGCTCATAGGCTCCTCTTGCTAATACATGCTTAACAATATAGGGACCGATCCACAAAGACTAGAACTTACATGCTCCCATTTATCGGATTTCTGATCATAAAGTAAGACTAGGTCACCTTCTGAGAAGACAAGGGGTTTGACATTCTTGTCAAATTGCGCCTTCACTCATTTCTTATGTGCTTCGTTAGACAAGGCAGCGTCAGGATGGGTTTCATCCAGTTGGATTAATTCCAAGAAACGAGCCTCCTCCTCTTAAGTTCTGGGTAGAAGGTCGACTGCAAATTTGAGAGATGAAATTCCGCACTGAACTGGTAAGACCGCTTCCAGGCCATACAACAGCTGAAAGGGTGTAAATCCAGTTGCATTTCTTGCTGATATTTGGTATGCCCACAAGGCCAAGTACATGATTAGGTGACAACTCCATTTATGGACTCCAATCATCCTTTGCAGCATGCATTTCAGGACTTTGTTGATCGCTTCAACTTGTCCGTTAGCTTGTGGATAATACAGAGTGGAACTGTCATGAGACAGTCCTAATTTGGCAGCTAATTCAACTTTCATGCGATAGCGGAAATGCGATCCATGATCTATGACTATAGCTTGTGGAACACCGAATCTGGAGACTACATTATTAGAAAAGAAAAGAGCAGTTGTTTCACCACTGTTGTTTAATGTAAGCATTGCCTCGACCCATTTTGTAAAATAGTCAACTGCGACTATGATAGACCCATGCCCCCCGGCCGAGGTGGGGTTACATGTCATGAAATCTAGGCCCCATTTGGGGAATGGCCCAACAACAACTATTGGATGCAGAGGTGTGGGTGGTATTTTGGTTTTGTGGTCGAAGATTTGACAAGCATGGCAACTTTTGACTGCGGTTATGTAATGTTTGAACATTGTTGGCCAGAAGTAACCTGCTCGTAAAATATTTTGTGTCATAACATAACCAGATTGATACCCCTTGTTACACAATAATTTTTCATTGCCTTCATCCCAGTCTTCCTACTATGTCATGAGTCCAAATCATTCATGCTCATTCTCTTTGATGTTGCCAAATGACCCACTTTGCCAAAGTTTCTACATCATCGCGACTGTTGTCAAAATAAACGCGCTGATGAGCGCTCCAAAACAGACCGAGCGCGCTGCCATTATGGAAGTACACGTGATTCCCGTGATGGTCGAATTTTATGAGACAACGCGACTCTTGCTTATATTTGCTCGCGATGACATAACCTTCTCCGTTATGAAGTAGTGATGTCAGCACTCCAGTACAATTATGTACCCGCAATGATCCAGTCTAGGTGAGTTTGTTCTAATAGATGACCTTCCATATGACTCCAGACCTGGTTGTTGGCCTTGTATATGTCGCCCTCCCTTCTCTGGCATGTCTGTTTCGTCATTTGAGCCACCTTCCTTGGAGATAAGCTCATCCTCCCACCATTCATGGAGACTCCTTCTCCTATTTAAGCCTCCACCATTGCTATGAGTTGCTAGTTTGGAATTCATAGTGTTTGGAGTGTTGCTGATAGTGTTGTGAGCTTTATAGGTAGCTGGTGTGACAAGTGTGGGATTATTAGAGAGCTTAAGGAAGGTTGTGAAGTGTTTTGATCTTGTGTAAACTTGGAGTGAGAGAGTTTTGTCTTGGGAGATCTATCTTCAAGGGTGAATGCTTGAGGAACTTGCTGGCTAGACCCTCTTGAAAAGGATTTGACGTCATAACTATGGTTGTATTCTTCTTTGTTTATCAATAATAGACGACTATCATTATGGTTCCACTCTTATTGTCTTTATAATGGTGATTGAGTTATATCCTTTTTGACTGATATATAGTTGCATCTATTGGATTTTATGCTCGTGTTTGTATCGTTCTTTGCATGTGCAAGTGTCCGTTCACGAGGATCGTGGGGATTGTGACCAGCCGGAGTAAAGGAAAGGGAGCGACGACTCTTCTACAAGTACTAGCATTGGAATCCAGGTAGGACTTCATAATCGGTCTTTAATTTGCAATTAGGAACCTGTGTGTTAGCGTTGTTTGATTGTTGCTAGACCCTATTTGGACTAGTAGGGATCGCCTCTGTCCGCAGAGGGGATTTACCTCCATAGCAATTTGGCGACCATACTGGGGATTTTACCTTGTTGTTTGATTTGTAAACTTTAGACAAAGCCTGAAGCACGGCCAGATAGCCTTCGGAACGTTATTGCTCTGCATTAGCGAAGTAGATCAATGCCACTTCAGTCAATCTCCGGTTTGGTTTACAAGCTGAACAGCTTGGAGCTGGCCTTTTTCCCTTTTTGTTCATTCTTCCCTTGAGTTTTTGTTTTGCTCTCTTTTCAAAATTTGGGGATTAGTTCTCTGTTTCTCGGTTTCCTAGTTTAGTCTGGGAGATGCCTTGTTTGTTTAAAGATTGACTGTCTTGGTTTGGGAGTTTTTGGCTTGATTGTGGCTGTTTTTGAACATCATCGCAGTTTATAATTAAACAGTCACACTGTCATCGCGTAGCCCTTTCTGTGATCTCTTGTTCATCACGTTAATACACATAACAGTCGCGACGATTCTGTAAATCAGACCATCGCGGGTAAGGCGTGTACTTCCGTGCTGACATCGCAATGTTGCTGTGTACCACCTGCGCTGATTCTTGTAGAATTGAATTTCTTCAATTCTGCCTCCTGAACCTGTTGGTCTTGCTATCCCCTGTTGTTCTCACTTGGTTTATGACTTGTTCTTCACTGTCTGGAGGTTGAAGCACTCTCTTGTGAGTTTTGTTGAGTGGATCTTGCCTTTTTTCTTTGTGTCCTAGCTTTATTATTCCAAATTTGTTGGATCAGATTTGCTTGGTTACTCGTTTGCAAAGGTTCGTTTACTGCTTGCTATTGGTTTGATTGAGCCTTCCTCTTTGCTTGCTTTTGGTTGATTGTTTAAGTGATCGTTGTTGGACCAATCTTGACATTGTTTCGATTTCTTTTCACTACCCGGACACAGATCACAGTTGTTTGGGGTCAACCAGTTTTCCACATTTCTTTGTTATCATTTCTCGAAGTTTGTTTAATGCACTTTTCCATCAACAAAAAGAAAAATATCTTTTTCTTTGTATTAGTTAATGAGAACTAGAAGCTTTTCATTTTGATTAGTGATTAGTGATCTTGAAGAAAAGTTTGTGAATTTCCATTAGCTGCATTAGGGAAGTTATTTGTTGTTTTGTGATCATTTTGTTTGCGTGAAAGCCCTCAAACCCTCTCGTAACTAGCATTCATCGAATGAAATGACATATTTTGGCATATAGTTTGCATTTAGGGAATTTTGAGAGGTTACATACGGTAAGGCCTGAAAACTGAAACCTAATACAAGATAAACCTTAAAACGAACTGAATGAACCTAAAAACGCATTGGAACATAACGTACACTGTTTACAGGTCTAGGCTAGAGACCTTCTCCAGCGTCGTTAAACCTAGTCATTTTTGTTTCACTTAAGGTTGGGTGATTCCTCCTTCCGTGACGCAATAGTGGTCTAGCAGGGATTTGAGCTCCCACGTACCGTCGAGTATATGGGGAGACCCCACTAGGTTATCATCCTTTATCCATAGGAAGTCGTGTCTGCTGCCTTACAAGCCGTAACGCACCGAACACAACATTCAGGAAGATTGAATGCCGTATGGAAAGTCCTTGGTTTTCATATGACTGCCAAGGTGTATATGCAGTTTTACGGATTTGTTTGGTAAACCCTTTTGCCAAGCTCTCCAGAGTAGCCGCTTTCGTTCCTTTTTGGATTCCCTAAACGAAAAGGTCCATCTGAGCACTTATCACTTCAGGCTCATTAAACATTCGAAGGCAACTATAGTCATCTTTTTGTCCTTTTCTCGACTCTTAAAAAATGAAAAGGTCAAGTTATGTCCCTGCGTCTTAAAACTTATTCGGCCATGATTAACATTTACCTGGTTAGATCTTGTTTGCGTTAGTTTGAGTAGGGTCCTTTCTCATTAGTTTCCCTAGGATTTTTTGAAGTTTGTCATCCTGGCGGAATCATCGATCCCGTCTCCCGTTCCAAGTGACCAAGGGTCTCCTTCTTCTATTGCTCTTGAGGTACCGGTTGTGAGTGATACTCTCCCTATTATCCCGAGTATCCAACTGATTAACTCTCGTTCTCCAGACGACGAGGCTTACGAGTTTCACTGGAACCCCATTTGGGAGCCTTACGAAGACGATATTCCTTTTACCCCTCCTGGTGTTTCGACCCCAATGTCTTCCTCTGACATGGATTATACATCTCCTAGAGCGAGTGAGACACCTGTTTTGTCAAGTATCGAAACTCCTATCTTGGCCACATCCCCGATACCCTGACGCTATAAGTCTTTGAGGGATAATATGGGTACTAGGAATCCCTCTTCAAGTACCGTGTGGGATCACCACATCACTCCCACTATGGGATCTTTTATTCCACAAGTTCACAATACACCTGTCACTTCAGTTCCAACTGTTCTGACTATTTGTGTAGCGTATTCAACACCGTTTGTTAGTGCCGTTACGACATCTTCAGCTGTGACTATTGTTGCTGGTCCATCTCACGGCTTGGTAAGTAGTAGCCAGTCGACACATGCACCCAAAGTTTTTCATCCTGCACAAAGTGCCCCGCCCTCTTCTGATCCCACTCCAGCAGGGGGGCCATATGATCGATATTTGCAAGCTGTCCAGGATCCGAGCTCACAAGGTCCGTTCTATTACTATGATTCCACTGGTCAGTACCTTTATCTTTCCAGGTCCTTGCCATCTCAGCCTGTTGTTGAGGTCTTGGTACCATTATCCATTGCTTGGGGCACCACCACTTATCATGGTGGCCAAGCAATGCCTGCACAACTTCAGGGACCGCCTAACCAAGGCCAACCGTCTTACGTGCAAACCCCCCAAAGGCAACAGTATTATGGCCAGTCTCACCCAGGGCAACCTGGGGGCCCACAAGGACAACCCTTTCAGGGACAACCTTTGGCCTCTGGTGGTCCGTCTTTCACTTATCTTGCTCAACCTTATGGTAATCCGAGGCAACCTGGTATTCAGCAAGGTTACCCATCTGGGCAACCGGGACAACCTTACATCTAACAAGGTCAACCTGGTGTCCAGCAAGATTATCCATCTGGACAAGCAGGACAACCTTATATGCAAGAAGGAAAACCTGGAATCCAGCAAGGGTACCCTTCTGGGTAGGGTGGTCAGCCTTACGTGCAACAAGGCCAACCCATTGCCCAGCCTAGTCATCCATCTAGACAAGTTGGTCGACCTCAGGGTCAACCAGCCATCCAGTCCGCTCAGCCATATGTTTCGCAAGGACAACCCTCGATTGTACAAGGACAACCTAACACCCAGCAAGCTCATCCTTCTGGGCAAATGGGTCCGTCCCAAACTCAACCAGGGCAACCTTCCAGCCAGGTGGCCCAAGCTCCACCCTTTCAAGGACATCCTTCTGGGCCCCAGACTCAAACTGGTCTTCAGATGCAAGGTGGGTTTCAATCCCGACCTTCTTACCAAGCGCAGCCTGGTCACCAGGCTCAGTATGGAGCTCAACAACCGTATGGTTACCAGCAACCCCAGGGGTAAGCTCAATTGGCCCCGTACCAATATTATCAACAAATGCAGGTCACTCCTTATCAGAATTACCAGCAACAGTATGTTGCTCCTGCAGGTCGGGTTGGTAATCCATGGGGTGCTGGGGGGCAGATCCAGAGTCAACCGTCTAGTTATGGACAGAACCCCTATGGACAGAATCCCTACGGACAGAACCCTTATGGGCCAGGCCCGTCCGGACAAAGTCCATGGGGCAAACCACCACCTGGTTGGAACTCTGGTATTACCTCTTATCCACGGCCATAGATGTCCTTCAATCCTTAGTTACCTTTCTTAGAAACATTGGAACTGCCAGATGTTTCCAAATTGACTAATGATCCTATTCTTCATAATCCATACTAGCCACCAGTTCCAACCAAGATACGTGGCGATTGTCCTAAATTCGATGGCAAAGCTAGAGAGGACCCTCAAACCCACGTCATGACTTATCACCTTTGGTGTTCATCAAATTCGTGGCTTGATGATTCCATCCGGATCCACCTTTTCCAAAGGACTCTCACCGGCTCGGCTGCTAAGTGGTACATTGAGTCGAATCGCGGATCCTTTCAAGATTTCAACTCATTGGCAATGGCATTTCTAACTCACTTTCAGTTGCCCATTTGGTATGAGACAGGAATGCATCTCCTCACATCTCTTAAACAGGACACGGCCATGCACATATCCGATCATATACATGAATGGAGACGGCGTCGTCGTTTGATCAAGTTCTGGATTCCTGATCAACTCCTAACCGATTGGTTTACAACCTCCTTTGTCCCTGCAATCGTGCGAGACATTGCTATGGGAGCTTGTGTAACTGAAGAGCAAGCTATCACGCGTGCTCAGTACCTCGACTTAGTTTATTCTCAGTCAGGTACCTTATATGATTATTTTCCTGATGCCCCAAGACCCGGAACATCCAAAGCTCCGCTAAAGCCATCTGTTGACGGTGTTATTGGCTCTTTAAATCCATCTTCGAAGAAATCATCCGCGAACCCTGGGAAGCAAAAATCGAATGCTTCAAATGAAAACACTTCTCAGGGTGTATCTAATTCTAGAAATACTTCCGAGGTCAATACCGTCTAGTCCACCATGGAGGATAAATCCTCGAAAGGAAAGAAGAAGGGGAAAGCGAAGAATAAATCTGAGCAGCCCAGACACGACTCCCCTAAACCTCCACTCGAGGAAGGAGCCAAACGTAAACCCAAGTATCCTTGTCTTATCTGTGATGAGGCTCACTATACTAAAGACTGGCCCAGGGGGTTCGAAGTTAGTCGATTGTTGAAAGGTGCTCCTGGGACTCCTGCTGTGCTCAAAGAACCTTTCCCCTCACAGCAAACTCAAATGGTGGTTGATCCATCACAACCCTCTTCTTCATTTGGCTCTCAAGTATTTATGGCTGGGACGATCCCCGTCCACATCAGTACTCAGGCAAAAGAATATCCATCGCATGCCGGGAAAGAGCCTGAGGTCCCCTCCAGTGCTCCTCCGTCCAGTTCTGGTCCGCTCCATATCGAGAGACCTAGCACTGAGACGCCCATCTGACCCCCTCCAAAAGGTGTACTCCGAAAATCTTCTTACAACCCTAATGCTCGTGTTGCCCAACACTACAGCATCATTGAGGACTTAGCTCAGGCTCCGTCTGCTATGTCCGCCCTAGAAGTGCTCTAGAGCTGCCCCTCCCAGAGGAAGTCCTTGCTATCGGCCATAGGTGGCATAGACCCAGCCGACTTAGATCTGATTACTTTTGACCTCGAGGGCAATACGCTGAGACTGCCTCACCAAATTGCCTTCCTCATACAGGTCATTATCAACACAAAAACGATTCATCGTACAGTCATTGATGAAGGTGCTCCAACTTGCATCATTTCTGTTGCCTGTTGGAAGGCCATTGGTTCTCTGACGCTGAGCCGGTATCCTACAACATTGGAAGCCTTTGACGGAAGAGAGTCTTGTCCTTATGGTATACTCCAACGTTTTCCCATTTCCTTGGAAGGGAAGACGGTCGAAGTGGAAGTTGAAGTTGTTGATGCTAACCTTACTTACAACCTCCTTTTGGGTAGGAGATGGACATATGCCATGCGTGCCGTGGCTTCGTCCCTCTTTCGTGTCATTCGTTTCCCTCATCAGGGGAAAATTGTCACGGTAGACCAGCTCTCCTTCTTCGCTTCCTCTTTCGAAGGTAACGTACCTTTTGTGGAGCATACCTCCATTCCTGTAGAGAATGTGGGAGCCGGGCTCTTTAAAGACCCTGCCCTCATGGGTGTCTTCTCACTCCCACCTCCGAATCTTGCCTTGATCGGTTTGATTTCCACTCGTTCTGATTCCCCATTGCACACTGTCGCTACCCTCGGCCCCTTTGCCAAGGGGGGCATTGATTATCTAGCCAGTAACCCTCGCTCGGCCGGGGGGCATGGGCAGATCATCAGTGCCGTTGATCATTTTACAAAACAGGCCGAGA
Organism: Pinus tabuliformis; assembly: GCA_031772625.1. Taxonomy (NCBI): domain Eukaryota; kingdom Viridiplantae; phylum Streptophyta; class Pinopsida; order Pinales; family Pinaceae; genus Pinus; species Pinus tabuliformis. The sequence continues at coordinate 190,707,561 of CM062810.1, read as the reverse complement.
CGACGCCTATGCAAAAGGGTAAGTCCCGAAATGGGCTTGACTTCAACGAGTATCATGCGTGCACTATATTCTTGTACATATGCGTGCTTTTAGTAGGTGTGTTGTGTGTGTGATTTTTAGTTTGCATAAAATAAAATCCATTTCCAAGCATAGTTTGCATATGTGTTGTCATGTATGCTTTTAAGCTTGCGTAAAAATAAAATATGTGGGTCGTGTGTTATGCAACTGATACATTATATTACATTTGTGTTAGACATTTACATAGCATATAAAAACATCATCACATGTAAAAGATCCATCCAAAACAGGAATATGTATATATATATATATATATATATATATATATATATATATATATATATATATATATATATATATATATATATATATATATATATATATATATATATATATATCGTGTGGCGCACCAAGGCGCTCAAAAATAAGTGTACATGCCTAAATAGGGCATGTGTTCTCTGTACATCTGAGACACATGTCTCTCAAAAAATCACTAGTAGGAAATAAATACCTAGATATATACTATGGCGGGTTGTGCCCCATATACTGCACAGCTGCTCGTGCCACCCGCCTCAACAGGCGGTGCATCCTAGGTTCTACTCCTACTGTATGGATCTGGGACGCTATGGGGACCTCCTATATCCCCATGTAAACTAGAATCCTTGATAGCAAGCCCTCAAGGTTCCAAATCACTGTCTCCATCGTGTCATCTCCAAGAGGAGCCAGGGCTAGAGCTCCAATGCCCTGCGCGTCCCTCCGTGCCTCTAGAGCCAGGCCAAGGGGTCTCGCCAGTCCTACATCTACATACCATAGCGTTCGTCATTAGGACATGTATATGAAAAAATCAAAAACATCATAAAAATAAAAAAAAAATCAAAAAATGAGATCAAGTGTCTTACCACCATCATCCCACTACTCTCCAGCGAGAAGCTGCATATCAGGATCTCCGCAGAAGTCCAGGCCGGAATACGGCCAGTCCTCCACGAAGATCGTCTGTCGCTCCAACCACTCTCGGAAGTATGTCCCCCATGCCACTGGTCGGCCGCCACCTCCTCGTGGCATGACATGGGCCCATCGTGTGGCCCTCGTCTCACGTGGCCTGGGTGGGTCCAAAACCATGCCCTGCAGCTGCAGTGCAAACACTTGCTCCAATATGAGCGAGAGTAAATCGATCCATAGCCAAACTATTTCGTCTCACCGCGACGACAATTGGTCAGTTGTCTCTTCATGTTTACCGCTACTGCCTCTGCCCAGTTAAACATGGTGGGATTCAGGCATTCGAGGGCCAGTCGGAGATGGGTCTTCGAGGCCTCGTGTTGGGCCTGGGAGCCCGCTACCTGTGTCACCATGAAGAGCATCGCATGAAGGATTATATCCTCCACCATAGGGATTTCCACTTTTATGCTCCTCGACTTTCATGCCTCTGGGCACACCTGAGCCATCAACATATCTAAAGTATCACATCCGGGTCACTGCCCCTCCAGAATAGGCCTCTCACCTCGATGAGACAACCCAGTCAAAAAATAGATGTCTGTATAATCAAACTCAATGTCCCGGCCTCGGATAACAAATTTCCCATCCGTGGGATTCCAGGCCCTGATCAGGAGTTCCAGAAGGTCAGGTTGTGCCCGTAAGCGTGGAGTTAAGAAAAATTTGAGCAATCCACACCCCCGCAATGCATTTCGGCACCCGGCATCAGCAAAAGCCGCTATATCATCATTATCGTGAGCGCGTTCTTGCCAAACGAATGCCATTATAACCCTGCATGACCAAAAATCTCATTAGCACCCTGCTTGCAAAGTTTCATACATAAATTTTATTAAAAAACTTGTTGCGCGGCGTCAGCGCGACTGTTTTTAAAACAGTCGTGCTAATAATGGGCGCCTTTGTTATTTTTCTTGGGTCAGCGCGGAAGTACATCACTTTTCCGCGTTGATCTGGGCGCGGCCTGTGGAAGTTTTTATCGGTCATCGCGGACCCGATAGCGAAATCCGCGATGACCGAGAGCGGAATGCAATTCAAAAAATCCGCCCAAATCACCACATCCCACCATCAAAATGCAGGAAAAAGACATCAAAACAGAGCGTAGGGCAATGTGTATCTACCTGGAACTAGTTTCAGGATGGATGATGCACGTACGGGGCCGAATTTCGTTCGCCAACCTCAATGCTCCAAGTCGCTCCACAAAGGCTCAATGGTAACAATGGTAAAAAATATGGTTTACCCCCCCTATTTATGGTAATTTTGTAAAATTAAATATTATTTTCCATAAATATGGGTTTTTATCATGGTTTTTACTATATGCTTGGTGCAAATATGGTTTTTCACTATGTTTTTATGCACATTGTTTATATTATCTTGAACGGGTTTACGTGTGAAGTGTTCCTTGTGCAGGATCTCAGGTGGTAGAATTACGACAGTTTTATATGCACTTGGTCCTGAGAAGTCGTCTTTAAGCTCTTTTCCGACGTGAAACAAGAAAAGATAGCCGAGTCTCCCTCTCAACTCGTTAAAAGAAGCGAGAGGCGGTCGCCTTTAAGCTCTTTTTTCGACCGTTTAAACTTAAAAAGATCGTCGGGTTTTTGTCGTTTCAGACTCGTTATTGGCTACGAAACGACATGCTTCTGACCACTTTTTTACTTTTTCAGGTCAAAGTTACTACTTACGAAAAGTACTCCTCGATCATATTAGTCCGGTGGTTCTTTCGGGCATTGTTTTATACTTTTTCGGGCTCGAGAGACACAACTTTACGAAAAAGGACCCCCCTGGAGTTTCCTTTTCTGTTGTCTTTTCAGACTCTCTAAACATGAAAAGACACTGAGTTCTTCCTTTTTCAGACTCGTTAAAACTTAATGACATCGGATTCTATCGAAATGACACCTTTCAAGCATATGCTATCCCCGTCAAGCTTGTCATCAAAAAATAACCATGGTACTCGCCAGCAATGGTGGGGAAAATGGAACCACAATCATTGTCATGTCGGCAGTATGTCGCTCTTGAACATGGCACTTGTCTACATTCGTGTCTAAGTGCGGACATCTCATCTTGTTTTTACACTTGCCTCCGTGGGTTTGGGTTATCCTGTTTGACCTCTCATCTGCTCATTGCCTTATCACCATGACCCCTGATCATTTAATGTCAAATACTGCCAAGTCCACTGTCATGCCGTCGATATGTTCAAGAGGAGTTGACCTCTACAGAATACTCAACCTCCCTCTGATACCTCACACAAAACATCTTATCCTTCTCTGTCTCGTGTCAATTGTGTGGGAAACATTATGGCCCACCTTTGATCAAGGTCACCTCCTGTCGACTTTAGCTCATTATCCAGGAAGTTGACCTAGAGACTCCCTTCAGGTGCCTTGGAGCCTGCATGCCTCAATGGCAGGTTCTTCGTGTTCGATGCGAGGTTTTCATCATTGGCCTCCGATCAAATGATTTTAAGGGTGTTCGACACCAGCTCACTGATTCGCACGCCGTAGATTGTACTTATAGTACCTTGAGGACCATTGTCATTATTGGTGGTACCTCCCGCGTCTGTTAACAGTTTTCATCATGGACTGGTAATCAGACGATGTTCTTGCATGTTCGACTTCAACTCCTATATTTGCATGCTTGGAATTGTACTTTGTTCGGGTCAAGATGGAGCGCAAGACCCTGGATTTTGTCTGTTGAGATCCAAGTTGCGATTTTGTTGATTATTATGATGATTACATGATTCATTGATGGATGGTTGCGACCATACATAAGTCTTCATGGATGGCTGTGATCATACCTTTGTTATCATCATGGTCTCATTAGCTGGGTGGTTGCGTCCATACCTCAGACCTATTTCGTATGTCTTTTAGATGGCTGCGCCCATGCCTAGACTACATGTAATTCATTATCAGAGATATCAGTTGTACTTGCGTGAAGGTTCTTCCCGGTGGTGTTCCAGTTCAGTCAGTTTCATAAAGCATTTCACCCCTCCCACTCTCTCGGGCTTCATGCCTTAGGGGGCATCTGTTACACAATAATTTGTCACTGCCTTCATCCCAGTCTTCCTACTGTGTCATGAGTCCAAATCATTCATGCTCATGCTCTCTAATGTTGCCAAATGACCCACTTTGCCAAAGTTTCCACATCATCGTGACTGTTGTAAAAATAAACGCGCTGATGAGCCCTCCAAAACAGACCGAACGCACTGCCATTGCAGAAGTACATGTGATTCCCGCGATGGTTGGATTTCATGAGACATCACAACTGTTGCTTATATTTGATCGCGGTGACATGACCTTATCCGTTATTCAGTAGCGATGTCAGCGCTCCAGTATAGTTATGTATCCATGATGATCCAGTCTGGGCGAGTTTGTTCTAACAGCTGACCTTCCAGATGACTCCAGACCTAGTAGTTGGCCTTGTTTATGTCACCCTCCCTTCTCTAGCATGTCTGTTTCATCATTTGAGCCACCTTCCTTGGAGATAAGCTCATCTTCCCACCATTCATGGAGACTCCTTCTCCTATTTAAGCCTCCACCATTACTATGAGCTGCTAGTTTGGAATTCAGTGTTTGGAGTGTTGCTGATAGTGTTGTGAGCTTGATAGGTAGCTGGTGTGACAAGTGTGGGATTGTTAGAGAGCTTAAGGAAGGTTGTGAAGTGTTTTGATCTTGTGTAAACTTGTGAGTGAGAGAGTTTTGTCTTGGGAGATCTACCTTCAAGGGTGAATGCTTGAGGAACTTGCTGGCTGGACCCTCTTGAGAAGGATTTGACGTCATAACTATGGTTGTATTCTTCTTCGTTTATCAATAATAGACAACTATCATTATGGTTCCACTCTTATTGTCTTTATAATGGTGATTGAGTTATATCCTTTCTGACTGATATATAGTTGCATCTATTGGATTTTATGCTTGTGTTTGTATCGTTCTTTGCATGTGCAAGTGTCTGTTCACGAGGATCATGGGGATTGTGACCAGCCAGAGCAAAGGAACGGGAGCGTCGACTCTTCTACAAGTACTAGTACTGGAATCTAGGTAGGCCTTCATAATCGGTCTTTAATTTGCAAGTAGGAACTTGCACATTAGCGTTGTTTGATTGTTGCTAGACCCTATTTGGACTAGTAGGGATTGCCTATGTTCGCAGAGGGGATTTACCTCCACAACACCCCCCACACACACCTGAATGACTATCATTCAGGACTTTTTTGGCCTCCTCATGGGTGAGGCACCTTCGAAGAATTGTATCGATACCACGACAGTAAAGTGTATCACTGACAATCATGTAGTCTTTTGCTTGGTATAGAGTACGTCGTTGTTCTGAGCAAGAGGTATTAGGCCTATATGTTTGGGTTTGGAGATAGATTATTATATCTCCATACCACGGATTTCTCGACGATATCAGAAACAAAGATTCATCCACGATTGATGCTCTGGGTGTTGAATCGTTGGACGACGATGGGAAGTTGCATAGTAACTCCGTGAAAACTAGAGATTTCAAAGATTTGGATTTTACGAATTCCATATCAAACTCTTGCAAAATAGCTATCCATTTCGAATATTTTCCCCCAAGTAACTAAGGCGAAAGGATGTAAATCATCGGGTTGCAATTTGACAAAATCGTAGTTTTGCAAAAGAGGATATAGTGTCAAAATCTTTGTACTACTTGAACAGCTGTAAGAGCCAGCTTTTCAACATAGGAGTACTTGCTTTCTGTATCATTTAAGTTTTGACTTAAATAATAGACAAGGTGTTCGATTCCATTGTCTTCTTGAACTAAAACCATTGCGATGGTTATATTTACCACAACTAGATACAGGTTAAAGTCTCTTTTATAGTCAGGAGCATACATTAATGATGCTTTTATTAGGGATTCCTTTAGAGCATCAAAGGAAGCATGCACAATCTGGTCCCAGTTGAAGGGCACTTCTTTTTTCAAAAGACGCATATAACCTTTAGCAAGTTTGACGTAATTTGGAATGAAACTCCTCAGAAATTTTGCTTTGCCTTGGAGTTTTTGAATCTGAAGCAAATTTGAAGGTGGAGGCATATCGATGATTGCCTGAACCTTACATGGGTCAAGGTGAATCCCATCCTTTGAAACCACAAAGCCAAGTAAATGACCAGAACTGACACAAAACACACACTTGTGCGGATTGAGTCGTATCTTGTAGTGTCGGCAATGTAGAAATATAGCTCTCAAATGCCGTGGATGATTAGTCCGCTTTCGCGAATGAGCTGGTAGATCATCGAGATATGGTTGAATGATGTTCTTGATGTCATGGAAGGAGTAATTCATATCCCTCTAAAAAGTTTCCCTTGCATTTTTTAAACCGAAAGGTAACTTGAGGTACGCGAATGTGCCCCACAGAGAAATAAATGCAGTCTTTGATTAGTCCTGTGGGCAGATATTTATTTGATTATACCCACTCTGCTGGGGAGGGAATAGTTTGTTTGCTTGTTTCTATTTGTTTCCTCTATAAAATACAGAAAGAGCCTAAAGTTAAGCCAACTATGCTTCAAACTGCATTTGCTATGCAAGTGCAAATTACATCAACGTTGCTTCAGTCAATCTCCGAGTTTGTTTATGAACTGAACAACTAACATGCAAACATCCTAAGTGCCCTAATGGTAGCTCAAATAACCTCATTAGATCAGCCCCTATACTTTGTGTTTACTGCCTATCATTAGCTCAGCCTAAATCCCTGAACTAAGATGCAAACTGTGAGAAAAAAACCAAACTCAGTCTCGTCCCTGGACCATCGCACTGTCTCTCATTGACAGTCTGGATGCATCCCTGTTTCCCTGTGTTACAGGTGTGATGATTAGGTAACATTGTTTCTACCTCCAGATTTTGGTTTTCTCTTCATTGTCTTCATCTTTATTTAGTAGTTTTGTTGTCTGTGATCAATATATCACTGTTGAAACTCTCCTCCTTTGCATTATTCAGCCACCATTGATAAAGAATTGTGAATGATTTTATGTATTTTTCATAATTTGCAGTCTAAATGCAAATGCATATGCATGTATTTGTTTTCTGCTTTCTTAATGTGTGAATGACAAAAAGAATGCTAAGTACAGATTTGAACCATTTTCTTTCAAAGTGACAGTACTAAAAATTTTCTTTTCAAAAAATGAAAGGAAGACTAAGACGACACTTTGTGATTTTGAATTCAAAAAACAAAAGGAAGATTAAGATGACACTTTGCGATTTCGAATTCAAAAATGAAAGGAAGACTAAGCGATATCATGTCCATTTTGTTATCAGAAAAACTAGTGTCCATTCAGAGCTGCTAGTCCCACTACGACGGGTAGCTTTCTTAGAAACAAACAAACTAAAGTTACTTGTGTTTTCCTTTATCCGAGATAGATGAGAGAGAAGCAGAGAGTACCAACCTCAGTCTTTCACTTGGCTCCTTGCTTGTTTCCTCCCTCCTTTGACAGAGCTTCGCCACTCCTTCCTTACTTGTCCCACTTCAAAGAACACTTGTAGAGTCAAAGCAGCATAATACCATCAAAGCATAGAGATCTATAACCATAAACAATATAGGATCAGATGTATATTAACCACACAAAATTCATATATCAATACAAGATTCATAGATATACAAGAATGTGGAGGAAAACTCAAATAACTTTATTGATAGAAGTAGTAGAAGAGAGAATTACAACCCATTGGTCTGGCCCAGTGCCATCCTCCCAGCATGAAAGCCCTCTTCACCTCATGAAAAGCTAAATCACCCAACAATATAATGTTGCACAGAGAAACCAACAACACTTCCTTAAAAAATACAAAATTCTAGCCCTTGGATCTCTAGGATGAGGGATCCATATATAGATATTTGTGGGTGGGTGAGTCAGCTTCTGGGATTTTGATTAGTGTCATTTCTTTGATAGTTCTTGGTTCCACTTGGAGATTTCATGATCTCTTACTCATCCTTGGGCAAATTCAGAGAGGCAAGTGTCAAATGGGCAGTTTCTAGAAGATTCTTTGGGTTTCCACCTAGCTAACCGCCTTTGCCATATGTCTGTTCTCACTCATCACACCCTATAGAAGGGATTTTCAGTATGCATCGCAATTTTTCCATGTGGCAGGTGAGGTGCATCACACCCTTAGCACTGAGCAGTCTGTATGGTCCAACTCTGACCAGTTCTGAATAGTTTTTTAGGGAGAACTTCTGGGAGATGATGTAATCAGTTGGCCTTGTTCCTTTAGGGTATGAAACAACACTTTTAGGGGCTTAGAAGGCCTTGGTTTATGGACATATGAGATTGGGGTTGCGGTGCCCAAATATGTCTATAATAGTTGCCCCCTAAAGCATGAGGTCGTAAATCTTTTGATGTTGGGTGAAATGCTTTATCATGAGGATTTGAGGTTTTTTGAACTGGAAGGTGACCTATAATAAGATAAAATACAATACATTATCTTCATAATATTTTCATGATCTAGCTGAGGCGGGCATTCCCATGCTCATCTTTATAAATTCATTTTCATGTATATATGACAGACAACCGTCTGCGTGACAGACTGATGATTCTAGTAGAGCCATCATCCTTTGGCTTGGATGATTATCTATGCAGCTATGATGTACATTTGATGTCTTTATTTTCCTAAATATATTGTAGCTTGGATGGATGAAACTAGACCCGCGGTCTTCAAACTCATTCAATCTTCACCTGAAGTACAATTCGATCCATGTGAAAGGATGTTTTGATGTCGAACATGGAAGGACATCACCTGATTACCAGCAAATGATGTAAGTTGTTAACAGGCGCGAGAGGAATCACCGATAATGATAACGACCCTCAAGGTACTGTAGTATAATTAACGTGGTGTGAATAAATGAGTCGATGTCAAACACCATGCAAAATCTTTCGGTCGAAGGCCATTGATTTAAACCTGTCACCGAAAGTGAGAAACTTGCCATTGAGGCATGCAAGCTTCAAAGTACTGAAAGGGTTGTTTCTAGATCAACTTCTTGGATAATGAGCTGATGTCAACAAGAAGTGAACCATCATAAGAGGGCCTTAATGAATCCCACATCTATGAAATGAAACGGAGCAAATTATTTTAAGGAGGTGAAAACGATCTGATGATACAAGGTTTAGGGTGGTGGTCATGAAAGAATGAAGCGTGAAGGTATTGCAGCGAATGAGACATAAGCTGGGTTGGTGAATTCTTTGAGCGACTTCTCTTGAACATATCGGTGACACTGAAATGGATTGGTAGCGTTAACCCCAAAAATGGATGGTACAGAGGACCAATGGTGATATGACCGGTGAACGGAATAACCCAGCCTGACTCAATCATGGTGATGGAGTGAAAGTGTCATGTTCAGCAGTGACCTGCTACCAATAAAGTTTCATCAAGTTTTATTCCCAATTTTTCCCCAGTCATTTTTGACTAGTACCTCTTTACTTTTGTCAAGCTTGAAGAGGATAACATGTGCTTGTTCTATAATTCGCCCTTCGGGCAAACCTGTCTCTATGTTTTAACGAGCCTAGTGACAGTGAAACTCGCTCTTGTCTGCGTGGACAAGTTCGTCGCTATTGTTTTAACAAGTTTAATGACGAAGATAACTCAGTCCTTTTCAACTTTAGAGAGTTAAAAAGAGACGTAAAGGCAACTCCAGTGGTCCTTTTTCATAATATAATCCCTTAAGTCCGAAAAAGTATAAAATAATACGAAAGGTTTTTGGTAGTTTTAATGAGCCAAACAAGACAAGCAATCGATATTTTTGTGTAATGATCCCTCAGGTCCAATAAGATTAAAATCTAGAGGAGGGATGGCACTTCCAATGACTTTAACAAGCTGGAGAGGCCAATTTCTCGGCAATATTTTCATATTTTACGAGTTAGATGAAAAGAGCTTAAAGGAGACTTGTTTTCTGAGGAATGAGTGATGTTTTCGGATAGCAGCTAGTTCCAGGTAAGGTTTGGAGCTTTCCAATCACAGCAATGTAAAGAAGGTGGCTAATAGAGTCACTCATCGTAGTTGTTCCTCAAAAGGGGTAAACAATCAAATGGAGGCATATGATCGGCTAAAAAAGAGTGGAGGTAATGGTAAGAACACGACCAAGGTTCAAAAGCTAATAATTATGCGATTGCAATGGTTATTTACCGAAGGTGGGTTCATTTTTTATTGAGCTTAAACTCTGGTGGAACATATGCTCATTGCTAGTTTTATTTTTTAAGGAGCTTCAACTTCGCGTAAAACTGCTCGTGATAATGGTAAGAGATGTTCGATTCACCGTTAACACTATGTTCTCTTGACGATCATACTACCTGTTCAATCGCTCCATCAAACTGATTAGAAATGAAAATACATGCTTGAAAAATGAGTTAAAAACCAATACCTTACTTGAATTACGTGAACAGTAACATAAAAGTAGTTTTTGACCTCTCATTTTACCATTTCATTCAAATTTGGGATTATTGGAGCTCTGGAGGTGGTTTTCCCCCTCAATTTTCATTAGCTAATTCTGGGAGATTCTGTGGACTATTTTCAGCGCCATCTAGACTAGGTAGGATCTAACCCTGAGCTCTTCAATTGCATTCTTTCCTTTTCTGATTCTGAGCATGTTTTCTTGTTCGTCTAGGCCTCTAGGGTTTAAATAATTCATTCTCTCCCCATCACACCTAGTATACATCGAAGGGTGCCATGCATACTGAGCTGGCCATTGGCCAGTCAGTATGTCCCACCCAATACACAGCCAGGGTTGATGGGCACAAGGAGGAAAGTTTATGCACTGATTTTTCATGGAAATTTTGCTTGTTTTTTGCCAAATGAGGATCCTAATTCGTCTCTTGTTTTTTTTTCTTCAGAGATTCATTGGAGCAAGATGGTCATTACATGGCGTGAAAACGAGCATGAAGAAGAGGATATGATTGCCTTACATAATCTGGGTATGGTGACTGTATTGCAAAACTATTGCTTGCTCAAATTCTTCTGCATATCCAACATGAGGCAATAAATTAATTTGTTGCAATATCTTCTTGATGCATGGATCCTACCAACAAAGTGTTCCATATTAGGGGTAAATCCATCCCTTTGACCGTTGAGGATATTTACTTTTTGAATGGTTTATCGAGGCATGGCACCCCTCTCTCACTATCAGGTTCTACCCATGGGGGCGAATCCATGAGGGATTATATTCGCCGATACTATAGAGATGGATCTCAGCCGAGCATGGACGACAAGATTCGTATTCAAAATGTCACTGACTGGCCCTTAAGGACTATCTTATTCACCTTTGCTAGATTGGTTGGTAGCATGTCTCTTCACTTAGCCAACAGGTCCTATATGTAGTATGCCTTGGAATGCCTTGAACCAAAGTTATTCAACTGGTGTGATGTAGTACTTTCAATGATAAAAGAACAACTTATGAAGGAGAAGAACAGAAGATCCAAGAACTTTGGTTATGGTTCTATTATGATCGCTTTCACCTTGGAGAAGATCCCACTGATGTAGCCTGTTACACAGTAATTTGTCACTGCCTTCCTCTGAGTCTTCCTACTGTGTCATGAGTCCAAAATCATTCATGCTCATCCTCTATGATGTTGCCAAATGACCCGCTTTGCCAAAGTTTCTGCCTAATCGCATATGTTGGCCAAATAAATGCGCTGAAGGGCGCTCCAAAACAGTCCAGAAGTGTTTCCATCGCAGAAGTACACGTGATTTCCACGATGGTCGAATTTCAAGTGACGGCGCATCTGTTACTTGTATTTTCCTGCGATGACATGACTAGCTTCGTTATGCAATAGTGATGTCAGTGCGGTAGACTGGTTATGTGCCCGCGATGATCTAGTTTGGGCGAGTTTGTTCCAACAGTCGACCTTCCAGATGACTCCAGACCTGGTTGTTGGCCTTGTTTACGTCGCCCTCCTTTCTCTGGCATGGCTATTTTATCATTTGTGCTACCCTCCTTGGAGATAAGCTCATCCTCCCACCATTCATGGAGACTCCTTCTCCTATTTAATATCTCACCATTGCTATGACCTGCTAGTTTGGAATTCTTAGTCTTTGGAGTGTTACTGATAGTATTGTGAGCTTGTTAGATAGTTGGTGTGAGTGTGATAAGTGTGGGATTGTTTAAGATCTTGAGGAAGGTTGTGAAGTGCCTTTGATCTTGTGTGAAACTTGTGTGTGAGAGAGTCTTGAAATTTGGGAGATCCATCTCTAAGGGTGAATGCTAGAGGAAAATGCTGGCAAGACCCTCCTAAGAAGGCTTATGACGTCAAGACCTGGGTTGTAAGCTTACTCTATTTCATATTTAATGCAATCAATGATGTTTTCCTATGTCTTGTATGCAATGTATTATATAGCTAATGATTTCTTGACTTTATGGGTAAATAGATCATTGTTGTATTCGGTTATGTGCTTTATTGTACTTCCTTGCTTTGTTTCAAGTTGATCACTCATTGGGAGAAGAAAACAGAAGCTGGAGCAGCACTACAAAACTCCATCGACCATCGGTTGAGGTAGGCCTCCAACTTGAACTATTTATGGAGAATTGTTGTTGATTTGTCCTTGTTTGTGACTAGACCCACTCTAGGGCTAGAGGGGTTGCCTCTGTCCACAGAGGGAACACTTTCCTGCATCACAAATTGGCGACTCTATTGGGGAGCTGACTTTTGTTCTTTTCTTGTTCACTCTTGCCTTGAGTTTTTGTTTTAGTCTCTTTTCAAGTTTTTAGGGATTAGTTGTATGTTTTCTGAGTTTCCTGGCCTAATCTGGGAAATGTCCTTATTTGCCTAAAGATTGGTTGTTTTGATTTGGGAGTTTTTGGTTCGCCTGTTGCTGTTTTTGAACATCATCACGTTTTTTAACTTAACAGTCGCGTTGTCATCGCGTCACCCTATTTGTAATTTCTTGTCCATCGCGTTATTACACCTAACAGTCGCGACGGTTCTGTAAATCGGACCATCGCGGAAAAGGCGTGTACTTCCGTGCTGACATTGCTTTGTTGCTAGGTGTTGTTCTTTATCAGCGCCTTGTTGCTGTGTATTGTTCGCACTGATTACTGTAGAATTGAATTGTTTAAATTCCACCTCCTGAATCCGCCAGTATTGCTAGTCCCTACTGTTCTCACTTGGTTGATGACTTATTTTTCACTGTCTAGAGGTTGAGGCACTCTCTTGTGAGCTTTGTTGGACGAATCTTGCCTTTTTTCTTTGTGACCTAGTTTTATTGTTTCAAGTCCTTTGGATCAGTTTTGCTTGGTTGCTTGTTTGTAAAGATTCGTTTGCTGCTTGTTTTTAGTTTGATTGAGCCTTCCCCTTTGCTTACTTTTGGTTGATTATTTAGTGATTGTTATTGGACCAATATTGGCATTGTTTCGATTTCTCCTCACTACCCAGACATAGATTACAATTGTTTGGATCAACCGTTTTTCCACATTTGTCTGTTGCTTATTGGTTTCTTTAGACTAAAGACATCAAAATCAAAAGATTGCATTTCATTTAGCATGCGAAAGTGAAAGTAAATTTTCATTTCAAGTTGCATATTGAAAAGCGAATGATTTGATCTCTCATTAGTAGTATCCGTGCATTTTAAGAATTGATGTCTACTTGCATTGAGTGAATGTTTGTTGCCTTGGTTTTCTTTGTTTGGGAATGATCTCTCTACCCTCCCATAGGTAGGTATACATCAAAGAAAAAGGATACTTCATTCATTCTAAATGCATCCTAGGATTTGTTGAATACATATGGTAGGGCCTGAAAACTAAGACATAATCCAAGATCAACTTTAAAATGAACTGAATAAATCTAACAACGCATTGGAACATAACGCACACATTTAGAGGTCTAGGCTAGAGACATGCTCCAACATCATTAAACCTAGTCACTTTTGTTTCCACTCAAGGTTGGGTGATTCCTCCTTTTATGACTCAATAGTGGTCTAGTACAGATTTATGCTCCCACGTACCGTCGAGTATATGGGGAGACCCCACTAGGTTATCATCCTTTATCCATAGGAAGCCATGTCTGCCGCCTTACAAGCCATAACACACCGAACACGACATTCAGGAAGATTTACTGTCGTACGGAAAGTCCTTGGTTTTCATATGACTGCCAAGGTGTATATGCAGTTTTACGGATTTGTCTGGTAAACCTTTTGCCTAGTTCTCCAGAGTAGTCACTTTCATTCCTTTTCGGACTCCCTAAAAGAAAAGGTTCATCTGAGCACTTGTCACTTTAGGCTCATTAAATATTTAAAGGTGACTAGAGTCATATTTTGTCCTTTTCTCGACTCTTTAAAAATGAAAAGGTCAAGTTTTGTTCCTGTATCTTAAAATTTAGTCCGCCACGATTCACATTTACCCTGTTAGATCTTGTTTGCGCTAGCTTCAGTAGGGTTCTTTCTCATTCTCGATGGCAACATTCCCTGAGTCTACTGGCCAAGGTTTTCCCTCAGATGGAAATCTTGGTCCATTTCCCTCATTTGGAAATGCCGGTGCTCCATATATGGCAACCTTATCTTTGCCTGGGTTAACCATCGATTTGCCCGTATGGTTGTTTTCAACCTCGGTGGTCCCGAGTGTCATGAATCCTATTCCACCGTATCCTTCATCTGAACCAAGAAACGTTGATTCCAAGGTTGAGCCTACGCCTTCTTTCCCTGTTTCCTCCTCCTCCTCTCCTTCTTCTCCTGGTGAAAGTTTCACATTATGTAACCAGGAGACTAAGAAGAAGAAGAAGAAGAAGAAGAAGTCTGATAAATCCAAGGCCACCTGTGAGTTACTGCTCTGAGTCCATCCCAGGATGAACCACCTTTTGCTCCTCTGCGGAAGGTTAAGTTTCCTTGTAAATTATGCAAGGGTGACCATCTTCGTTGTGATTTTCCTAGCTTTCCAAGGATCCTAGAAGTATGGTCTCATGATCTAGTTCATCCCTCACCATCCTCTGGAGCTCAAGGTGATGCTATCCTAGCAACTGGCAATGGTAAGAAGGAAGGGAAGATTTGATTCCCCTGTAGACTGTGTGAAGGCATTCATCCCCTTCACCTTTGTCCGCTCATGGATAAAGCTTCCGCCATTTTTGAACGTCTTACAGCTTCTTCACCACAGCTACCCATTGGTTATCAGCGGCTCTCTCCAGAACCTCCCTCCATCAACAAAGAGATTGACTCAGATTCTTCTCTTGTCCATCTTTCTTCTTCCAAGCTTGGCTGTGCTCAGCCTATTCCAGACCAACCATTGGTCAGAAAGAGTGTCAAATTAGGTTCACCACCTGTTGATCACTCTGTCTCGGAAGAGCGCCATGTTCATGTTCTCCTCATCTCATCACATTCTCCATCATCCAAAAATGACTCTCCTATCCCAGCCGATCACGAGAGTCCTTCTTCGGTTCCTGGGGGGCAGGGGGGAAATCATATGATTCCCCCACCAAGTAGTATGGCCGTCACCTTCGACTGGAGTCATTTGACTGCCTTCCATCTTCCATCCTATGTGCCTTTAGAGATCATAATATATGCCTATGATAAGGCTGTACCTGGAATTGTTTTGGATGAGGGTGTGTTTGTCAGTCTTATGCCTTCCACTACTTGGCAAGCTTTGGGCTCCCCGCAGCTTGTGCTGGTGACACAGAATCTGCTGGCATTCGACGGAGAACCCTGTCAACCCGTGGGAATCCTCCCAAAGTTGCTTGTTACTTTGGGGGGAAAAAATGTCTATATAGACACCATGATTGCCCAAGGTGCGAATTTCAGTCTCCTCCTTAGCTGTGACTATATTTATGCCATGGGGGCCCTCATTTCTTCCATCTTCCGTGTGGTTTGTTTTCCACACGAGGGAAGAATAGTGACTATCGATCAGTTATATTTTTTTTAGTCCCCCGGTGCCTCTTACACAACTGTCATCCGCTCTCGGTTCTTGATTGCAAGTGGTGCCTTCCTTGCCACAGGTTAATTATGTGGCTACCCGCTCCATTTCCGCGTCTCTTGATGACCATGCAGCGGGTCTAATACAATATGTATTGGGGGAATTGAAACCTAATCTATCATTGGTGCATCATGACATGTATTCCTCCCAGAGTGCGTTTCTTCCCTCCCGTGAAGACCTCTTAGGAGCCATGTTCTCGGATGGCCCATGAACAGGCGTACGAGCATAGTTCCTGATCTTGTGTCAAGCTCGTTAAAAAATGAAGCAAGGAGTCATGAGCATAGTTCCTGATCTTGTGTCAAGCTCATTAAAAAATGAAACAAGGAGTCTTGAGCATGGTTCCTGATCTTGTGTCAAGCTTGTTAAAAATTGAAACAAGGGTTATGAGGATAGTTCTTTTTCACTGTGTCAACCTTGTTAAAAAATGAAACAACTCCTTTTCCAAATCGAGTCTTTGATTAAGATCTCGTAAAATCCAAGTCGAGTCTTTCCAAGATCTCGAAAGTGAACCTTCATTCCATCCACCTCGTTGAATGCAGTGAAGCTTAGGGGGCATGTCCCTCGATTTGCATCATTATGCAGGGGGCATGTGAACTTATAACAAGCATAGTTTTTCGTTTCAAGCTTATGTAAACATGCAACCGAATCCAAGCAGAGTTCTCCATGGTTCAAGCTTGTGTAAAAATGAACCCATACCCAATTTGCACCTCGTGATTGTCATTTTTATCCACTAAATTCTGCTAGATGAGCCTTGGTTGTTTCATTCCATCGACACCATCTCTTTGGCTGATCATATGCTTTCACTTGGTTGTTTATCCTTTCATGAGGAACTGCAGCGATGAGTGTTATTAGACAGCCTCTTGACCATTACATGTTTTGAGTAGTTCCAACATTGCCGGAACCAGTTGCTACCATTTATACCACTCGTTCCTCCAAGATGAGTCTCCTTTAAGCTCTTTTATGACTCGTAAAAGATGAAAAGATTGCTGAGTATTTTTCCCTTTTTGACTCGTTAAATAAAATAAAAATGGAGGTCTGCTTTCAGCTCTTTGCCGACCGTTTAAAGACAAAAAGATAGCTGAGTTTTCCTCTTGACTCGTTAAAAGAAACGAGAGGCGGTTGCCTTTAAGCTCTATTTCTGATCTTTTAAACATAAAAAGATTGCCGGGTTTTTGTCATTTCAGGCTCATTATTGGTTATGAAATGACATGCTTCCGACTGCTTTTCTACTTTTTCGAGTCGAAGTCACTACCCACGAAAAGTACTCCTTGATCGTAATGGTCGGGCAGTTCTTTCGAGTATCATTTTATACTTTTTTAGGCTCGAGAGACACAAATCTACGAAAAAGGATCCCCCTAGAGTTTTATTTTCCATGTCTTCTTCAAACTCTTTAAACATGAAAAATACTTCGAGTTTCACCTAGCTCGGACTTGTTAAACCCTGACGACATTGGACTCATCACCATGATGAGACTCAAGCTTCTCCTTCCTAGGGCTCGTTAAACTATTACTAGGTTGGACTCAACAACAGGTTTATCATTGATTGTCTATGGCAGCTCATCACTCTTGAACATCGACACTTTTACTTCTTGTCAAGTTGGGACATCCATACATCATCATTTGGCCTTCCGCGGGTTTGGGTCATCATTCTAGACTCATTCCATTCGATTCATTCCGTCTCCTTCAAGCCTCTGATCCATTGATGCCTAAATGCTGCCAACCCCCTTCCGGAGTCGTCTCGCCGATATGTTCAAGAGTATAATCCTTCTGCAGTTTACACCCTCGTTTTTTCCTCTAGTACTCTCTTTTGCCATCTGCCTCTTGTTCCTTTTCTCATGTCATTGACGGGGGAAACATTATGGCCCTCCTGTGACGGGTCATCTCCTATCGACATCAGCTCATTGTCCAGGAGATTGATCTAGAGATCCCCTTTGGTACCTTAGAGCTTGCATGCCTCAATGGCAAGTTCTTCGCACCTGACGGTCAACTTTCATCATTGGTCATCGATTGGGTGATTCCACGAGTGTTCAACTTCATCTCCTTTTTCACATTTCATGGATTGTGCTGGACAGTATCTTGAGAGCCATTGGCATTATTGGTGGTTTCTCCCGCGCTTGTTAACGGTTTTCATATTTGGACGGTAATCAAGAGATGTTCTATCATGCTCGACCTCAGCACATCTATTCACATGTTAGTATTTGTAATATGATCGAATGGGTTCAGGACCACGAACTCAGATTACACATGTTCGGGATGCATGGATTGGTTTTATGATTACATGGCTCATTGATGGATGGTTGCGACCATACCTTTATTATCATCATGGTCTCATTAGCTAGATGGCTACGTCCATACCACATACCTATTTCGTATGTCTCTTGGATGGTTGCGCCCATGCCTAGACTACATGTAATTCATTATCAGAGATATCGGTTGTACTTGTGTGCAGGTTCTTCTAGATGGTGTTCCAGTTCAGTCAGTTTCGTAAAGCATTTCACCCCTCCCTCTCTCTCAGGCTTCATACTTTAGGGGGCATCTGTTACACAGTAATTTGTTAGTGCCTTCCTCCCAGTCTTCCTACTATGTCATGAGTCCAAAATCATTCATGCTCATGCTCTCTGATCTTGCCAAATGACCCACTTTGCCAAAGTTTCTACCTCATCACATTTGTTGGCCAAATAAACGTGCTGAAGGGAACTCCAAAACAGTCCATAAGCATTGCCATCGCAGAAGTACATGTGATTTCCGTGATGGTCGAATTTCAAGTGACAACGCAACTATTACTTGTATTTTCCCGCGATGACATGACTAGCTCCATTATGCAATAGCACTTTTAGCGTGGCAGACCAGTTATGTGCCCGCGATGATCCAGTTTGGGCGAGTTTGTTCCAACAGTCGGCCTTCCAGATGACTACAGACCTGGTTGTTGCCCTTGTTTATGTTGCCGTCCTTTCTCTGGCATGGTTGTTCCGTCATTTGTGCTACTGTTATAGACATTTTTGTTCCTTGCATCACTGAGCATGAAATGTCAATAATTAAGGGATCCAAAGTCCCTAAACATGTTGTTCCTACCCCTAGAGGAACAAGGCCAGCAAACCACAGCAGTTTACTAAAGTTCTCCACCTGAAAACACTCAAAAACAAGCAATTTCTGGATCATGTCAACTGCTCCACTGAGCATCTGCGCTAAATGTCAAGTGCTCCACTGTGTACCTGCACTGAATGTCAACTGCAAAGAAGGCCACCTGCGCTGAGCGTACTTGGACAAGTGGCAGACTCATTCCTCAAGGTGTCAATGCCCAGGAAGCTTCCAAAATGACACTTGGATCAGGGAATTCGACTGGTGATGAGTAAGAGGTTCCAAATCTCCAAGTGGAAGTAAGAATCTCCAAGTGGACTCAAGAACTGAAGTGAGAGAGGACACTAGTCAGCTTCATGCAAGCCTCAAGCTGACTCATCCTTTCTCCAAAACTCCTATATATAGAGCTCTCTCATGAGGTCTAAGGAGGCTGGATTGTATTGCAAAGAATTGCTGTTGGATTGTGGTTGGATCATTGGGTGTTTATGCTTTTGAAAGGGGCTGAAGAAGGAATTCCTTGCTGCTGGGAAGGAGATGCTGGGTTGGAACCCTATGGGTTGTATATCTTCCTGAACCCTGTTTATCAATCAATAAAGCTTCTTGGTTCTTTCCTATATGCTGGTGTTTATTGTATGATTTGCATTAGTGTATTTGATTTACTTCTAATCCTGAATCATTTATGAATATGTATATTTGCCTTTGTATTGTGTCCTTCTCTTGTTGCATGTAGCTGTTCTCTTGTCACAGGTAGCTATTCTCTTGTGATCTCGTGGGAGCAAAAGCGAGGAGGCAAGTAGCTGTGGACACACAAAGGGGAGGATCTAGATCGAGGGACAACCGAAAGATAACGGTAAGTCTACCAATCTCCTCTCTTTCATTTTCATAAAGGAAAGAAATCGAAGTAGCTGCATTCCTTTGTTGCTAAGGCACTATCACGCCTTAGGTGGATAGGATCGTCCCGCATAGGCATTTTTCCCCACAACAAATTGGCGACTCCGCTGGGGAGAACTTTGTTTTAGTCATTTTGTTTGAGCTTGCATCATTGTTCACTTCATAGACTCAACAACAACAATCGAACTGCTTTGCAAAGTAGAATGTTGCTGCTTTGATCCTTTATTGGGTTTTTGTCTATGATCTTAACAATGGATCCTTAGGAAGCCGTGTCTACCGCCCTATCGATCGCAATGCACTAAACACAGTGTTTGGGAAGATTGATTGCCGCACCTTGAAAAGTATTATGTAGTTTTGCAATTGGTTTCGTAATCCCTCTGTCTATATTTCTAGAGTAGTCACTTTCATTCCTTTTCAAACTCCTTAAAAGAAAAGGTCCATCTGAGCACTTGTCACTTCAGGCTCATTAAAAATCCAAGGGGACTAGAGTCATCTTTAGCTTTTTCTCGATTCCTAAAAATTGAAAAAGAAAGTTGTGTCAAAGCGTCATAAAATTCATTTAATTCAGAATAACATTTTCCCCTTTTTATTTTGAGTTGATCAAGTAATCCACAATCGTGGGAGAAAGTCAATCAAAACCCCATCATTTGCAGAGACTAACGATTCAACCATCTTTGACTCTAGAAACGAAACCATTCCTGGCAAAGTGATCTCGTTTAACTGGGTCAAAGTCTCCTGGTTTATTTGAAACTTGTGTTTCAACTTCCTCAGAGTCTCCAGTTACTCCAACTATTTCTGGTATCCCTGCCTCTACAGAAGAAGTTCCACAGTTACAACAGGACACTAGAACTGATCCTAGTGTAATGGCAAAAACTTCTATTCTTGAACCAGCTCCATCTAGGGCTGATTCGGAAGGTGCCGCCCCTCCAACATTTGTCACTGCAGAGTCTTTACCTTCTTCAACACCAGAAATATTTTACAGACCTGACGGTCTACCTCTTCCACCTGGATTGATTGCTATAGAAGAGATTGTGGAGGATCTTCCATCTAGTACTCCATTGCATTTTGGAACTGAGATCCACCTATATCCTTCTACTATAGAAGTTAGTCTCCCTTCATCGCAAGTTCCTGTAGAATCACTAGGAAATATTTTGGATAGACTCGATATGTCTGAACAACCATCGACATCTAGGACTATGTCATCTGATACAACAGTAGCATAACCTCCTGCTGCTACTCTGAAAATATTTGCTAGTATACCACCTGTCCCAACTAGTTCTCAACCACTAGATGGAGTCCGCTGAAGGAATGTTTCGACAGTATGGTCTGTAACTATTTGTTCGTCCGGAACCTTATCTGGAATCTCTTATGTTGAGTCTCAGCAAATTGATCCTTTGCAACAGTATCAATTTGGGGGTCCAGTCTCCAAAGGACAATTTTCCCTTTGAACATTGGATTGCCGCCATATGGGGGCAGTATGCCTTTCCATTGTTCCCTTTAGGAGAAAAACCATATGAGAGTTCAAAACAGAATTCAGGTCAAGCTGGAATTGCATCCAGTGGTTGGGTGCCAATACTACCTCAACAGCCTAGAGTTGTATATTCAATGCAACCAAATCTACATGTGTCGAATATTCCCACTACACCGGCTATTGTGACGGTGTCTCAAGTACAAGCACTGCCTGTTGTATGTCAACCTCAAGTCTCTCAGGTCGTAATACAATAGCCTCTTATCTCCAAGACACAACCACAATCGTTGATTAGTGTCTCCTTAACTAGAGCAACTCAGGCTCAAATGGGTACTATCACCCCTCATCTTGGTCAAACATCCAATATTGGACAATAGAAAATGGCTTCACAACCATGGCTAGTGCAATATCAACAACTGCAATTCCAGCAAGCTTACCGAGGACCTAAGCAACAAAGCTTTGCGGGTAATGGGAAGCCATATATTCAAAACAGTCACCATCAATCATATCATAATGGTTATGCCCATCAACCTTATCAAAGTTATCAGCATCAAATACATTATGCTGGTATGCAAAGACCCATTGCTTAGGCGATCCCATCTTATCCTGGGTATGCTTCGCTAAACCTGAATCAATAGTTGCCTTCCATTGCAACTTTAGAATTACCAGATCTGAATCAGCTAACAAATGATCCAATTGCTTACACCCGTTGGTGGCCAGCAATTCCTCATAAACTTACGTAAGATATTCCTAAATTCAATGGAAACTTGTGTGAAGATTTGTCGAATCATGTGATTACCTTTCATCTGTGGTGCTCGTCCAACACTCTCAATGATGATTAGATTAGGCTTCTCCTTTTTCAGTGAACGTTAACTAGTCTGGTAGCAAAATGGTACATCAAATTGCCTAGAGCTTCATTCGATAACTTCAGCGCCCTTGCCACCACCTTTTTAACCAATTTTAAGTTACCCATAAGGTACGAAACAGGAACAGAGCTTCTTACCAATTTTAAGTAGACGACAACCACTCACATATCTGATCATATTCATGAGTGGTGGCATCGTCGTTGAATGGTAAAGACATATGTTCTTGATCAGTTGTTGGCTGAATGGCTTATTAAGTCATTGTTACCTTCTATTACAGAAGATGTGGCTAAAGGGGGAGTTGTCACTAAAGAGAAAGTCATTGCTTGTGTGCAATATCTAGACTTGATATATACTCAGTCTGGCGTGCTCTATGAAAAAATCCCTGATGCTCCTAGACCAGAGTTTTCTGTTCCTCCTCCTCCTAAATCAAACAAAGACTCTCATTCCGGCGATGACGTGATAAGTACGACCAGCATAAAAACCGCAAAGGCTACAACTAAGAAAGCCAGTATGGTTTCTAGTCAAAATGCAAATGGAGAACTTCTTTCCTCATAGGTTAATGTTTTGTTGACCGACAAAGGCAAAAAGCCGAAGCAACCAGGGGGAAAGAAGAAAGGGAAAAGTGAAAAGAAGAAATAGGATGATTCGTCTCCTGAAAAATCTTCTACAAACCCTTCTGGGAAAAGGAAACCTCCTAGGCCATGTCTCATATGTGATGAATACCATTGGATGAGAGAATGTCTGCATAAAGCTGAGATTAAGAAATTCTTTAAGAGTTCAAAAACCTCAGCAGTATTGACCGACCCATTTCCAAACCCATAAACCAATTTGGTTGCTAGCAACAATGCTTCCCCATCCCAAGTGCTTATGTTGTCCATTTCGAAACAAAATGATGCTTTGATATCGACAAGGAATAAAGATTACGAGAATCCACATCTGTCAAACAACAAGGTTGTAGATCAACCTAGTAGTTTGACAACAACTTCAACTGAAGTTGTGCCACCCATCATTCTTGAGCTAACAATAAAGTCACCAAATGGAGTAGTACACAAATCAACATTTAATCCTCATGCCCAAGTAGCACAAAATTATAATATAGTAGAGGATCTAGCCCAATCGTCGTCCTCTATGTCAACACTTGAAGTACTACAAAATTGCACCTCCCAAAAGCAGGCTCTATTATCAACAATAGGTGGGATTAACCCAACAGATTCCAATCTTGTGGCCTTTAATCATAAAGGATATGAACCTCAGTTATCGGCTCAACTCACTTTCCTCATCCAAGTGAAAGCCCTCAAAAAACCTGTTCATCAAACAATTATTGATGAAGGGGCATCTACATGCATTATGTCAATGAGTTGCTGGAAAAAATTAGGCTCACCAACCTTGTCGCGATCATCAACGACATTATTCGATGGACGAACATACACCCCATATGCGATTTTAAGTAACTTACAAGTGGAACTGGGGGGCAAAACAGTAGAAATTGATGTCGAAGTTATTGACGGGAACCTCGATTACAACATCCTACTGGGAAGGCCCTGGATTTATGCTATGGCCGCTGTTGTGTCAACATACATTATAAAGATTGCATTTCCTTTTCAAGGACGAATTACAATCGTTGACCAACAAACCTTTCTCCCCAACAGTTCACAAGTTACGGGAAGCATCCTGATGATCCATGGAAGCTCTCACTCACTTCAAAATATCAGAGTAGGCCTCCTAAAAGACCCTACTTTAATGGGTATGTTTTCCCTACCGCCTCTGAGTAATCTGGTGGAAGTGGCCATGGTGGAAACCTGCAATATGATATCTTCTATATCTAAAAGATTCAGAAGATTCCCGAACATTTTGTCAGCATAGATCATCGCCAGGTATTTCCCCCAAGCCCAATAGAAGCATTGTATCAATCAATTTTCTTAGCCTGGGGTGCAAACCCAAATCAATGCTCATCGAGTGTTTAGATAGATAGGTCTAAGGAATATGGCACCTCTTCAGATCCTTGGTCGCATGTACATTCTACAGACGAAGGAATCATTCAGTCAATGATGATAGGAGAGGCATCATGGGAAGATTACCACCATCGTTCCCATGTTCCGGATTACCACGAAGATTATACCAACGACCTTAATCATCCTTCATTTTTTTATTTTCTATTAAATACTATAAATATGGTGGATTATGAGGATGGTTCTTATCCTGTGTCAACCTCATTAAAAAATGAAACAACTCCCTTTCCAAATCGAGTCTTTGATTATGATCTCATAGAATCCAAGTCAAGTCTTTCAAATATCTCGAAGGAAAACCTTCATTCCAACCACCGCATTGAATGCAATGAAGCTTGGGGGGCATGCACCTTGATTTGCGTCATTATGCTTGGGACATGCAAACTTATAACAAGAATAGTTTTTCGTTTTAATCTTGTGTAAACATGAAACCGAACACGAGCAGTTTTACGTGAAGTTCGAGCTCAATAAAAAATAAACCTAGCAATGAGCATATGTTCCACCAGAGTTTAAGCTCATTAAGAAATGAACCCACCTTCGGTAAATAACCATTGTGATCGCCTAATTATCAACTTTTGAACCTTGGTCGTGTTTTTACCATCACCTCCACTCTTTTTTAGCTAATCATACACCTCCATTTGATTGGTTATCCCTTTTGAGGAACAACTATGATGAGTGATTCTATTAGCCACCTTCTCTACACTACCGTGATTGAAAAGTTCCAAACCTTAACTGCAATCAACTGCTATCCGAAAACATCACTCGTTCCTCAAAAAACGAGTCTCCTTTAAGCTCTTTTCATCTGACTCATAAAATATGAAAAGATTGTCGAGCAATTCGCCTCTCTAGATCATTAAAGTGATCGGAAGTGCCATCCCTCCTCTAGATTTTTATCTTTTTGGACCTGAGGGATCATTACACAAAAAGATCGAGCGCTTGTCTCGTTCGGCTTGTTAAAACTATTGAAAAGTCATCCCCTTCATATTATTTTATACTTTTTCGAACTTAAGGGATTATATTACGAAAAAGGATTACTGGAGTTGCCTTTCCGTCTCTTTTTACACTCTCTAAAATTGAAAAGGACCGAGTTATATTTGTCATTAAACTCGCTAAAACAATAGCGACAAAATTGTCCATGCAGATAAGAGCGAGTTTCACTGTTGCTAGGCTCATTAAAACATAGCAACAGGTTTGCCCGAAGGGCAAATTATAGAAGAAGCACATGTTATCCTCCTCAAGCTTGAAAAAATTAAAGAGGTACTGGTCAGAAATGACTGGGGAAAAAGTGGGAAGAAAACTTGAAGAAACTTTATTGGTAGCAGGTCGCTCTTGAACATGACACTTTCACTCCATCACCATGATTGAGTCAGGTTGGGTTATTCCCTTCACTGGTCATATCACCATTGGTCCTCCGTACGATTCATTTTTGGTGTTAACACTACCGATCCATTTCAGTGTCACCGATATGTTCAAGAGAAGTCGCTCAGAGAATTCACCAACCCATCTTATGTCTCATCCGGTGCAATACCTTCACGCTTCATTCTTTCGTGACTGCCACCCTGAACCTTGTATCATCAGATCAATTTCACCTCCACAAAATCATTTGCTCTGTTTCGTGTCGTAGATGTGGGATTCATTTTGTGTTGTAGATGTGGGATTCATTAAGGCCCTCTTACGATGGGTCACTTCTTGTCGACATCAGCTCATTATCAAAGAAGTTGACCTAGGAACAACCCTTTCAGTACTTTGAAGCTTGCATGCCTCAATGGCAAGTTTCTCATTTCCAGCGAGAGGTTTACATCAACGGCCTTTGACTAGAAGATTTTGCATGGTGTTCGACATTGACTCATGTATTCGAACCACGTGAATTGTACTACAGTAGCTTGAGGGTCATTATCATTATCGGTGATTCCTCTCGCGCCTGTTAACAGCTTACATCATTGGCCGGTAATTAGACGATGTCTTTCCATGTTCGAAATCAGAACATCCTTTCACATGGATTGACTTGTACTTCGGGTGAAGATTGAATGAGTTTGAAGACCCCGAATCTAGTTTCATCCATTTGGGCTGCGATATATTCAGGAAAATAAAGACATCAAATGCGCATCATAGCTGCACAAATGATCATCCAAGCCAAAGTATGATGGCTCTACCAGAATCATCAGTCTCTCACACAAACGGTTATCTGTCATATGTACATGAAAATGAATTTATAAAGTTGAGCATAGGAATGCTCGCCTCAGCTAGATCATGAAAAATATTATGAAGATAATGTATTGTATTGTATCTTATTACAAGTCACCTTCTAGTTTGAAAAACCTTTGATCCTCATGATAAAGGATTTCACTCGACATTAGAAGATTTACGACCTCATGCTTTAGGGGGCAACTATTATAGACATATTTGGGCACTGCAACTCCAATCTCATATGTCCATAAACCAAGGGCTTATAAGCCCCTAAAAGTGTTGTTTCATACCCTAAAGGAACAAGGTCAGCTGATTACATCATCTCCCAGAAGTTCTCCCTAAAAAACTACTCAGAACTGATCAAAATTGGACCATACAGACTGCTCAGTGCTAAGGGTGTGATGCATCTCACCTGCCACATGCAAATAGTGTGATGCATACTAAAAATCCCTTCTGTAGGGTGCGATGAGTGAGAGCAGACAAATGGCAGGGGCAGTTGGCTAGGTGGAAACCCAAAGAATCATCTAGAAATTTCCCATTTGACACTTGCCTCTCTGAACTCGCCTAGGGATGAGTAGGAGATCACGAAATCTCTAATTGGAACCAAGAACTATCAGAGAAATGACACTAATCAAAATCCCAGAAGCTAACTCACCCACCTACAAATATCTATATATGGATCCCTCATCCTATAGATCCAGATACTAGAATTTTGTATTTTGTAAGGAAGTGTTGTTGGTTTCTCTGTGCAACATTGTATTGTTGGGTGATATAAGATTTTCATGAGGTGAAGAGGGCTTTCATGCTGGGAGGATGGCGCTAGGTCATACCAACGGGTTTTAATCCTCTCTTCTACTGCTTCTATCAATAAATCTATTTGAGTTTTCCTACATATTCTTGTATATCTTTGAATCTTGTATTGATATATGCATTTGTATGGTTAATATACATCTAATCCTATATTTTTTATGGTTATAGATCTCTATGCTTTGATGGTATTATGTTGCTTTGACTCTACAGGTGTTCTTTGAAGTGGGACAAGTAAGGAAGGAGTGGCGAAGCTCTGTCAGAGGAATCAAGGAATCAATGGCCTAAGAAAAGAGTCTTCCTCTTTTTGATAGTCGATTACACTTTTGCCACTGTATTTGATTTGAATTAATAGTATTTCAAGTGTCGAAAGAAATTTTAAATTCGAAATCGCAAAGTGTCATCTTAGTCTTCCTTTTGTTTTTTGAAAAGAGAATTGTTAGCGCTATCACTTTGAACGAAAAATGGTTCAAATCTGTACTTAGCATTCTTTTTGTCATTCACACATTAAGAAAGAAAAAAAAAATACATGCATGTGCATTTGCATTTAGACTGCATGCGGAAATTGATTTAGGACAGTGCATCTTAGTGTGTGCTCTCTACTCTATGTTGAAAGGATTTTACTTCTCTTTCCTTAGTAGCTAGGATTTTCATTACAAAAAAGAAAGTAAACGATTGTTTATCATCTTAGATTGCATATTTAGGAATTGTATATCTACATCACATGGTGAACCTTAAAGGCAAATTTCTTAAGAAAGATAAACTGTAAAATAGATTTCAATGAACATAAAAATGCTTTGGAATGTAATGCACAACATCTAGAAGTCTAGGCTAGAGACATATTCCAGCGTCATAAATACTGGTAACTATCATTTTCATTGTAGGTTGGGTGATTCCTTCTCTTTGATACGACAAGTGCCAGTACCAACTTGTACTCCCACGTACTGTTGAGTATATATTGGGAGACCACAATAGGCTTTATCCTTTATCCTTAGGAAGCCGTGTCTGCCACCCTATCGATCACAATGCACTGAAAACAACATTCAGGAAGACTGACTGTCGTACCGTAAAAAGTATTCTGCAGTTTTGTGATTGGTTTGGTAATCCCTTTTTAGCCTACTTAAAAGAAAAGGTCCATCTGAGCACTTGTCACTTCAGGCGCATTAAAAATCAAAGGCAACTAGAGTCATCTTTAGCTTTTTCTCGACTCTTAAAATTTGAAAAAGCAAGTTGTGTCAAAGCATCATAAAATTCATTTAATTTGAAATAACATTTTCCCCTTTTTATTTTGAGTTGATAAAGTAATCCGCAATCGTGGAAGAAAGTCAATCAAAACCTCGTCGTTGGCGGAGACTAACTAGTCAACTGTCTTTGACTCTGGAAATGAAACCATTCCGGGCCAAGAGATCTCATTTAACTAGGTCAAAGTCTCCTTGTTTATTTGAATCTTGTGTTTCAACATCCTGAGAGACTCCAGTTACTCCAAGTATTTCTGGTATCCCTACCTCTATAGAAGAAATTCTACAGTTACAAGAGGACACTAGAACTGATCCTAGTGTAGCAGCAAACACTTATATTTCTGAACCAGCTCCGTCTAGGTCTGATTCAGAAGGTGCCACCCCTCCAGCATCTGTCGTTGTAGCATCTATACCTTCTTTGGAACCAAAAATATTTTACGGACCTAACGGTCTACCTCTTCCTCCTGGGTTGATTGCTATAGAAGAGATTGTGGAGGATCTTCCATCCAGTACTCCATTGCATTTTGGGGCTGGGATTCACCCATATCCTTCTACTACAAAAGTTAGTCATCCTTCGTTGCAAGTTCCTATAGAATCACTAGGAAATATTTTGGGTAGACTCGATATGTCTGATAAACCATCGACATCTAGGACTGTGTCATCTGACACAGCAACAACAAAACATCTTTCTACTACTCCGATAATGTTCACTGGTATACCATCTGTCCCAACTAGTTCTCAACGGCTAGATGGAGTCCACTCAGGGACTGTTTCGACAGTATGGTTTGTTCCTATTTGTTCATCCGGAACCTTATCGGGAATCTCTTATGTTGAGTCTCAGCAAATTGATCCTTCGCAACAGTATCAATTTGGGCAGTCCAGTCTTCAAAGGCCATTTTTCCCTTTGAATGCTGGATTTCCACCATATAGGGGACAGTATGCCTTTTCATTGTTCCCTCCGAGAGAACAACCATATGACAGTTCACAACAGAATTTGGGTCAGGCTGGAATCACATCAAGTGGTTGGGTACTAATACTTCCTTAACAACCAAGAGTTGTATATTCTATACAACGAAATCAACCTATGTCAAATATTCCCACTACACCAGCTATTGTGACAGTGTCGCAAGTACAAGTGCTTCCTATTGTATGTCAACCTCAAGTCTCTCAGGTCGTAATACAATAGCCACTTGTCTCCATGACACAACCACAATCGTCGATTAGTGACTCCTTAACTGGAGTGACTGAGGCTCAAACGGGTACTATCACCCCTCATCTTGGTCAAACATCCAATATTGGACAACAGCAAATGGCTTCACAACCATGGCTGGTGCAACATCAAAAACCACAATTCCAGCAAGCTTACCGAGGACTTGAGCAAAAAAGCTTTGCGGGTAATGAGCAGCCGTATATTCAAAATGGTCACCATCAATCATATCATAATGGTTATTCCCATCAACCTTATCAAAGTTATGAGCATCAAATGCATTATGCTGGTATGCAAAGACCCACTGCTCAGGCGATCCCATCTTATCCTGGGTATGCTTTGCCAAACCTGAATCAACAGTTGCCTTTCTTGCAACTTTAGAATTACCAAATCTGAATCGGCTAACAAATGCTCCAATTGTTTATGCCCCTTGGTGGCCAGTGATTCCTCATAAACTTCTATCAGATATTCTTAAATTCAATGGAAATCTGGGTGAAGATTCATCGAATCATGTGATGACCTTTCATCTGTGGTGTTCGTCCAACACTCTTAATGATGATTCGATTAGGCTTCGCCTTTTTTTGTGAACGTTATCTGGTCCAAAGAAAAATGGTACATCGAATTACCTAAAGCTTCATCCGATAACTTCAGCACCCTCGCCACCACCTTTTTAACCCATTTTCAGTTACCCGTAAGGTACAAAACAGGAACAGAGCTTCTTACCAATTTCAAGCAATTGACAACCACTCACATATCTGATCATATTCATGAGTGGCGATGTCATTGTAGAATGGTAAAGACATATGTTCCTGATCAGCGATTAGTTGAATGGTTTATTAAGTCACTTTTTCCCTCTATTACAGAAGATGTGGCCAAGGGAGGAGTTGTCACTAAAGAGCAAGTCATTGCTCATGCGCAATATCTAGACTTGATCTATACTTAGTCTAGCACCCTCTATGACAAAATCCCTGATGCTCCTAGACCAGAGTTTTCCATTCCTCCTCCTCCTAAATCAAACAAATACTCTCATGCCGTTGATGGCGTGCTAAGTACAACTAGCAAGAAAACCGAAAAGGTTACATCTAAGAAAGCCCGTACGGTTTCAGGTCAAAATGTAAATGAATAACTTCTTGCATTAGAGGTTAATGCCATGTCGATCGACAGAGGCAAAGAATCGAAGCAACTAGGGGACAAGAAGAAATGGAAAAGTAAAAAAAGAAATGGGATGATTCGTCTCTTGAAAAATCTCCTGCAAACCCTTCTGGGCAACAGAAACCTGGTCATCCATGCTTTTTATGCGATGAGGATCATTGGACGAATCATTATCCGCATAAAGCTGAGATTAAGAAATTCTTCAAGAAATCAAAAACCTCAGCAGTATTGACTAATTCATTTCCAAACCTAGAAACCAATCCAGTTTCTAGAGACAATGCATCCTCGTCCCAAGTGCTTATGTTGTCCATTTCGAAACAAAATGATGTTTTGATATCGAAAAGGAATAAAGATTATGGGAATCCACAGTTTTTGAACAACAAGGCTGCAAATCAACCTAGTAGTTCAACAACAACTTCGACCGAAGTTGTGCCACCCATCATTCTTGAGCTAATGATAAAGCCGCCAAAGGGAGTAGTACACAAATCGACATTTAATCCTCGTGCAAAAATAGCGCATAATTATAATATAGTGGAGGATCCAGCCTAATCGCCATCCATTATGTCGACACTTGAAGTACTACAAAATTGTCCCTCCCAAAATCGGGCTCTATTATCAACAATAAGTGGGATTGACCCAACGGATTCCAATCTTGTGGCCTTTAATCATAAAGGATATGAACCTCAGTTACCGGCTCAACTTGCTTTCCTCATTCAAGTGAAAGCCCTCAACAAAACTGTTCATCGAACAATTATTGATGAGGGAGCATCTACATGCATTATGTCAATGAGTTGCTGGAAAACTTTAGGCTCACCACCCTTGTCGTGATTGTCAACGACATTAAAAGCATTCGATGGATGGACATACACCCCATACGGGATTTTAAGTAACTTGCAAGTTGAACTGGGGGGAAAAACAGTAGAAATTGATGTTGAAGTTATCGATGGAAACCTCGATTACAACATCCTACTGGGAAGGCCCTGGATTTATGTTAGGGCTGTTGTTGTGTCAACATACTTTAGAAAGATTGCAATTCCTTTTCAAGGAGGAATTACAATCATCAACCAACAAACCTTTCTCCCCAACAGTTCACAAGTTACCGGAAGCATCCCGATGATCCATGGAAGCTCTCAATCACTTAAAAGTATTTGAGTAGGCCTCCTAAAAGACCCTACATTGATGGGTACTTTTTCTCTACCGCCTCTGAGTAATCTGGTAGAAGTAGCCACAGTGGAGACCTACAATATGGTATCTTCTATATCTAAAAATATTTAGAAGATTTCTGAACATGATGTTAGCATGGATCAACACCAAGTATTCCCTCCAAGCCCAATAGAAATATTGTAGCAATCAATTTTCTTGGCCTGGGAGGCAAACCAAAATCAATGCTCATCGAGCGTTTGGATAGATAGGTCTAAAGAATATGGTACCTCTTCAGATCCTCGGTCGCATGCACATTCTACAGACGAAGGAATTGTCCAGTCAATGATGATAGGAGAGGCACCATGGGAAGATCACCACCATCATTCCCATCTTCCGAATTATCATGAAGATTGTTCCAGCGACCTTAATCATCCTTCAGTTTTTTATTTCCTATCAAATACTGTAAATACGGTGGATTCCAAGCGAAATCTGTCCAATATTGAAGAAACTATCACCATAAATATCTTGATCAAACCAGATGTTGTAGAGAATATTCATGTCAGAAAATCTTGTTTTTCCTCAGAATTGGAAATATATTACGCTCTCTTTCGCAAGTTCAGAGATGTCTTTGCATGGTCATATGAAGAAATGACAGGCATTGACTAGAGCATAGTTGAACATGAAATTAAGATGTATCCAGATGTCAAACCAGTATGACAACGGCTTCGGTAGGTGCACCCGAAGAAAGCCGCTGCCATCAAGGCGGAAGTTGAAAAACTTTTACATGTTGGTTTCATTTACCCAGTTCCTCTAGCTGATTGGGTATCGAAAATTGTTCTTGTGATGAAAAAGCAGGGAACAATTAGAGTGTGTGTCGATTACAGGGATGTAAACCAAGCTTGTCCAAAGGACAACTACCCTACACCCTTCATCGACCAGATAATTGATGAATGCGTCGGATGCGAAATATTTTCGTATATGGATGGATTTTCTCGGTATAATAAAATAAATATCTTTCCACAGGACCAGTCAAAGACTGCATTTATTTGTCCGTGGGGTACATTCACGTACCACAAGTTACCTTTCGGTTTAAAGAACGTAGGGCCAAATTTTTATAGGGCTATGAATTATGCCTTCCATGACATCAATAACATCGTTCAACCATATCTTGATGATCTACCAGCTCATTTGCGAAAGCTGACTGATCATCCATGGCATTTGAGAGCTATATTTCTATGTTCCTGACACTACAAGATACGACTTAATCCACACAAGTGTGTGTTTTGTGTCAGTTCTGGTCATTTACTTGGCTTTTTGGTTTTAAAGGACAGGATTCATCTCGACCCATGTAAGGATCAGACAATCATCGATATGCATCCCCCTTCAAATTTGCTTCAGATTCAGAAACTCCAAGGGAAAGAAAACTTTCTGAGGAGGTTCATTCCAAATTATGCCAAACTTGCTAAAGGTTATATGCGTCTTTTGAAAAAAGAAGTGCCCTTAAACTAAGACCAGGTTGCAGAAGCTTCCTTTCATGATCTAAAGGAATCCCTAATAAAAGCATCATTAATGTATGCTCCTGACTATAAAAAAGACTTTAACCTGTATCTAGTTGCGATAGATACGACCATCACAATGGTTTCAGTTCAAGAAGACAATGGAATCGAACACCCTATCTATTATTTAAGTCGAAACTTAAATGATACAGAAAGCAAGTACTCCTATGTTGAAAAGCTGGCTCTTGCAGCTGTTCAAGTAGTATAGAGATTTCGACACTATATCCTCTTTCGCAAAACTATGATTTTGTCAGATTGCAACCCTATGACTTACACCTTGTTTCCTTAGTTACTTGGGGGAAAATATTTGAAATGGATAGCTATTTTGCAAGAGTTTGATTTGGAATTCGTAAAATACAAATCAAAGAAATCTCTAGTTTTCACGGAGTTACTATGCAACTTCCCATTGTCGTCCAACAATTCAACATCCAAAGCATCAATCATGGATGAATCTTTGTTTCTGATATCATAGAGAAATCCATGGTATGGAGATATAATCATCTATCTTCAAACCCAAACATATAGTCCTAATGCCTCTAACTCACAACAATGACGTACTCGATACCAAGCAAAAGAATACATGATCATCGGTGATACACTTTACCATCGTGGTATCGATACAGTTCTGCGAAGGTGCCTCAACCATGAGGAGGCTAAAAAAGTCTTGAATGATTGTCATTCAGGCGCGTGTGGGGGGCGTCAATGTAGTTATGCTACGACACAAAATATTTTAGGAGTAGGTTACTTCTGGCCAACAATGTTCAAAGATTGCATAACCACAGTCAGAAGTTGCCATGCTTGTCAAATCTTCGACCGCAAAACCAGAATACCACCCACACCTCTGTATCCAGTAGTTGTTGTTGGGAAATTCACCAAATGGGGCATATATTTCATGACATGTAACCCCACCTCGGCCGGGGGGCATGGGTATATCATAATCACAGTTGACTATTTTACGAAATGGGCCAAGGCAATGCCTACAATAAACAACAGTGGTGAAACGACTACTCTTTTATTTCTTAATCATGTAATCTCCAAATTCATTGTTCCACAAGCTATAGTCACAGATCATGGATCACATTTCCACAATCACATGATGGTTGAATTGGTTGCCAAATTAGGACTATCTCATGACAGTTCCACTCCGTATTATCCGCAAGCTAACAGACAAGTTGAAGCAATCAACAAAGTCCTGAAACGCATGCTGCAAAGGATGATTGGAGTCCATAAATGGAGTTGGCACCTAATCATGTACTCAGCGTTGTGGGCATACTGGACATCAGTAAGAAATGCAACCAGATTTACACCCTTTCAGCTGGTGTATGTCCTGGAAGTGGTCTTACCATTTTAGTGTGAAATTTCATCTCTCAAGCTCACATTCAAACTTCTCCTTCGAACTTCAGAGGAAAAGGCTCATCTCTTGGAATTAATCCAACTAAGTGAAACCCTTCATGATTCCACCTTAGCTAATGAAGCACATAAGAAATGAGTCAAGGCACAATTTGACAAGAATGTCAAACCCCGTGTCTTCTCAGAAGGTGACCTAGGCTTACTTTACAATTAGGAATTCGATAAATTGGGAGTAGGTAAGTTCCAGTCTTTGTGGATGGATCCCTATATTTTTAAGTGTGTATTAGAAAAAGGAGCCTACGAGCTAGTAGATTACGATGGGATTCCGCTGTGGCAACCTTGAAACAGGTTGTACCTTAAGCATTACTATGCATAACTAAGCATAGTAATCTCTTCATATGCTTTTGCTACATTTTTGTTTTCATGAAGAGTGATCATTTTGGTTAGGTAATCCACTTTTTCATTTGTTGGAGATGTCGAACCTATTGGAATCGTTTGTTGGATACGCCGACGGAGCTAGTCGTAGTACACAGAACCTATCTTTTACAGCCTGCGCCATCTTTGATCCAAGCAGTGAGTTAGTGAGTTTTAGACGGGTATGTATTGGTTAGTATATGAACAACATCACTGAATATAGCACATTGATAGAGCTCCTCTCTGATGCCATCGCACATGGGATACACCGACTTCTCATCAGGCTAGACTCACGACTCGTCATTCTACAGCTTACCGGTATCTATTCCAATCGGAATCCAGCTATCTATCATGTGTTCCTAAGGGTCAGGATTCTGGAAAGGCAATTTGATTCTATTCAATATCAACAAATTTCTAGAAACTTAAACACATTAACTAATTCATTAGCAAATTATGTGTTAGATAGACATTTGCAACATTTATAAAAGAAAAGAATTTCATCAACATTTGCATTAGGATCATATAACTTAACCAAAATAAAGCTTTGAAAATCAAAAATATATATAATTGTTTATAGTTTTTACAAAATGTTTTGTGTCCAGGAAAAAATCGGTCACACGACCCAAAAATTCAAAAATACAGGAAAACACCCTAGACTATTGGAGCTAGTGATAACAAGTCACCGCATGTGCAATCATATGTAAGAGCCTAATCCATCGCATCGGCACGCCAGTGGTATGGCACTGTAATCACAAAGGTAACTCGTCATTCCTCACATCCTGAATACCAAGGGTGAGACCCTCGATCTGATCCTGTAGCAATGTGAGGGTCTCAGCTATGTCGAGATCACGAAGGATGGCCCTCCCTTCAGCCTCTCCTATTGGAACGGCAGTTGCTACCATCGGGCACACTGCTGGTCGCACTGGTCCAATATCTGCATCAATATATGGGTTTGATTAGTCTTGATAACATTTAAAAAACACAAGATCATTATAAAAGCAATAAATAGAGATATGGTTAGATCTTTTACCTATAACACCCTACTGCTCGCTAGCCAACAACACCAAATCTGGGTCACCTCAGAAATCCATCCTAGCATATGGATACTCAGCATAAGCCATCTGTTGATGGTTGAGCCAGTCGAGGAAGGCATCAGAGAATGAAATCTGTGACTGACCAGCATGTCTGGCCATAAGATCGACCCATCTCTGCATCCGTGGTTCAGTCGGCTCTGGCACTCCGAGTGAAATGCACTGTGGCTATGTGATGCAAGAAAGTGTTCCCTCTGCGGACAAAGGCAAACCCTCTCGCCCTAGAGTGGGTCTAGTCACAAACAAGGACAAATCAACAAAAACTTTCCTTAAATACTTCAAGTTGGAGGCCTACCTCAACCGGTGGTTGATGGAGTTCCGTTGCGCTGCTCCAACTTCTATTTTCTTCTCCCAATGAGTGATCAACCTGAAACAAAGAAAGGAAGTACAACAAAGCACGTAACCGGATACAAAAATGATCTATTTACCCATAAAGTCAAGAAATCATGAGCTATCTATTACATTGCATACAAGACATAGGAAAACATCATTGATTGCATTAAATATGAAGAATAGTAAGCTTACAACCCAGGTCTTGACGTCACAAGCCTTCTCAGGAGGGTCCTGCCAGCATGTTCCTCAAGCATTCGCTCTTAGAGATGGATCTCCCAAATTACAAGACTCTCTCACACACAAGTTTCACACAAGATCAAAGGCACTTCACAACCTTCCTCAAGCTCTTAAACAATCCCACACTTGTCACACTCACACCAACTATCTAACAAGCTCACAATACTATCAGTAACACTCCAAAGACTAAGAATTCCAAACTAGTAGCTCATAGCAATGGTGAGAGCTTAAATAGGAGAAGGAGTCTCCATGAATGGTGGGAGGATAAACTTATCTCCAAGGAGGGTA
Organism: Pinus tabuliformis; assembly: GCA_031772625.1. NCBI lineage: Eukaryota > Viridiplantae > Streptophyta > Pinopsida > Pinales > Pinaceae > Pinus > Pinus tabuliformis. The sequence continues at coordinate 190,670,373 of CM062810.1, read as the reverse complement.
GCTGTTGTGGGGAAAAATGCCTATGCAGGACGATCCTATCCACCTAAGGCGTGATAGTGCCTTAGCAACAAATGAATGCAGCTACTTCGGTTTCTTTCCTTTATGAAAATGAAAGAGAGGATATTGGTAGACTTACCGTTATCTTTCGGTTGTACCTCGATCTAGATCCTCCCCTTTGTGTGTCCACAGCTACTTGCCTCCTCGCTTTTGCTCCCACGAGATCACAAGAGAACAGCTACCTGTGACAAGAGAACAGCTACATGCAACAAGAGAAGGACACAATACAAAGGCAAATATACATATTCATAAATGATTCAGGATTAGAAGTAAATCAAATACACTAATGCAAATCATACAATAAACACCAGCATATAGGAAAGAACCAAGAAGCTTTATTTATTGATAAACAGGGTTCAGGAAGAGATACAACCCATAGGGTTCCAACCCAGCATCTCCTTCCCAGCAGCAAGGAATTCCTTCTTCAGCCCCTTTCAAAAGCATAAACACCCAATGATCCAACCACAATCCAATAACAATTCTTTGCAATACAATCCAGCCTCCTTAGACCTCATGAGAGAGCTCTATATATAGGAGTTTTGGAGAAAGGATGAGTCAGCTTGAGGCTTGCATGAAGCTGACTAGTGTCCTCTCTCACTTCAATTCTTGAGTCCACTTGGAGATTCTTACTTCCACTTGGAGATTTGGAACATCTTACTCATCACCAGTCGAATTCCCTGATCCAAGTGTCATTTTGGAAGCTTCCTGGGCATTGACACCTTGAGGAATGAGTCTGCCACTTGTCCAAGTACGCTCAGCGCAGGTGGCCTTCTTTGCAGTTGACATTCAGCGCAGGTACACAGTGGAGCACTTGACATTCAGCGCAGATGCTCAGTGGAGCAGTTGACATGATCCAGAAATTGCTTGTTTTTGAGTGTTTTCAGGTGGAGAACTTTAGTAAACTGCTGTGGTTTGCTGGCCTTGTTCCTCTAGGGGTAGGAACAACATGTTTAGGGACTTTCGATCCCTTAATTATTGAAATTTCATGCTCAGTGATGCAAGGCACAAAAATGTCTATAACATTTGCCCCCTAAAGTATGAGGCCGTTTACCGGGTGAAATGCTTTATCCAGGGGAGTCCGAAGTTCATCCATTTGCTGGGAGGAGACCTGTAATAAGATACAATACAATACATTATGATTCATTCTGCTTTCATGATCTAGCTGAGGCAGGCATTCCCATGCTCAGCTTTATAAATACATTTTGGTACATAGAACAGACGATTGTCTGATGGTAGACTGATAGTTCTGGCGAAACTATCATCCTTTGAGAAGGATGATCATCTGCTGCAATGATGTACATAAAAAATGTCTTTATTTTCCTGAATATATTATCGCAGCCCGGATGGATGAAACTAGATCCGGGGTCTTCAAACTCGTTCAATCTTCACTCTAAGTACAAGTCGATCCATGTGAGAGCTGCGCTGAAGTCGAACATGGAAAGACATCGCTTGATTACCGGTGAATGATGTAAACCGTTAACAAGCGCGAGAGGAATCACCGATAATGATAATGACCCTCAAGGTACTGCAGTACAATTCACGTGGTGTGAATAAAGGACTTGGCATCGAACACCACGCAAAATCTTCTAGTCGAAGGTCATTGATGTATACCTGTCGCCGGAAGTGAGAAACTTGCCATTGAGGCATGCAAGCTTCAAAGTACTGAAGGGGTTGTTCCTAGATCAACTTCTTGGATAATGAGCTGATGTCGACAAGAAGCGATCCGTCAAAGGAGGGCCTTAATGAATCCCACATCAGTGACACGGAACGGAGCTAATGATTTTAGTGGAGGTGAAAACAATCTGTGATATATGATTCAGGGTGGCGGTCATGAATGGATGAAGGATAATGTATGGCAGTGGATGGGACCTGGTTGACTCTTTCTGAACGACTTCTCTTGAACATATGGCGACACTGATGCGATGGATCGGTAGCATTACCCCAATTATGGATGGTGTGGCAAAGACCATGGTGATGTGACCGGTGAATGAAACAACCCAACCCGATGTGATGCAGAGGAAAAGTGTCATGTTCAAGAGCGACCTGCTACCATCAAAGACTTCTTGATTTTTTCCCAATTTTTCCCCAGTCATTGCTGACCAGTACCTCTTTATTTTTGTCAAGCTTGAGGAGGATAACATATGCTTGTTCTATAACCTGCCCTTCGGGCAAGCCCATCGCTATATTTTAACGAGCCTAGCGATAGGGAAACTCGTTCTCGTCTAAAGACAAGTTTGTCGCTATTTAATGATTTTAACGAGTCTAACGACAAGGAAAACTCGGCCCTTTTCATTTTTAGAGAGTCTGAAAAGGCACATAAAGTTAACTCCAAAATTCCTTTTTTGTCATCTAATCCCTTAAGTCCGAAAAAGTATAAAACAATACAGAAGGGATGAGTTTTCAGTACTTTTAACGAGCCGAACAAAACAAGTGCTCGATCTTTTTGTGCAATAATCCCTCAGGTCCAAAAAGATTAAAATCTAGAGGAGGGATAGCTCTTCCGGTCGTTTAATGAGCTGGGAGGCCAAAACTCGGCAATCTTTTCATATTTTACGAGTCAATTGAAAAGAGCTTAAAGAAGACTCGTCTTCTGAGGAACGAGTGATGAACAGGGATAGCAGCTGATTCCAGGTACAGGTTGGAATTTTCCAATCACGGCAGTGTCACAAGGATGGCTAGGTGAAATCACTCTTCGCAGTTGTTCCTCAGAATGGGTAAACAATCATATGGAGGTAAACGATCAGCCAAATGAACGGTGGAGGTGAAGGTGCACAAAACACGACCAAGGTCTTTTTATGGTTGATCAGGTTACATTCTTAATGGTTATTTACCGGGAAGTTCATTTTTTAACGAGCTTAAACTTGCTCAAAGCTTATGTTTATTTTTTTAACGAGCATGAACTATGCTATTAAAACTGCTCGATAGCTTATGTTTATTTTTTAACGAGCATGAACTATGCTGCTAAAACTGCTCGAAATACCAGTCATATGATAAGATTGTCTCATTGTGAGATCTCTATTTTTTATGGAGCTTCATCTCACTACGCTCTGCTCCGCACCCTTCCTTTATGCAAGTTCAGAAACGGCTAACCCAAAAAACAGATAAATAACCGGTTCCGACACAGCTAACCCAAAAAACAGGTAAATAGCCGCTCTTTTCTTGCACTCCAAAAGGGTTTGCATGCCCCCAGGTATAAAATATGATTTCAAGGTTGCCCCTCCTCCTTCTCACTTCTGTTTTTCTTTGGGTGTTCACAGCTACTTGTCATTGCAAGAGAAGAACACTTTCTCAAAGACAAAACATTGGTGTTATTGAGGGAGGCTTGCCTCTTTCTGGTTACCCAAAGATTGTCTCGTTAGACGAAATACTTCCTGGCCTACCTTTTTCAGGTTACCTAAAGATCGTTTCGTTAAACAAGACACTTCCTCGACAATGCCTACCAAAATAGACAAGGAGGGGAGATGGGTCCCGTCTCTCCCAAGTACCTTGACAAAAGAATCCTATCCTAGAACAACCCTCTTTCCTCCATGGACGGGGTACGGACTAGTCATATTCTTTCGCGGAAATCCTACCTTATACACAGAGTTCTCCGCCGAAGCAGACCAGGATGCATGCCCCCTAGGTTCCAGTCATGTCTTCCCGAATTACTCGCGCTTATCAGGAGGACAAACCGTGGGTTGAGACACTTCTTGCGTGAATAGACCATTTAGGGATGGTATATGACTATTTGCGATGTGTGATCCAGGAAATGAAAGTTGGTCCACGAGCTTGACCATTCTTCCTCCATGTGGAAAGCACATTACTCTAAAGAGTGAGGAGACTACTGCTCCCATGCAATATATATAGTCTCGTCCAAGGAGTAGGTTATAATCCAAGGGTCCTTGAACGACCATCACGTTCATTTGAACAGTCTTCCCCTTCAGTGTTATTGGCACATTGGGGAGGATCCCTAAAGGGCGACTGGTTCCTTTATCAAAGCCTGATAGATTTCTCATCTCAGGCAAAAGCGCATGCGAACCAAGCGCTTTCCAAGCAATAGAGGAAAGGATACTCACAGATGCCCCTTCATCAATGATAGTGCCGACCATTACCATTCTGTATATTTGACAAATAATTCTGAACGGTACACTGGCTGGCAACCGGGGTCTACCTAGTTGGTTCCAATCAAAGGACACAACCAGGTTGCTTGGTGGTGGGACCAAGTAAACGGCCGGATAGCACTCCGATGAACTTCCTTCCTGCGATAAAGGAATGGTGGCATTGCCCCCTTGATCATCAGAGTCAGTGCTGATGAAGAGAATCTGGACGGTGTCGTCTTGATTTTCTTCTGTGATGGTGTCATTCGAAGACAGAGCCTCTGAAGGCAAAACCGGGTCAACTTCCGTATCAACCTTTTGACTTTCGTCAGGCATGGATCCAGATGGTTCATCTTCAATGACAGGTGCTTCGGCTGACCACCTGGGCGAGTCAACCGGATTCTCAACTAGCGAGGGACATGGCAAGAGTTTTTGATATCCAGGAGGAAGATTTGCTCGTAATATCGGGAGATCTTCCAGAACTCTTTTTGCCTCATCTAAGAAGGGACAACGGTGGATGGCGTGATTGCCTTCACACAGTCTGCAGGGGAATTTAGCTTTCCCGCTCTGTCCTGGAGCTTCACTCCCAATAGTCGACGGTGAACAATCGACATGGCAATCAGAGGTCGATGCTACCGAATTGTGCAAACGGGGGGACTAGTCTCTTAGTATCCGAGGGATACATGGACAATCTCTATGGAAGTGGTCTCCCCTACATATGACGCATGGCGATTTAGGCCTTACGAGTGCGGTGTGTGGATTTCTGTTAGATGACGCTTGTTTGCCCCCAGTCGCCTTAGGCTCCTTCTGCTTCTTTTCTTTCTTCTTCTTCTCCTTTTTCTCCTTAGGAACTCGGTTCTTTGACCGACCAGTTCCGTCAAGCGAAGAGGAAGGAGGAGAGGAAGATGAAGTGGAAGGCTGGTGGGCAACTCTTGTCTGATCTAACTGTTGACTCGACTGCTCAGGAATGGTGGCATTCTGAATGACATTGGTTGAAAAGAGCCAAACTGGTAGGCCAATTGTCAATCCTGGAAGCGACAATGTGCCCATGTGGGGCGCACCACCATCTCCCCAAGAGGAGAAGGGACTAGGATTTCCACCAAGGGGAATTCCTTGGTTGGTGTGCTCCATCTTTTCAACCTAAAGATCAACGCGGGAATAAGGGTGATTGTTCCGTTTAAAATAAATTGTTAACGACGCTTTTAGACACAACTTGCTTTTTCAGTTTTAAAGAGTTGAGAAAAAGCTAAAGATGACTCTAGTCTCCTTCGATGTTTTAACGAGCTTGAAGTGACAAATGCTCGGTTGGACTTTCTCTGTTATAGAGTCTGAAAAAGGCCAAAAGAAACTGCTCTGGAGATCTAGGCAGAGGGTGTGCCAAACCTTTCGCAAAACCACAGAATACGTTTTACGGTACGGGTGGTTGATCTTCGTGAATGCTATGTTCACTGCATTGCGATCAGTAGGGCGGCCGACACGGCTTCCTAAGGATAAAGGATATATTCCTATAGGGGTCTCCCAATATATACGCGACGGTACGTGGGAGCACAAGTCCGTATTAGTGCTATCGTCTCTCAGGAGGAATCACCCACCTTCGTAGAGATCGACAGTCACTACGTTTAACGACGCCGGAACACGTCTCTACCTAGACCTCTACTGTGAGTGTTATGTTGCAAAGCATTGTTAGGTTCATTCAATATATTTTAAGTTGATCTTTTTAAAGTTTGTCTTTCAGGATCACCACGAGATTTATTGGTACAAATTCCTAAATGCAGTCTAAGATGATAAGCAAGCTTTATAATCTTTCAACTTTGAAAATCCTAGCTACTAAGGGAAAAGAGAGCGACTATCTTTTCTCAAAGAGCAATCAGCACACTCTAATGCACTCTTCCTAAATCCAACATGCAAACTTATCAAAATGAAAATGCACAATGCAGGTGTTTGTTTTCACTTTCTTAGTATAAATGCCTACAAAGAAAGCTTTTTGCACAACTTCGAATTTGCTTTTAAATGACTGAAAATAAACAAGTTTACTTTTTCCCAAATCAGCAAGGGTAGAAGAGATTACAATCACTTTGCGATTTTTCGAAAGAAATACTTGTTTCGACACTTAAAAACGACAGATTCAAACCAATAAGCAAAAGCAAATAATAAATCAAACTGCAAACAGCCAATGAACTCTCTTCTAAGATCACAATCAATCACTCAATCAGATCTAAATCAAGGCTACAGGATGACTATTTCGCTCATGCAAAGGAAAACTATAAATGACGCCACAAACACATAAAAACACTTACAATATTTTTGTACAAAAATGAGGCTGAATACAAGCAAAGAAAAGGGGTTTCAGATGTGGTACCTATGCTGGTTAAAGGCAACAAAAAACAGAGATCAAAACAGGCAAAAGACAGCAAGGAACCCCAGTTGCACAAGGCCACACTGGTTCAGTGTAGGTGCAACACTGTCAGTTTGACATTCAGCGCAGGTAGCCTTCACGGGACCTGCGTTGAAATGCAGACTGCCTTCACAGTGCCTGCGCTGAAAGGAGAAACTCTCGTCTCTCTTGGTTTCCGGGTCATAAAATGCTCAAAAATCAACTGTTTCAGGCCAAATCAGAAACACAAGCAAGGTATAAATAGAGGGATACTTTGAAAAGGGTACTAAAGACTATCACAAAGGATCATCAAGTCATTTATGAGTATATAGCCTATTGTGGTCTCCCAATGTATACTTGATGGTACATGGGAGCACAAGTCCGTACTGGCACTTGTCGTATCAAAGAGGAGGAATCACCAAACCTACAATGAAAACTATAGTTACCAGGCTTTACGACTTCGGAATACATCTCTAGCCTAGACTTCTAGATGTTTTGCGTTAGGTTCCAAAGCATTTTTATGTTCATTGAGTTTATCTTACAATTAATATTTCTTAAGAAGTTTTCCTTTAAGGTTCACCGCATGATGTAGATATACAATTCCTAAGTATGCAATCTAAGATGATAAATAATTGTTTACTTTCTTTTTTCAATGAAAATCCTAGCTACTAAGGAAAGAGAAGTGAAATTCTTTCAACATAGAGCAGAGAGCACACACTAAGTTGCATTGTCATAAATCAATTTCCGCATGCAGTCTAAATGCAAATGCACATGCATGTATTTGTTTTCTTCAGTTTCCTTAATGTGAGAATGACAAAAAGAAAACTAAGTACAGATCTGAACTATCTTTTCTCAAAGCGACACTTCAGCAATTTCTTTTCAAAGAAACAAAAGGAAGATTAAGACGACACTTTCAATTTCTCTTTGAAAACTGCTTTTAACACTTCAAAGAGTTGATGATTCAAATAAAATACAATGGAAAAAGTGTAATCGACTATCTAAAATAGGAATACTTTACGACACTCTTTTATTTGACTGAAAACGACACTTGCGACACTTTCAAATCAAAAGACGACAGTTCGATTAAGCTACTGTTTGCAAAGGAGAATTGTAAATGATGAAAAATACATAAGAACATTCAAAATTCTTTATCAATGGAGGATAAATAATGCAAAGGAAGAGAGTTTCAATAGTGATATACTGATCATAGACAACAAAACCACTGAATAAAGCTGAAGACAATGAAGAGAAACCCAAAATCTGGAGGCAGAAACAGTCTCACTCAATCATCGCACCTGTAACACAGGGAAATAGGGATGCATCTCACCTGCAACACATGGGAGGTGTGATGCATCTAGACTGCTAGTGAGAGACAGTGCGATGGTTCAGGGACGAGACTGAGCTTGGTTTTTTCTCACAGTTTGTAGCTAATTTCAAGGGTTTAAGCTGAAATAATGATAGGCAGTATACACAAAGTATAGGGGCTGATCTAATGTGGTTATTTGAGCTACCACCAGGGCTCTTAGGATGTTTGTAAGTCAGTTGTTCAGTTCATAAACAAACCCGGAGATTGACTGGAGCAGCATTGATTTACTTTGCAGTTGCATAGCAAAAGCAGTTCGAAGGCTAGCTGGCTTCACTTCAGGCTCCGTCTGTAGTTTATAAAGCAAAAAAATAGAAAAAACCAAACAAACTATTCACTCCCCAGTGGAGTCACCATTTTTTATATGAGAAGTTTCTAGAAGATTCCTTGATCATCCACTTAGCAAACTATCTCCTTCAGCTAGTCCCACTAAGACAGGTAGCTATCTTAGAAATAAATAAACTAAAGTTACTTGTGTTTTCCTTTATGAGAGATAGAGGAGAGAGAAGTAGAGAGTACCAACCTCAGTCCTTCGCTTGGCTCCTTCCTTGTTCCCTCCCACCTTTGCCAGAGCTTTGCCATTCCTTCCTTACTTGTCCTGCTTCAAAGAACACCTGTAGAGTCAAAGCAGCATAATACCATCGAAAGCATAGAGATCTATAACCATAAAAAATATAGGATCAGATGTATATTAACCATACAAATGCATATATCAATACAAGATTCAGAGATATGCAAGAATATGGAGGAAATCTCAAATAGCTTTATTGATAGAAGTAGTAGACGAGAGGATTACAACCCATTGGTTTGACCCAACACCATCCTCCCAGCATGAAATCCCTCTTCACCTCATGAAAAACTTAGATCACCCAACAATATAATGTTTCACAGAGGAACCAACAACACTTCCTTACAAAATACAAAATTCCAGCTGTTGGATCTCTAGGATGAGGGATCCATATATAGATATTTGCAAGTGGGTGAGTCATCTTCCGGGATTTTGATTAGTGTCATTTCTCTGATAGTTCTTGGTTCCACTTGGAGATTTCATGATTTCTTACTCATCCCTGGGTGAATTCAGAGAGGCAAGTGTCAAATGGGTAGTTTCTAGAAGATTCTCTAGGTTTCCACCTAACCAACTGCCTCTGCCATTTGTCTTCTCTCGCTCATCACACCCTACAGAAGGGCTTTTCAGTATGCATCACACTTTTTGCATGTGGCAGGTGAGATGCATTGCACCCTTAGCACTTAGCAGTCTCTATGGTCTAGTTTTGACCAGTTCTTAGTAGTTTTTTAGGGAGAACTTTTGGGAGATGATGTAATCAGCTGACCTTGTTCCTTTAGGGTATGAAACAACACTTTTAGGGGCTTAGAGGCCATTGTTTTATGGACATATGAGATTGGGGTTGTAGTGACCAAATATGTCAATAAAAGTTTCCCCCTAAAGCATGAGGTCATAAATCTTTTGATGTCGGGTGAAATGTTTTATCATGAGGATCCGAGGTTTTTCAAACTGGAAGGTGACCTATAATAAGATACAATACAATACATTATCTTCATAATATTTTCATGATCTATTTGAGGCGGGCATTCCCATGCTCAACTTTATAAATTCATTTTCATGTACATATGATAGACAACCGTCTGTGTGACAGACTGATGATTCTAGTGGAGTCACCATCCTTTGGCTTGGATGATTATCTGCGCAGCTATGATGTACATTTGATGTCTTTATTTTCCTAAATATATCGCAGCCCAGATATATGAAACTAGATCTAAGGTCCTCAAACTCTTTCAATCTTCACCTGAAGTACAAGTCGATCCATGTGAAAGGATGTTCTGATGTTGAACATGGAAAGACATCGCCTGATTACCAGCCAACGATGTAAGCTGTTAAAAGGCGCGAGAGGAATCACCAATAATGATAATGACCCTCAAGGTACGATAGTACAATTCATTTGGTGCGAATACATGAGTCGATGTCGAACACCACGCAAAATCTTTCGGTCAAAGGCCATTGATGTAAACCTGTCGTTAGAAGTGAGAAACTTACCATTGATGCATGCAAGCTTCAAAGTACTAAAAGGGTTGTTCCTAGGTCAACTTCTTGGATAATGAGATGATGTCAACAAGAAGTGACCCATCGTAGGAGGGCCTTAATGAATCCCACATCTATGACATGAATGGAGCAAATGATTTTGTGGAGGTGAAAATGATCTGATGATACAAGGTTCAGGGTGGCGGTCATGAAAGAATGAAGCGTGAAGGTATTGCAGTGGATGGGACATAAGCTGGGTTGGTGAATTATCTAAGTGACCTCTCTTGAACATATTAGTGACACTGAAATGGATCGGTAGTGTTAACCCCAAAAATTAATGGTATGGAGGACCAATGGTGATATGACCAGTGAACAGAATAACCCAACCCGACTCAATCATGGTGATGGAGTGAAAGTGTCATGTTCAAGAGTGACCGGCTACCAACAAATTTTCTTCAAGTTTTCTTCCCAATTTTTCCCCAGTCATATCTGTCCAGTACCTCTTTATTTTTGTCAAGCTTGAGGAGGATAACATGTGCATGTTCTATAATTTTCCCTTTGGGTAAACCTGTCGCTATATTTTAACGAGCCTAGCGATAGTGAAACTCACTCTTGTCTGCATGGATGAGTTTGTCGCTATTGTTCTAACGAGCTTAAAGACAAAGATAACTTGGTCCTTTTCAATTTCAGAGTCTAAAAAGAGATGGAAAGGCAACTCCAATATTCTTTTCTCGTAATATAATCCCTTAAGTCTGAAAAAGTAGAAAATAATACGAAATGGATGACTTTCGATAGTTTTAATGAGCCAAACAAGACAAGCGCTCGATCTTTTTGTGTAATGATCCCTCATGTCCAAAAGGATTAAAATATAGAGGAGGGATGGCACTTCCAATGACTTTAACGAGCTGGAGAGGCCAATTGCTCGGTAATATTTTCATATTTTACGAGTTAGATGAAAAGAGCTTAAAGGAAACTCGTTTTTTGAGGAACGAGTGATGTTTTCGGATAGCAGCTGGTTCCAGGTAAGGTTTGGAACTTTTCAATCACAGCAGTTTAGAGAAGGTGGCTGATAGAATCACTCATCGCAGTTGTTCCTCAAAAGGGGTAAACAATCAAATGGAGGCGTATGATCGGCTAAAAAAGGGCGGAGGTGATGGTAAGAACATGACCAAGGCTCAAAAGCTGATATTTATGTGATCGCAAAGATTATTTACCATAGGTGGGTTCATATTTTAATGAGCTTAAACTTTGGTGGAACATATGCTCATTGCTAGGTTTATTTTTTAACGAGCTTGAACTTCACATAAATCTGCTCGTACCAGCCGTATAATAAGGATGTCTCATCGATAGGTTCATTTTTTAGGGAGCTTGCCCCATTTGAAACTTTGCTCCGGAGCCTTTATTATCCAAGCTAGGAATGACCCACCTACGAGATTAAAGGGTTGAGAGCCTACAAACTAAGAAAATAAGCCTACAAACTACGAAAATAAAAGTTCGCTTTTCATTTACATGCAAAAGATTTGCATGCCCCCAGGTATAAAGAAAAGTAGAGTTTCCAGGTTACCATATGAAATTTCCTGCATTTGCAAGATTTCTCCATCTGCATTTGCAGACAAAACACTTCCTTGGCTCTATCCATCGAAATAGACAAAGGTGAATCTTGGGACGCATCCACTCACATAACTTTGACGAGGGAATCTTATTCGAGTCTAATCCCATTTTCCTAAATGGATAGGTGTGTCAGACTAGTCATATATCCTCTGCGGAAGCCTACCCTATACCTAAAGTTTTCCTACCGAAGTAGACTTGGGTGCATGCCCCTTGGGTTTAGTCACATTTACCGAATCACTCGCACTCATTAGGTGGATGGATTGGAGATTGATGAGACATTCCTTGTGCAAAAATACCAGTTAGGGATGGCACTTGACTAGTAGCTATGTTTGATGGAATCCTCGTGTTCAGTTTCATGTTAAGCGTGTATTAGCAAAAGGAGCCTATGAGCTAGTAAATTACGATGGGATTCCACTATCGCAACCCCAAAATGAGTTGTACCTTAAGCGTTACTATGCTTGACTAAGCATAGTAATCTCTTCGTATGCTTTTGTAACATTTTTGTTTTCGTCAAGAGTGATCATTTTGTCTAGGTAATCCACTTTTTCATTTGTTGCAGATGTCGAACCTATTGGAATCATTTGTTGGATACACCGACGGAGCTAGTCATAGCACATGGAACCTATCTTCTGTAGCCTGGGCCATCTTTGATCCAAGCGGTGAGTTAGTGAGTTTCGGAGGGGTATGTATTGGTTGGTCAATGAACAACATCGCTGAATATAGTGCATTGATAGAGCTCCTCTTTGATGCCATTGCACATGGCATACACTAACTTGTCATCAGGCTAGACTCACAAGTCATCATTCTACAACTTACCGGCATATTTATTTTGCACCCGGATCATTCAACAATTATATGGCAGATGAAGGGTGTAGGGTAGTTGTCCTTTGGACAAACTTGGTTTACATCCCTGTAATCGACACACACTCTAATCGTTCCTTGCTTTTTCATCACAAGAACAATGTTCGATACCCAATCAGTTAGAGGAACTGGGTAAATGAAACCAGCATGTAAAATTTTTTCAACTTTCGCCTTGATGGTAGTGGCTTTCTTCAAGTGCACCTGCCAAAGCTATTGTTGTACCAATTTGACATCTGGATACATCTTAATTTCGTGTTCAACTATGCTCGAGTCAATGCTTGGAATTTCTTCATATGGCAATCCAAAGACATCTCTAAACTCACGAAAGAGAGTGTAATATATTTCCAGTTCTGAAGAAGAACAATATTTGCTGACATGAATATTCTCTACAAATCTGGTTTGGTCGAGATATTTATGGCGATAGTTTCTTCAATATTGGACAAATTTCACTCGGAATCCACCGTATTTACAGTATTTTATAGGAAATAAAAAACTGAAGGATGATTAAGGTCATTGGAACAATCTTTGTGGTAATCCAGAAGATGGGAATGATGGTGGTAATCTTCCCATGGTGCCTCTCCTATCATCATTGACTGAACAATTCCTTCATTTGTAGAATGTACATGCGACCAAGGATCTAAAGAGGTACCATGTTCTTTAGACCTATCTATCCAAATGCTCAATGAGCTTTGATTTGTGTTTTCCGCCCAGGCCAAGAAAATTGATTGCTACAATACTTCTATTGGGCTTGGAGGCAATACATGGTGATGATCCATGCTAACATCATGTTTGGAAATTTCTGAATCTTTTTAGATACAGAAGATACCATATTGTAGGTCTCCAGCGTGGCTACTTCCCCCAGATTACTCGGAGGCGGTAGAGCAAAAGTACCCATCAATGTAGGGTCTTCTAGGAGGTCTACTCCGATACTTTTAAGTGATCGAGAGCTTCCATGGATCATCGGGATGCTTCCCATAAATTGTGAACTATTGGGGAGAAAGTTTTGCTGTTCGATGATTGCAATTCCTCCTTGAGAAGGAAATGAGTATGTTGACACAGCAGCAGCCATAGCTTAAATCTAGGGCCTTCCTAGTAGGATGTTGTAATCGAGGTTTCCATCGATAACTTCAACATCAATTTCTATTGTTTTTCCCCACAGTTCAACTTGCAAGTTACTTAAAATCCCGTATGGGGTGTATGTCTATCCATCGAATGCTTTTAATGTCGTTGACGATTGCGACAAGGGTGGTGAGCCTAAATTTTTCCAGCAACTCATTGACATAATGCATGTAGGTGCCCCCTCATCAATAATTGTTTGATGAATAGTTTTGTTGATGGCTTTCACTTGAATGAGGAAAGCGATTTGAGCTAGTAACTGAGGTTCATATCCTTTATGATTAAAGGCCACAAGATTGGAATCCGTTGGGTCAATCCAACCTATTGCTGATAATAGAGCCTGCTTTTGGGAGGGGCAATTTTGCAGTACTTCAAGTGTCGACATAGCGGATGGTGATTGGGCTAGATCCTCCACTATATTATAATTCTGTGCTACTCTGGCACAAGGGTTAAATTTTGATTTGCGTACTACTCCCTTTGGCGGCTTTATCGTTAGCTCAGGAATGCTGGGTGGCACAACTTCAGTCGAAGTTGTTGTCGAACTTCTAGGTTGATCTGTAGCCTTTTTGTTCGACGACTGTGGATTCCCGTAATATTTATTCCTTGTCGATATCAACGCATCATTTTGTTTCAAAATGGAAAACATAAGCACCTGGGATGGGGAAGCATTGTCGCTAGGAACCATATTGGTTTCTGGGTTTGGAAACAGATCAGTCAATACTGCTGAGGTTTTTGAGTTCTTGAACAATTTCTTAATCTCAGCTTTATGCAGACAATCTTTCATCCAATTATCCTCATCACATATAAAGCATGGATGACTAGGTTTCTTTTGCCAAGAAGGGTTTGCAGAATATTTTTCAGGAGACAAATCATCCTGTTTCTTCTTTCTGCTTTTCCCTTTCTTCTTGCTCCCTAGTTGATTTGGTTCTTTGCCTTTGTTGGTCGACACAACACTAACCTTCGAGGCAAGAAGTTCTTAATTTGAATTTTGACCAAAAACCATACGGGCTTTCTTAGATGTAGCCTTTTTGGTTTTCGTGATGGTCGTACCTATCACACCATCGCCGACATGCGAGTCTTTGTTTGATTTAGGAGGAGGAGGAACCAAAAACTCTGGTCTAGGAGCATCAGGGATTTTGTCATAAAGGGTGCCAGACTGAGTATAGATCAAGTCTAGATATTGCGCATGAGCAATGACTTGCTCTTCAGTGACAACTCCTCCCTTGGCCACATATTCTGTAATAGAGGGCAACAATGACTTAATAAAGCATTCAGCTAACATCTGATTAGGAACATATGTCTTTACCATTCTACGATGGCGTTGCCACTCATGAATATGATCAGATATGTGAGTGGCTGTCATTTGCTTGAAATTGGTAAGAATCTCTGTTCCTATTTCGTACATTATGGGTAACTGAAAATGGGTTTAAAAGGTGGTGGCGAGGGCATTGAAGTTATCGAATGAAGCTCTAGGCAATTTGTTGTACCATTTTGCTGCCAAACTAGTTAACGTTCACTGAAAAAGGTGAAGCCTAATCAAATCATCATTGAGAGTGTTGGATGAACACCATAGATGAAAGGTCATCACATGATTCGATGGATATTCACCCAGATTTCCATTGAATTTAGGAATATTGGACGGAATTTTATGAGGAATCGCTGGTCACCAAGGGGTGTAAGCAATTGGATCATTTGTTAGCCAATTCAGATCTGGTAATTCTAAAGTTGCAACGAAAGGCAACTGTTGATTCAGGATTGGCAAAGTGTACCCATGATAATATGGGATCGCCTGAGCAATGGGTCTTTACATACCAGCATAATGTATTTGATGCTGATAACTTTGATAAGGTTGATGGGCATAACCATTATGATATGATTGATGGTGACCATTTTGAATATACGGTTGTTGGAGGGGTGACACCTTCTGAATCAATCCTAGATGGAGCTGGTTCAGAAATAGAAGTGTTTGCTGCTACACTAGGATTAGTTTTACTATCCTCTTGTAACTGCAGAATTTCTTCTGTAGAGGCAGGGATACCAGAAATAGTTGGAGTAACTGAAGTCTCTGAGGATGTTGAAACACAAGCTTCAAATAAACCAGGAGACTTTGACCCAATTAAATGAGATCACTTGGCCCTGAATGGTTTTGCTTCTGGAGTAAAAGACGGTTGAATCGTTAGTCTCTGCGAACAACGGGGTTTTGATTGACTTTATTCCATGATTTCAGATTACTTGATCAACTCAAAATAAAAAGAGGAAAATGTTATTTCGAACTAAATGAATTTTACGACGCTTTGACACAACTTGCTTTTCAATTTTTAAGAGTCAAGAAAAAGCTAAAGATGACTCTTGTCGCCTTCGATTTTTAATGAGCCTAAAGTGACAAGTGCTCAGATGGACCTTTTCTTTTAAGCAGTTTGAAAAGGAACGAAAATGACTACTCTGGAAATATAGACAAAGGGATTACCAAACCAATCGCAAAAATGCATAATACTTTTTATGGTACAGTAGTCAATCTTCCCGAATGCCGCGTTTAGTGCATTACAATCGATAGGCCAGCAGACACGGCTTCCTAAGGATAAAGGATAAAGCCTACTGTGGTCTCCCAATATATACTCGACGGTACATAGGAGCACAAGTCCGTAGTTGCACTTGTCATATCAAAGAGGAGGAATCACTTAACCTACGATGAAAACGATAGTTACCAGGCTTTATGATGCCAGAATATGTCTCTAGCCTAGACTTCTAGATGTTGTGCGTTATGTTCCAAAGCGTTTTTATGTTCATTGAAATTTATTTTACAGTTGATCTTTTTTAAGAAGTTTGCCTTTAAGGTTCACCATGTGATGTAGATATACAATTCCTAAATATGCAATCTAATATGATAAACAATCGTTTACTTTCTTTTTTGCAATGAAAATCCTAGCTACTAAGGAAAGAGAACTAAAATCCTTTCAACATAGAGCAGAGAGCAAACGTTAAGATGCACTGTCCTAAATCAATTTCCGCATGCAGTCTAAATGCAAATGTACATGCATGTATTTGTTTTCCACTTTCTTAATGTGTGAATGACAAAAAGAATGCTAAGTACAGGCTGAACCATTCTTATTTCAAAGCAACATTACTAACAATTTTCTTTTCAAAAAATTAAAGGAAGACTAAAAAAACACTTTGTGATTTCGAATAAACGAAAGGAAGACTAAGACGACACTTTGGGATTTGGAATTTAAAATTGCTTTTGACGCTTGAAATACTATTAATTCAAATCAAATACAATGGAAAAAGTGTAATCAACTATCAAAAAGAGGAAGACTTCATGACACTCGTTTCTTTGACTGAAAACGACACTTGCGACACTTTCAAATCAAAAAACGACAATTTGATTAAGCTAATATTTGCAAAGGAGAACTATAAATGATGAAAAATACATAAAAACATGGACAATTCTTTATCAACAGAGGCTTGAATAATGCAAAGGAAGGAAGTTTCAACAGTGATATACTGATCATAGATAGAAAAACTACTAAATAAAGCTGAAGACAATGAAGAGAAAACCAAAATCTGGAGGCAGAAGTAGTCTTACCTAATCATCGCACTTGTAACACAGGGAAACGGGGATTCATCTCACCTACAACACACGGGAGGTGCGATGCATCTAGACTGCCAGTGAGAGATAGTGCGATGGTCCAGGGACGAGACTGAGCTTGGTTTTTTCTCATAGTTTGCAGCTAAGTTCAGGGGTTTGGGCTGAGCTAATGATAGGCAGTAAACACAAAGTACAGGGGATGATCTAATGAGGTTATTTGAGATACCACTAGGGCACTTAGGATGTTTGCAAGTCAATTGTTCAGTTCATAAAGAAACCTAGAGATTGACTAAAGCACCGTTGATCTACTTTTTACTTGCATAGAAAATGCAGTTTGAAGGTTACCTGGCTTAACTTTAGGCTCCGTCTGCAGTTTATTAAGCAAAAAAATAGAGACAAGAAAACAAACTATTCGCTCCCTAGTGGAGTCACCATTTTGTTATCAGGAAACTAGTGTCCATTCAGAGCTGCTAGTCCCACTGAGACAAGTAGCTATCTTAGAAGCAAACAAACTAAAGTTACTTGTGTTTTCCTTTATGAGAGATAGATGAGAAAGAAGAAGAGAGTACCAACCTCAGTCCTTCGCTTTGCTCCTTGCTTGTTTCCTCTCTCCTTTGACAGAGCTTCGCCACTCCTTCCTTACTTGTCCCGCTTCAAAGAACACCTGTAGAGTCAATGCAACATAATACCATCAAAGAATAGTGATCTATAACCATAAACAATATAGGATAAAATGTATATTAAACATACAAATGCATATGTCAATACAAGATTCAGAGATATACAAGAATATGGAGGAAAACTCAAATAGCTTTATTGATAGAAGTAGTAGAAGAGAGGATTACAACCCATTGGTCTGACCCAGTGCCATCCTTCCAGCATGAAAGCCCTCTTCACCTCATGAAAATCTTAGATCACCCAACAATACAATTTTGCACAGAGAAACCAACAACACATCCTTACAAAATACAAAATTCCAGCCTTTGGATCTCTAGGATGAGGGATCCATAAATAGATATTTGCAAGTGGGTGAGTCGGCTTCTGGGATTTTGATTAGTATCATTTCTCTGATAGTTCTTGGTTCCACTTGGAGATTTCATAATATCTTACGCATCCTTGGGCGAATTTAGAGAGGCAAGTGTCAAATGGGTAGTTTCTATAAGATTCTCTAGGTTTCTACCTAGCCAACTGCCTCTACCATTTGTCTTCTCTCGCTCATCGCACCCCATAGAGGCGCTTTCCAGTATGCATCACACTTTTTACATGTGGCAGGTGAGATGAATCGCACCGTTAGCACTAATCAGTCTGTATGGTCCAGTTTTGACCAGTTCCGAGTAGTTTTTCATGGAGAACTTCTGGGAGATGATGTAATGAGCTGACCTTGTTCCTTTAGGGTATGAAGCAACACTTTTAGGGGCTTAGAAGCCCTTGTTTTATGGACATATGAGATTGGTGTTGCAGTGCCCAAATATGTCTATAACATTTGGATCTTAGGATCAATCATGCTATAGTCAATTGTTGCTTAGGTGATGCTTTTGACCTCCCTTCTTGGATTGGAAGTGTAGTAGGTACTTGATCACACATGCTCAGTCGGCAATAAGTTCATGTGTGCATTTTTTTACGCAATATTTAAAAAGCATAACATGGTCCATCAAGACTTTGCATGTGTGATTTCCAATCCATGTTGAAAGTTTGTGTGCATTGACATCAACAATTTCTCACTTCTAGCTGTGTTTGTACTTCTATTTTGGTGAGTTTTGCAAACTTGTCATTTTTGCGCACCTTTGTTTTCGTGAGTATCGTTTTCATGTTTTTGACTATTTCTTTTGCTTTATTTCACTCTAATTAGTGTCCTTTTCATGTTGTCTTCACTCTGACATCTATCACTTTCACTGTTGTTCACATATCATAAGTGTTGTTCACATTGTAGCAATTGTCATCTTTTCGCATGCTAATTGTCGCAAATGTACATAAGTTTTTTTCATTGTCTCAAGAGGTTTTCTTTATGAAAAGGAGTTGATATTATCATGTAGACATCTTTCGCACTCATTTCCAAAGTTTTAAGCATTGTTGCACAAGTGTCGCCATTGTCATCGAAAAGTGTATCTTTAGTGTCGCACTTGTCAAATTTGTCGCAAAGGTTGTCACGCTAAGGGGAGTATGTTCTCGTGTGTTCTAGATGATATATGTTGTGTCGTCAAGTTTCTATGTGTGTGATCACAGTCAAGTCCTATCACTGTTCACATCAGTTTCATTGATCCCACACTCAGAAAAAATTCTAAAAATTCCCAACAACTTAGCCACATTCGTCCTTCTTGAACTACATATTGTGAAGTCCCAGCCCTCAAGCAGCAACCTTACCTCTTGAAATTTTTCAATGTGCAGTTCCTGCCTCCAAGGACTACACACTACACAATTTCATTTCTCAAGACTGAGTCTTGACCTCCAAAATTGCACAATTCATCCCTCCAACCTGTCCCCACTATGTGTTGCACAATCTCTGAGCTCAACCCCAAATCTTGAGCTATTGAACTTTACAACTGCATAATCACCAAGTTTTCTTTACCTCCCAGAACTACACATTTGACAGAAACACTACAAAACCCTGCAACCTGACTCATTGAGCCTCAAAATTGTGCAATTTGCCTACACAGTCCAGCATGAACTATGCATTACACAATCTCAAATATCAAACCTCAGCCTTGATCTCTTGAACTGTGCAATTTCACAATCATTTGGGCTCATTTGTCTTCCAAAACTACATAACGGGAAAAATCAGTATTCAAGCCCTCAATCTACCCTGGGCTCCCAAACTACGCCATCTTCTTCCTCAGTCCAGCCTAAACTGTGCATTGTGCAGTCTCAAGCTCAAGAGTAACCCTTGCCTTCTTGAGTTGTGCAATTGTGCAGTCACTGAGCCTATCCCTCGACCTGCTACCTCATTTTGGCTCAGTCAGTTGATCATCATGCAACATCTTAGGATCGGGGTTTATGGGACTAATGTCATATTTTTATGAGTGG
Source organism: Pinus tabuliformis (assembly GCA_031772625.1). NCBI lineage: Eukaryota > Viridiplantae > Streptophyta > Pinopsida > Pinales > Pinaceae > Pinus > Pinus tabuliformis. The sequence goes on along the minus strand of CM062810.1, from coordinate 190,650,270 downwards.
ATTTTAGATTTAGTAACTCTATCATGTTATGGCAAGATGATGAAGAACGAGACTGAGAAGGAGGACAGGCTAGAAGACACCTAAATATCTGAGGAGAAAGGATGATCATCAGACAAGACGCTGAAAGAATAATTTATTACAATAGAATACCAAATATCAGGACCCATCAAGAATCCATTTGATTCACAACCCTTTGGAGGGTAGATATGAAGAAAAATGCATATCATGAAGACAAAGCATTGGATACATCTCTTATTGAATACAAAAATAAAGAAGCAACAAGAAGGAAAATTGTCACCGCCACATCATCATGTAGTCCATGGAATCAGTGTCATGCAATGTCTTTTCATGAGTAATTATATGCCACATAATTATTGTGGATTATGTAATTATCTCCTAAAAATTTATTGTAAAGTGGAATTCCAAAGGACACATTCAAAATATGAAGTCATGTAAAGTCGAGAAGCCATAGGAAGTCAAATAGTCATGGTGGTAGTCAAAGAGTCACAAGGAAGGTGAAGCATCACCTCTTGGTTATATATACACCCTATTTGTATGAGCAAAGTACTTTTTACCTTGACTCCTTCCACAAGGCATTAGAGAGATAGGTTAGTTCTTTTGGGGAGCAAGGAGTGGCTATGATGAACCAATATTGGAGCTAATAGTGTTCATTGTATACATGTCTCTTGGAACTTTTACTTAATATCAAAAGCCTTATTGCTAGCACATTCTTCATGGATGGATTATGAATATTTGTAAGATAATTCTGTGAATGTTTGTCAAAATGTATTTTTTACAAGTCAATATGAAAGAAATGTGTAACGCTTATGTTCACATAACTTTTACAAATAATATTAAAAGAAATTAATAATAAAAAAATATTTCAATATTTATTAGAAGTAAATTATTTTTAATATATATCTTATACAAAATATTCTAAAATAAATTTTATCTAAATAATATAAAAAAAATTAATTGAAAAAAATTCATTTTTATTTAAATTTCATTCAAAGAAAGTTATATCTTAATACGATGGAAATATATCATTTTTTAATGGTGTAATATAGAATTGGAACATGACATTTTAAAATTTGTCTTAATGTCAATCATAAATTAATTAATTGATTATATATATATATATATATATATATATATATATATATATATATATATATAGATAGATAGATAGATAGATAGATAGATAGATAGATAGATAGATAGATAGATAGATAGATATCTATCTATCTATCTATCTATCTATATATATATTATTGGTGTGTTGTTTAATATGAGTGAGGTGTAATTTTTATCATGTTCAACAAGGGCTGGTATGTGTGCACATGCACTTGGGTATGTATAGACTCACATACTAAGAATTAATGAAAATCTATTTTAACTTTGATCCATCATGCATTGATTTGTAAAGAAAGAAACTAGTCGATTAGTTTCACTAACACATTTGTGGAATTAACTTTTGGTTTTTTTGAAGGAGAAATATGAAACAATATTAAATTTACACAAAATTAGTTAACTTAGACACCCATTGAAATGATTGAATTCCCAAATAATATTTTAATTTTACACATGTTTCATCCCAAGCATCATGTGGAAGGAAGATAAATGCTTTATCACTCAACTTCCACAAGAGGAACCCCTTATCACTCAACACAAAAGACAATATGATGCCTTGCATATATTTCTTTAGTATATATAATTTATTAATACTATGCATGGTGGTGTAATTTATTTTATTTTGTTTGTATAACACACACACTTTTGAAGCCAAATATCTTTATAAAGTTGTCAAAAGCTTTTGATTTCTATGTACCATGTATATAATTTATTTATATTACATATCGACGCAAATCTTTTGAAAATTGGACAAGGCTAAATACCTTTATAAAGTTGTCAAAGAATTTTAATTTTTAAGGTACACTTTCATTGTTGAGTATATATAAAAGTTACCCTTTCAATTATCAAATTTATTTTATTTTAATATATGAGATACTCAATGTTAACTTTTTCATTTTATATTTTTCCCTAAACTTATGCATTTGGTTAAACTTATATGTATTTATTTAAGAAAAGATATAAGTATGCAAATTAGTTTTTTCCTAATTAATTAAGTAATTAAAGGTTAATATTTCTTATTTTAAATTTTATATACAATTATGTTTTAATTTTATAATTAAGTATTTATTTTATATTAATGTTCAAAATTAGGTTCATAGATATTTATTACTTTAAAAAATTAATTATTTGAAAATAATATTAAAAGTTAAATTTTTCATAATTAATTATTACTATATATATCAAAATATAATTAAAATAAATTATTATAAAATATTTTTATCATCAAAATAAATGGAATTATGTTAATTATATAATTAATAATCCTATAGAAATTATTTTTACAAATGAACACGATTTATTTTATGATATTTTTCAAAAAGTATTTTTAATATAATAAATATTAATTATATTATAAAGTACTCAATCACATATTAAGTTGGTTGATCAAATTCACTTGTTGATATTTTCAATGGAATAAGAAAATATGTTTTATATTATTTTGATTACAATTCCCTACTAGATATAGGAGAAAATTGATCGAGAAATGTACCTCTAAAAGGGCCAAAATATCCAATAATTCAACTAAACTTTGTCTATTTATTTATTATTATAGATATCCCATATACCCCAATATAAAATCATAATTTAAAAGTATTTGTTATGATATCAACTTCTAAACCTTTAAGCTCAAAAAAAATAGAATGATTTATGATTGGATTTATTAAAAAACTCAAATATATAAATAAAATTTTAAAGCAAAACAAATAATTATTTTACTTTTTAAAAATTTCATCAACCAAATTTAATCTTATTAAATATTATTGTATGTATGACACAATAGAATTGTCAACTAGGAAAACCCTTAAACTACAAGTAATCAATAAAATTCAAACAATTTTAATGTTCCTAGAAGCATCCAATATTTTTATGAAACAAATAAATTTAAAAAATAATAATATTATTTTTTCCATTCAAATCTTAAATTTCTTTGAATAACTTGTTATTTTTATTATTTTATTTTTAATTTTCTAATAAAAAACCATCACTAACACTACAAATTTATTACACTTATTATCAACAAAGTCTTTTTTTAAATAACTTTTTATTTTTTTTATTTATTTTCATTTATTTTTTAATAAAAAATAGTTACAAGTGTATTACTTACAAGTGTATTACCCTTGTTCTGAACAAATTCTTTAGTCAAAAGAGGAGAGGGGACCCAAAATAAAAAATAAAATAAGAATTGTAAAGCCTTATGATATAAAAACCCTTTTTTGAATAACTTTTGATTTTTATTATTTATTTTTATTTATCTTTTAGTAAAAAAAAATTACAAGTGTATTACACTTGTTATGAACAAAGTTTTTAGTCAAAATAGGGGAGAGGACACAAAAATAAAAAATAGAAATAAAATTGTGAAAGATTATGACATAATCCATTATTTTATGTTGCCACCCAACAATACACAATAATCCTTAGACTCACGACCCATCCTTCAACTGGTTATGAACCGTCTTTGGTCAAGGGAAGGAGAGAGGAAAATGGTCATTTACAAGTACAAAGCTTTCAAGAAAGTAAGTTCAAGGTTTAAAAGAAAAAAAAGAACATTCCATTATCAAATCTGAATAAGACAAGAAGGCAACTGATTCCAGAATGAAAAAATTAAGATCTTTGCACATTCCCAATTGAATTAGACTTAAGAGGTTAATTAATCAACTCAAAATATATTTTTTACAAGTCAATATGAAAGAAATGTGTAACTTTTATGTTCACATAGCCTTTACAAATAATATTAAAAGAAATTAATAATAAAAAAATATTTCAATATTTATTAGAGGTAAATTATTTTAATATATATATCTTAAATAAAATATTCTAAAATAAATTTTATCCAAAAATATAAAAAATTGATTGAAAATAATTATTTTTTATTTAAATTTCATTCAAAAAAGCGTTATATCTTAATAGGATGGAGATATATCATTCTTTAATGGTTTAATATAGAATTGGAATATGAAATGTAAAAATCTGTCTTAATGTCAAGCATAAATTATAATTATTTATATATATATTACATTAGCAGTTTTGAGGTCTCTCTATATATTCACCAAATGTTTTGTAGGTCTTTCCTTTTAACCTTTTGAACCATTTCTAATAAGTTTGTATTCTAATTAGAAGGGGAAATTAATATATAAGCAAATTCTATCAACCAGATTGATATTTTTAATATGGTTGTACTAGTATAATTAAAATTTTATTAACGATTTTTATTGATTTGACATTTTATCATTAAATGATATTATAGTTAAAATAAATTAAGTTTTTTTTTTGTCAAAATGTATTTTTTACAAATCAATATGAAAGAAATGTGTAACTCCTATGTTCACATAGCTTTTACAAATAATATTGAAATAAATTAATAATAAAAAATATTTCAATATTTATTAGAAGTAAACTATTTTAATATATATCTTAAATAAAATATTCTAAAATAAATTTTATCTAAATAATATAAAACATTAATTGAAAATAATTCCTTTTTATTTAAATTAGAAAATGACATTTAAATATTTGTCTTAATGTCAATCATTAATTAATTAATTAATTATATATATATATCTTAATATGATGGAGATATATCATTTTTTAATGCTGTAATATAGAACTAGAAAATGACATTTAAATATTTGTCTTAATGTCAATCATTAATTAATTAATTAATTATATATATATTATTGGTGAGTTGTTTAATATGAGTGAGGTGTAATTTTTATCATGTTCAACAAGGGGCTGGTATGTGTGCACATGCACTTGGGCATGTATAGACTCACACACTAAGAATTAATGCAAATTCATTTTAACTTTGATCCGTCATTCATTGATTTGTAAACAAGAAACTAATCGATTAGTTTCACTAACACATTTGTGGAATTAACTTTTGGTTTTTTTGAAGGAGAAATCTGAAACAATATTAATTTTACACGAAATTACTTAACTTAGACACCCATTGAAATGATTGAATTCCCAAATAATATTTTAATTTTATACATATTTCATCCCAAGCACCATATGAAAGTAAGATAAATGCTTTATCACTCAACTTCCACAAGAGGAACCCCTTATCACTCAACACAAAAGGCAATATGATGCCTTGCATATATTTCTTTATTATATATATTTTATTAATACTATGCATGGTGGTGTAATTTATTTTATTTTGTTTGTATAATACATACACTTTTGAAACCAAATATCTTTATAAAGTTGTCAAAAGATTTTGATTTCGATGTACCATGTATATAATTTATTTATATTACATATCAACGCAAATCTTTTGAAAATTGGACAAGGCTAAATACCTTTATAAAATTGTCAAAGAATTTAAATTTTCAAGGTACACTTTTATTGTTGAGTATATATAAAAGTTACCATTTCAATTATCAAATTTATTTTATTTTAATTTCTGAGATACTCAATATTAACTTTTTAATTTTATATCTTTCCTTAAACTTATGTATTTGGTTAATCTTATATGTATTTATTTAAAAAAAGATATAAGTATGAAAATAAGTTTTTTTCTAATTAATCAAGTAATTAAAGGTTAATATTTCTTATTTTAAAAAATTAATTATTTAAAAATAATATTAAAAGTTAAAATTTTCATAATTAATTATTACTATATATATCAAAATCTAATTAAAAAATATTTATAAAATATTTTTGTCATCCAAATAAATGGAATCATATTAATTATATAATTAGTAATCGTATAGAAAATTGTTATTACAAATGAACACAATTTATTTTATGATAATTTTCAAAAATTATTTTTACTATAATAAATATTAATTGTATTATTCAGTACTCAATCACATATTAAGTTGGTTGATCAAATTCACTTGTTGATATTTTCAATGGGGTAAGAAAATATGTTTTATATTATTTTAATTACAATACTCTACTAGATGTAAGAGAAATTTGATCGAGAAATATACATCTAAAAGGGCCAAAACCTTAAATAATTCAACTAAACTTTGTGTATTTATTTATTATTATAGATATCCCATATACACCCATATTAAATAATAATTTAAAAGTGTTTGTTATGATATCAACTTCTAAACCTTTAAGCTAAAAAAAAATAGAATGATTTATGAATGGATTTATTAAAAAAAAACTCAAATATATAAATAAAATTTTAAAGCAAAACAAATAATTATTTTATGTTTTTAAAATTTCATCAACCAAATTTAATTTTATTAAATATTATTGTATGTGTGACCCAATAAAATTGTCAACTAGGACAACCCTTAAACTACAAGTAATCAATAAAATGCAAACAATTTTAATGTTTCCTAGAAGCATCCAATATCTTTATGAAACCAATAAATTTTAAAAATAATAATATTATTTTTTCCCATTCAGATCCTATTTTTTTTAATAACTTTTTTATTTTTATTATTTTATTTCTAATTTTTTTAATAAAAACCATTCCTAAGACCACAAATGTATTCCAGTTGTTATCAACAAAGTCTTTTTTAAATAACTTTTTTATTTTTTTATTTATTTTTATTTATTTTTTAATAAAAAACAGTTACAAGTGTATTACGCTTGTTATGAACAAGGTCTTTATTCAAAAGAGGAGAGGGGACCCAAAAATAAAAAATAAAATAAAAATTGTATAGCCTTATGATATAAAGTCCCTTTTTCAATAAATTTTATTTTTATTATTTATTTTTTAATAAAAAAAGTTACAAGTGTATGATTATGAGGGGAGAGGACCCAAAAATAAAAAATAAAAATAAAATTGTGAAGGATTATGACATAATCCCTTATTTTATGCTACCACCCAACAATACACAATAATCCTTAGACTCACAACCCGTCCTTGAACTGGTTATGAACCGTCTTTGGTCAAGGGAAGGGGAGAGGAAAATGGTCATTTACCAGTAGAAAGCTTTCAAAAAAGTAAGTTCAAGGTTTGAGAGAAAGAGAGAGAATGTTCCATTATCAAACCTGGATAAGACAAGAAGGCAACTAATTCCCGGAATGAAAAAATTAAGATCTTTGCACATCCCCGATTGAATTAGACTTAAAAGGTTAATTAATCAATGGAAAAAAGCATTGTTTACAAGTCAATATGAAAAAATGTGTAACTCTTATGTTCAGATAGCTTTTACAAATAATTTTAAAAAAAATTAATAGAATTTTTTTTTATATTTATTAGAAGTAAATTATTTTAATATATATCTTAAAAAAAATATTCTAAAATAAATTTTATCTAAATAATATAAAAAATTAACTGAAAATAATTATTTTTATTTAAATTTCATTAAAAAAAAATTATATCTTTTTTTTCTCAATTAGTCTACTCCTATATTCATACAAAAAATTTACAGCGAGGTTGGCCTCGAGATTTCATGCCATGAGGTTGGCATATAGCAAAAAAACTTGACATCCTGACTGTAGAACCATCAAAATGACTTACATCAGTGAGAATAATTTCCGGGAACATTGAACATGCCATACAGACATAAAAATTGACCCAAACTACGATATCGGATTGACTCAAACAGTGATATCGGACTGAGTGAAACTTACCAAAAAGACCTTGACCTGTGTCATATACAAAAGCCTGAGACACGCATGAACTCTATGGATCAAAAAGGAGGAGAGCTTTAACTTCGGAGGCCGAACCATAGAACCAGAGGCGCTCACTATCTCAATCTTCATCTGAAGTGGATGGCTATTCCTCTAAGACTTTGCACCCAAAATGACTGGAGTCCATGGAGTCAGAGGAGTGGATTGCAGAGCTCGAAGGCTCTCCTCTCGTGCTTAGGCTGACGTTGGCCTCAGAGTGCGTGGTGGGCATGCTTCCGGTGCCTTGACGTGGGGTGGAGGTTTGACTTGCCACCTTTTGTTCCTCCGTAGCCCTCTCATGAACAACACCCAGACCCGAGTTGTGCTCACATATACAATGAAAGAGGAATTTTCCAGTGAACAGGGAATGCGATAGCGGGCAATGTGATGCACATGATGCAGACAGGCTTCACCTCTATCCTGCCCTCGACCTTGGCCTCTGCCACTTCTGGTTGCTGGGTAGGCCGACGCATCTTCAGAGGGGTCCAGAGAGGTGGAGGTATGCTAGGCGGTGGCTCGACCACGTGAACCACCGTGACTATTTATCTTTCTCAGCCTTTCTTTCAGCATGATTATGGGATGGGAACAATTAAATGGAGGAGAGAAGGCGAATGATCGACTGAGGGATGAAATCACTGAGAGAGCAGGAAACTGAGCCCGTGAAAAATGGAAAGTTTTAGGAGCTGGAGCTGAAGGGAGTCCGGAGAAGATGAAGGCGTAAATAACTCTGCAGAGCAAGACCAACTCGAAAGAATTCTCTGCATTCACCAGTGCTGAAAGGGAGCAAGAAGGGAGACTTTCGCTTGGAGAGAGACCCAAGACTTGACCTGTACCGAGCGGAAAGAAAACCAAAGAACAGGAGCAATGAGAATGAGACGGAGTGCCATCGTGCCTATGATCAAAATGAGGGTAGGCAGAGTTACTTCTCCCTTAAATGCATATGTGCGAGGCCTGTCATTCATGCCAAGAGGCATACGCTTCACACAGATGGGCTGCCACTTGCCCATCTTGCGCGCCTCCAATGTACCCTTGTAACTAACAATCACCCGCATCCGGAAAAAAAATAAAAATAAATAAATAAATAAACTAAAATAAAATAAAATAATAATAAATAAAAAAGAAAATAAATTATATCTTAATAGGATGGAGATATATCATTTTTTAATAGTGTAATATTGAATTGGAACATGACATTTAAAAATATGTCTTAATTTCAATCATAAATTATATATATATATATATATATTATGTTGGCAGTTTTGATGTCTCTCTCTATATTCACCAAACGTTTTTGTAGGTCTTTCCTTTCAATCTTTTGAACCATTTCTAATAGGTTTGTATTCTAATTAGAAGGGGGAAATTAATATATAAGTAAATTTTATCAACCAAATTCATAGTTTTAATGTGGTTGTACTAGTATAATTAGACTTTAATTAATGACTTTTATTTATTTGACCTGTTATCATTAAACTATCTTATAGTTAAAACGAATAATTTTTTTTTTTTTTTTTTTTTTTTTTGTGAAAATGTATTTTTTATAAGTCAATATGAAAGAAATGTGTAACTCTTATGTTCACATAGCAATTACAAATAATATTAAAAGAAATTAATAATAAAAAAATATTTCAATATTTATGAGGAGTTAATTATTTTAATATATATCTTAAATAAAATATTCTAAAATAATTTTTATGTAAATAATATAAAATTTATTTAAATTTACTTAAATTTCATTAAAAAAAGTTATATCTTAATACAATGGAGGTATATCATTTTTTAATGGTGTAACATATAATTGGAACATGACATTTAAAATTTTGTCTAATGTGAATCATTAATTAATTATATATATATATATATATATATATATATATATATATATATATATATATATATATATATATATAGATATATATATATATATTATTGGTGTGTTATTTAATATGAGTGAAGTGTTATTTTTATCATGTTCAACAAGGCGCTGGTATGTGTGCACATGTACTTGGGCATGTATAGACTCACATACTAAGAATCAATGCAAATCCATTTTAACTTTGATCCATCATGCATTGATTTGTATACAAGAAAGTAGTTGATTACGCATTTGTGGAATTAACTTTTGGTTTTTTTTGAAAGAGAAATCTGAAACAATATTAAATTTACACAAAATTACTTAACTTGGACACCCATTGAAATGATTGAATTCCCAAATAATATTTCAATTTTATACGTGTTTCATCCCAAGCATCACGTGGAAGTAAGATAAACACTTTATCACTCAACTTCCACAAGAGGATCCCCTTATCACTCAACAAAAAAGGCAATATGATTCTTTGCATATATTTCTTTAGTATATATATTTTATTAATACTATGCATGGTGGTGTAATTTATTTTATTATGTTTGTATAATACACACACTTTTGAAGCCAAATATCTTTATAAAGTTGTCAAAAGATTTTGATTTCTATATACCATGTATATAATTTATTTATATTACATGTCAACGCAAATCTTTTGAAAATTGGACAAGTCTAAATACCTTTATAAAGTTGTCAAAGAATTTTAATTTTCAAGGTACACTTTTATTGTTGAGTAAATATAAAAGTTACCATTTCAATTATCAAATTTATTTTATTTGGTTTTAATTTCTAAGATATCAATATTAACTTTTTCATTTTATATTTTTCCTTAAACTTATGCATTTGGTTAAACTTATATGTATTTATTTAAAAAAAGATATAAGTATGCAAATAAGTTTTTTTCTAATTAATTAAGTAATTAAAGGTTAATATTTCTTACTTTAAATTTTATAAACAATTATGTTTTAATATTATAATTAGGTACTTATTTTATATTAATATCCAAAATTAATCTCACATATATTTATTATTTTAAGAAATTAATTATTTAAAAATAATATTAAAGGTTAAAATTTTCATAATTAATTTTTACTATATATATATCAAAATCTAATTAAAAAAATATTTATAAAATATTTTTATCATCAAAATAAATGGGATTATATTAATTATATAATTAGTAATCGTATAGAAAATTGTTATTTTTTTTAACAGGAACGAGTATGTGATTATATTGATCTCTGGCCAAAATGCCTTTCAACGGTTACATTTGGTCGGGCGTATCCCTTCAAATATCCTTCCACTAGCTGGTCAGTGATCCCGACTCCTCGATACCCGCGGAATTTGTTCCATCCTATCGAAATTATCTCCGTTATTTTCCGTAACTTAAATAAACATACAAACTGGTTCAACAATATGCAGAAGAACATGACAAACGTTATGGAATGGAGTCCCAACTCTCAATTTCATCTACCAAGAGACAGCCAGCGGAAAGAGGAACTGCCCTGTTGGCTTCTATATCTGCATCTTTATTATTTTCTCTCAAAACATGGAGGAGAGATGTAGACCGAAAGGATTTCATCAAGGTCCTGATTCTTGAAATGATTCTTGCCAGGCTGATGTCTACAAGAGAGGAGTTCGCTACTAAGACTTTGATGATGGCTTGAGAATCTCCTATAATGCTGACTTCTGAGAGATCCATAGCCTTTGCTTGCTTAAGGCCTTGCAGAAGTGCCAAGGCTTCAGCTTGCATGCTGGTTGACTGCCCTAACCCCCAGGCGAACTTTGCCACTGTTATGCCCTCTTTGTTTTTTATAATGCCTCCTGCTCCAGCCCATCCGGGATTGCCTTTCGCTGCTCCATCAAAGAACAAAGCAGATCTGGATTGCCTGAGAAGCAAGTCCGACAGATCATTCTCCTTTCCCCTGAATTGCCATTCTTTTGTAATCTTGTGGTGCCTAGTTTCGTCAGTGAAATGAAGGCCCATCGAGGCGCCCCAATCTAAGTCCCGCTGATTCAGGTTCAACTCCGAAAGATGATCCCCAAGACTTTCTTTCCAAAGGCACTTTGTTTTAATGATAATAACCTGTGCATTGAGTCTTTCCTCCCTGAAGACTCTTCTGTTACGCTCGAGCCAGATCTGCCAGCAAGCGAATTTCGGCAGGGAGAGCCAGGCTGCTCTAAATCTTTCGTTTTCTGGGAGAGTTTCAGGATAATAATTCCTCCAATTTGCAAAGAGATCGGTTATAGTCAAGGGCAGTGTAAAATCAGATTCCCAGAAACTCAGGAGGCCTTGCCATATTTTTTTTGAGTAATTACAGTCCAGCATTATGTGCTGCGCGCTCTCCTCATTTTCAAAACATAAGTGACAGTGGGAGGGGCCATGGAAGCCTTTTTTCTGCAGTCTGTCGGTTGTCAAAATCGCGTTGTGGCATAACAGCCAGCAAAAGGCGTCAACCTTGGGAGTGGTTTTAACGTTCCAGATTCCATTCCAAACTGTTGGATTCGGGGGGACGTGAGGCTACATCTGCAGACATTTGTAACCTTGCGCCACTGTGTACAGGCCTGGGGCGGCTCCCCAACCACGTGCGTCCTTCTTACCCATGCGCAGAGGTGCCATCCCATTGAGCGCTGCAAGGAGCTGATCACGAGCTTGAGTAAGTTCAGGAGGGACGGAAGGGAGCCTCCAGTGCAGCCATGGTCTGCCTTCCCACTGCGAGATGTCCCATAGAGAGTTACAACCTACGTTGTTCATCCACAGGCGCAGCAGTTGGAGGGAGCTGAGGGACGATAAGGGAGGATTCATCATGACATTATCTTCCCATATCCTGCAATATTTACCATTGCCAGGGATCCAGAATGCTCTGTCTTTGATTAATGGAACAACTTTTTGGCAGAGCTTGATCAACTATGAGCTTGAGGAAGGAAGAGGGGCATCCAAGCATCTCTTTCTCTTTCCCCTGAATTATTTCCTCCAGAGAGCTCTTTGCGCCCAACCAGGATGTGATCCAATGACTCTCCAGAAAATCTTGGCACCCATGGCTATGTTTTGGAGGCTGAGATCCTTGAAGTTGAGGCCTCCTTCGCTTTGGGGCTTGCAAATTTTCTCCCAACTAACTAATGGAATTTTCCTGTCATTATTGTTTCCTCCTTTCCAGAAAAACTTACGGATGTAGGCTTCCATTTTTTTTATGATACTTGAAGGGGCTAGAATAACAAAGAATTGGAAAATGGGAAGGCTGCAGAGGACGGATTTGATGAGGACAGTTTTGCCAGTGAGATTTAACCATGAAAACCCCCAGGCTTGTATTCTCGTTTTAAATTTATCCAATAGAGGGGCCCAATCTTTGCTGTAAGCCAATTTACGGAAGATGGGGAAGCCCAAATATGTGAAGGAGGACCAGCTAAGGGATGCAGTAAAGCCCAGAATTCTTGAAATGGATGTAAGGGTAGAAGGGGAAATATTCCAACAAAAGATTTTACACTTACCCTTGTTTAATCTACTGCCTGTAGCTTCACTGTAGTCATCTAGGACCTCCTTGAAACTTGAAGCAGATCTGGCGGAGGCAACCCCTAAGAGGAGGGTATCATCCGCGAACAGGGTGTGATTGCCATTTTTTACTCCTCTAGCTATATTGAGCCCTAGGATCTCTTGATCTACCAATTTCTGATCCAGGTAGAAGCTCAGGACAGAAACCTGAAGAACAAAGAGGAGAGGAGAGAGGGGGCGCCCCTGCCTAAGCCCCCTTGAGGCTTTAAAGAAACCAGCTGCTCTCCCATTCACAAGAGGAGTGATCCAAGGGTCAGCAATACAAGCACGAATCCAATTTAGAAAACCCATGCTGAAACCGAATTTTCTCAGGACCTCCCAAAGAAATCTAAGTCTGACCCGATCAAAGGCATTAGCAAGATCTAATTTAATGACCATACCTTTCTCTTTGAGGAGCTGGCTCGAGTGGATCGCCTCTTGAACCAAGATGAAATTGTCGACAAGCTGTCTCCCTTGAACAAATCCGCCTTAATTTTATGGGATGATGGCTGGAAGAATGCCTTTTAGTCTATTGGCTATGACCTTTGTGATCAATTTGTAACCAATGTTGCAAAGAGAGATGGGGCGGAACCTGTTAAAGTCTTTGGCACCCTTTTCCTTGGGGATGAGGGCAAGGAAGGCTGAATTGGTGCTGCCTCCGATTTTCTGGCAAGATGGCGTTTTCAAAACCATTTTGCAGAGGTCTTTCTCTACAATCTGCCAGCAGGTTTGGAGAAATCTTACAGTAAAGCCATCCGGGCCTGGGGCTTTGTCCGGTGCCATGCCGAAGAGAGCGTCTTTAATTTCTTTAGTAGAGATCTTTGCCTCCAGCTTATGGTTCATTGTGGGAGTGATCAAAGAAGGGATCGCTTCCAAGAATTTAGAGTTAGGGTCTGTCTCTCCCTCTTCTCTATACAGATTTTGGAAATGGGTGAAAGTTTCTCTCTTTATGCTGTCGAAGTCTTTGTGGATTGAGCTGCCATCTTTGATTTCTGCAATAGAGTTGAAGCTCTTTCTAGCTTGAGCCTGTTTGTGAAAGAAGGCAGTATTTCTGTCTCCTGCTTTAAGCCATAAACTCCTTGACTTCTGCCTCCAGTGCTCTTCCTCTGAAAGGCAAGCTTTGTGGAAGATTTGCTGGAGCTCTGCTTCCTTGTCTAGAACGTCTTTAGTGATTTCTGCATCCTCACTTTGGACAATGTGGTGGGCGAGGTTGTCCTGAGCCTGCTTTCTCTCTTTTGCAGGGGAGGGGAGGGATTTGGCCCAAGATTTGAGGACCGCTTTCAACATTCTGAGCTTTTCTTCCCATATGAAGAAAGGGGAACCTTTTACAGGCAAACTCCAGCAGTCTTGAACCAGCTTCAGGAACTCTAGTGCCTTGACCCAGAGAGGGTTAAATCTGAAGGGGATGGGACCAAGGTCTTTATGGCCCAACATCTCCAGCAAAATTGGCTTATGGTCAGAACCACTGCATGGGAGGATATGCAATTTGGATTCTAAGCCTAGCAGAAGAAAGGAACTCTACACCAAGCATCTGTCAAGTCTAGCAGCAATATGACCCGGACCTATTCTTTTGTTAGACCAAGTATACTTACCATTTTCTGGAGGGATGTCGAGCAGATCCTAGTCCTACATGAGGTCTTCCACCCATTCCCTTGCAGGGTCCCTTACGATTGATCCTCCATGCTTATCCTCCATGCGCATGGTAAGGTTTAAGTCCCCTGCCACAATGATGTTTTCCAAATTTTCTGACTCCGACAGATGTCTGATGGAGTCCCAACACTCTCTTTTCTCCCCTATATTTGTTGGAACATAGACATTGAAAAGACTGACTACCTCCCTTGAGTCCAATGGCTGGAGCTTCAAGAATAGCTAATGGGTGTTGTGCAACTCGTTGATCAGCCTATACTTGAGAGGATTACAGAGGGAACCCAGGCCTCCAGAGGCTCCTCGTGCTGAAATTGCATGTTCGCTGCTACCTTTCCAAAACTTTTTACTGGTCTGGAGAAACTCCTTATCCTCCATTTTGGTCTCCTGGATCAGAAGAATTTCTAGGGCTTCTCTTCTTATAAGACTTCTTGTAGCTTCTTCTTTCACTTTGCTTCCCATTCCTCTGCAATTCCAGGAGACAATCTTCATCATTTATTTTTATGGTGATGGGCTCCCTTGGAACCCTGCAAGTGGCTTTTGTTCGTCTTCGAATTTTTCCCCAGGAATTTCTCCAGAGTGGGCTGGCTACCCTGAAGCTTGTACTTGTAGGTTTCCTGATCTCTCTTTTCTCTAGCTGATTTATGGCCTCTTGCAGATCTTTTGATTGATGTCTGCATGTCTCCTATTTCTCCATCCTCCTCTGACTCCTCCGAGCCATGTTCCTCCTCGGATGCTTCTGGTTGTTTTTCCTTGTTTCTTGCCATGGTTTCGTCAGGACTTGCCTCTGCTGGGGACGATTTGTCTGATGGAGGATCTTGCTTATCTTCTGCCTGGAGAGTCTCTTCAGCGGAGCTTAAGACCACATACCTGTTTTCCTGACTGTTTGACAGGGGAGCATTCTGGGTGGAGGCAGGATGGGGTGCATGAGCCCCAGGTTTCTTTTGGGATGCCTTTGATCTCTTGACCTGGTTCCAGCCTTCTTCCTTTCCCTTCTCTGCCTCCCCTTTGGTCGGGCACCCTCTTGCAAAATGGCCATAGACATGGCATTTACGACATTTGAAAGGAAGCTGCTCATAGTCCAGCACTTGGACATGCGTCCAACTGCCTACCTTTAATTTGATGGCCTCCGGAAGCCCCACCTCTAAGTCTACCTCGACACAGATACGGGCGCAATCATACTGGTCATTGTTGTTTGCTCTATCAATGAACTTTCCCAGAGTGTTCCCTATGTGCTTGAGGGACTCCCAATTCCAGCAATGCACCGGGAGATTCGGGAGCCGAACCCAGACAGGGACCGCCGTTGGGACATCCATGGTCGGGTCGAAGTCAGGTGTCCATTTGTTAAGGTAAAGACCCTCAGGCCCCATAAAATATGGCCTGTTCCTGAAGATTAGGTCTTTGTCCTCCTTTGTGTTGAACTCGAACAGGAAGAAGCCTCTACCCAGAAAATAAGAGGTGACATTGTTTTCGATCAGGGGAACCCAGTTCTTGATGACCCAGTTTTCCGTCGATTTTGGCGAGGGCCAAAGGCCCGTGAATTGACCCACCAAGGCTCGATCTGCCAAAGACAAGGCAACCTGGATCGGGCCCTCAGGAGGCAGGTTCACTTCCGGAACATCGTCGATCCTTTTGACGAATTTGGAGAGTTCAGGCTTCTTCTTTTTGGGCAGCGAAGCCAGGAGAGAGGAGAAAGCTGCTTCAGCTTCCGGAGGAGAAGCATGCGAACCGGTAGGCGAGCCTTGAGACTCCATGGCAGAGCAAGGATCAGCAAACCCAATCTGCTCCAGGCGGGTACAGGAAACCAGGCATTTCAATCACTGAAAAAAGGAGCCGATCCAGACCTCCAGAGCAGTCCGATCTGGCTGCTGCAGGGGACTCGGTCAAGGCAGCAGGCCTGGCAGATCCAAGCAGCCCCGCAACAAAGAGGATCAGGGTCGGGATGGAAGAGCCGAGAGGGCAGCGCCCAGTCAGGCTGCAGGTCGCAGTGGGGGCAACTCTTCAGCACGAAAAAAATCAAACCGTATAGAAAATTGTTACTAGAAATGAACACTATTTATTTTATGGAATTTTTCAAAAAGTATTTCTTATATAATAAATATTAATTGTATTATTAAGTACTCAATCACATATTAAGTTGGTTGATCAAATTCACTTGTTGATATTTTCAATGGAATAAGAAAATATGTTTTATATTATTTTGATTACAATTCCCTACTAGATATAAGATAAAATTGAGAAATGCACCTCTAAAAGGGCCAAAACATCCAATAATTCAACTAAACTTTGTCTATTTATTTATTATTATAAATATCTCATATACACCCATATAAAATCATAATTTAAAAGTATTTGTTAAGATATCAATTTCTAAACCTTTAAGCTCAAAAAAAAGAATGATTTATGATTGGATTTATTAAAAAATACTCAAATATATAAATAAAATTTTAAAGCAAAACAAATAATTATTTTACTTTCTTAAAATTTCATCAAGCAAATTTAATCTTATTAAATATTATTGTATGTGTGACCCAATTGAATTGTCAACTAGGACAACCCCTAAACTAGAAGTAATCAATAAAATACAAACAATTTTAATGTTACCTAGAAGCATCCAATATCTTTATGAAACCAATAAATTTAAAAATAATATTATTGTTTTTTCTCATTCCAATTCTAATTTTTTTTGACTAACTTGTTATTTTTATTATTTTATTTTTAATTATTTTTAATAAAAAGCCATTACTAACACTACAAATGTATTAGACTTGTTATCAACAAAGTCTTTTTTTAAATAACTTATTATTATTATTATTGTTATTTAATAAAAAATAGTTACAAGTATATTTCCTTTGTTAGGAACAAAGTCTTTAGTCAACAGAAGATAGGAGACCAAAAAATAGAAAATAAAATAAAAATTGTAATGAAAAATAAAATAAAAAATGTAAAGCATTATGATATAAAGTCCTTTTTTGAATAACTTTTTAATTTTATTATATATTTTTATTTATTTTTAATAAAAAAAAGTCGCAAGTGTGTTACACTCTTTATGAACAAAGTTTTTAGTAAAAATAGGGGAGAGGAACCAAAAATAAAAATAAATTTGCAAAGGATTATGAAATAATCTCTTATTTTATGCTTCCACCCAACAATACAAAATAATCCTTAGACTCATGACCCATCTTTAAACTAGTTAAGAACCGTCTTTCGTCAAGGAAAGGGGAGAGGAAAATGGTCATTTACCAGTATAAAGCTTTCAAAAAAGTAAGTTCAAGGTTTAAAAGAAAGAAAGAGAAGGTTCCATTATCAATCCCGGATAAGACAAGAAGCCAATAGACTCCGAGAATGAAAAAATTAAGATCTTTGCACATTCCCAATTGAATTAGATTTAAAAGGTTAACTAATCAACACAAAATGTATTTTTTACAAGTCAATAGGAAAGAAATGTATAACTTTTATGTTCACATAGCTTTTACAATAATACTACAAAAAATTAATAATAAAAAAATATTTCAATATTTATTAGAAGTAAATTATTTTAATGTATATCTTAAACACATTATTTTAAAATATATTTTATCTAAACAATATAAAAAATAAATTGAAAATAATTCCTTTTTATTTAAATTTCATTAAAAAAAATTATATCTAAATACCATGGAGATATATCATTTTTTAATGGTGTAATATAGAATTGGAACATGACATTTAAAAATCTATCTTAATGTTAATCATATATATATATATATATATATATATAGATATATATAGATATAGATATAGATATAGATATAGATATAGATATAGATATAGATATAGATATAGATATAGATATAGATATAGATATATATATATATATATATATATATATATATATATATATATATATATATATATATATATATATATATTATGTTGGCAGTTTTGGAGGTCTTTCTTTTCAACCTTTTGAACCAGTTCTAATAAGTTTGTATTCTAATTAGAAGGGGAAATTAATATATAAGCAAATTTTATCAACCAAATCGATGTTTTTAATGTGGTTGTACTAGTATAATTAAAATTTTATTAATGACTTTTATTGATTGACATGTTATCATTAAACTATCTTATAGTTAAAATGAATTAAGTTTTTTTTTGGTCAAAATGTATTTTTAACAAGTCAATATGAAAGAAATATGTAACTCTTCTATTCACATAGCTTTTACAAATAATATTAAAAGAAATGAATAATAAAAAAATATTTCAATATTTATTAGAAGTAAATTATTTTAATATATATCTTAAATAAAATATTCTAAAATAAATTTTATCTAAATAATAAAAAAAATTAATTGAAAATAATTCTTTTTTATTTAAATTACATTCAAAAAAAGTTATATCTTGCGATGGAGATATATCATTTTTTAATGGTGTACTATAGAATTGGAACATGAAATTTAAAAATTTGTCTTAATGTCAATCATAAATTAATTAATTATATATTATTGGTGTGTTGTTTGATACGAGTGAGGTGTAATTTTTATCATGTTCAACAAGGGGCCGGTATGTGTGCACATGCACTTGGGCATGTATAGACTCACATACTAAGAATTAATGAAAATCCATTTTAACTTTGATCCATCATGCATTGATCTGTAAACAAGAAACTAGTCGATTAGTTTCACTAACACATTTGTGGAATTAACTTTTGGTTTTTTTAAGAAGAAATTTGAGAAAATATTAAATTTACACAAAATTACTTAGACACCCATTGAAATGATTGGATTCCCAAATAATATTTTAATTTTACACATGTTTCATCCCAAGCATCATGTGGAAGTAAGATAAATGCTTTATCACTCAACTTCCACAAGAGGAACCCCTTATCACTCAACACAAAGGCAATATGATGTCTTACATATATTTCTTTAGTATATATATTTTATTAATACTAAGCATGGTGGTGTAATTTATTTTATTTTGTTTGTATAATACACACACTTTTGAAGCCAAATATGTTTATAAAGATGTCAAAAGATTTTGATTTCTATGTACAATGTATATAATTTATTTGTATTACATATCAACACAAATCTCTTGAAAATTGGACAAGGCTAAATACCTTGATAAAGTTGTCAAAGAATTTTAATTTTTAAGGCACACTTTTATTGTTGAGTATATATAAAAGTTACCATTTCAATTATCAAATTTATTTTATTTTAATTTCTGAGATATTCAATATTAACTTTTTCATTTTATAGTTTTCCTTAAACTTATACATTTGTCTAAACTTATATGTATTTATTTAAAAAAAGATATAAGTATGCAAATAATTCTTTTTTCTAATTAATTAAGTAATTAAAGGTTAATATTTCTTATTTTAAATTTTATATACAATTATTTTTTAATGTTATAATTAAGTTTTTGTTTTATATTAATACCCAAAATTAGTTCCATAGATATTTATTATTTTAAAAAATTAATTATTTAAAAATAATATTCAAAGTTAAAATTTTCATAATTAATTATTACTATATATATCAAAATCTAATTAAAAAAATATTTATAAAATATTTTTATCATCAAAATAAATGGAATTATATTAATTATATAATTAGTAATCATATAGAAAATTGTTACTACAAATGAACACTATTTACTTTACGACAATTTTCAAAAGGTATTTTTAAATATACTAAATATTAACTGTATTATTAAGTACTCAGTCACATATTAAGTTGGTTGATCAAATTCACTTCTTGATATTTTCAATGGAATAAGAAAATATGTTTTATATTATTTTGATTACAATTCCATGCTAGATATAAGAGAAAATGGATCGAGAAATGTACCTCTAAAAGGGTCAAAACATCCAATAATTCAACTAAAATTTGTCTATTTATTTATTATTATAGATATCCCATATACACCCATATAAAATCATAATTTAAAACTATTTGTTATGATATCAACTTCTAAACCTTTAATCTAAAAAAAAATAGAATGATTTATGATTGGATTTATTAAAAAAAACTCAAATATATAAATAAAATTTTAAAGAAAAACAAATAATTATTTTATTTTTTAAAAATTTCATCAACCAAATTTAATCTTCTTTAATATTATTGTATGTGTGACCCAATAGAATTGTCAACTAAGGTAGGAGAGGACACAAGGAATGATGGAGGTTTAGGGTTTTTGTCAAACCCTGCAATAGCAGACCTGCTGAGACCACGACACCTCTGCAACAACTCATTAGCAACACTGGCAATAATATACGACAATGAATAGAATATTCGTCATGGATAACCTCTAGGGGGTGGACAAAGTGCCTCCCCCCACTCATCAAGGAAAGCCAGAGATGCAAACCAAATATGATAGAAAGAAGTTACAGGAAACGAATCATAATGCATAGACAGATAACACCAGAAGGGATGAGACTCCTAAAGCAACTTAGGCAACATGCAAACCAGTCATAGCAGAAAGACCAAAGATTGAACTACCAAGTCAAAGAATCAATACCCAAATCCATTACATGAAGGATCATGCCTTAATAGGGAAATTTATCGAATTTTGGCCCACAGAGAAAGCCTTGCATGGTTGGATAGCAGCCAAATGGAAACCAAAAGGGCACATCACCTTGCAGCTAGGACCAAACTAGGGTAATCGATGGAGGACTCTACTTCTTCAATGTAGTTGGTCTTTACCTGAGAGATTCGATTGAGAGATTCAACCTGGACAAAGAGGATCTAAGCTCGGCACCAGTCTGGATCCGTCTTTACTCCGTTCCTCTGGAGTATTAGGATCAAGATTCACTACAAGATATTGGAAATGGACTGGGGGAGTTCATTAAAATTGCGGAGGATACAAAACTCAGAAGATATACTCCCAACACCCGCATTTGTGTCTATACGCATCTAAGCCAAGAACTTCCGGTCATGGTAAGCCTATTTCATGATTGTTTTGAATGGATTCAGTCAATATATTATGAACATGTTCCATTCAAATGCAGGAAATGTCATGCACAGGGCCATCCCTTTTGTGATTGTCTGCTAAATGTGAAACCCCCAACTTTTACCTCCTCAGAGAAACCTGATTCTGAATGTTTTACCAAGGTATACAATTGCAAAAGGAACCACAAAAATACTACAGCAAACCCTAAAAAGCCTTCCGCCAACGCCTCAATGCCATCCACCAGTAACAGCTTTGACATCTTAGCTCAATCTGCTCTGTCAGACACTGAGTCCCCCTTACCCTCCAATGATCCACTCAAGGTAACCTCTAAGGTCAACCCCACGGGCTCAGAGCAAATTCATAAGCCCTCGTAATCCACATATTTCACCGCCTTCTCACCCAACATCATGTCCCCGATCTTGAAACCTCATGGCATGGATATAGTTTTTTTGCAGCAAAAGACAACATTTGTAACAGACCTCGTGGTGAAAAGTAGTGAGGCCAAGCATATGGAAGAAGAGCTTGAAAGTATAGACATAGGAGATATGGACATATTGGGACTAGAACAGGCTTGCAGGAAAAAGGTTTTGACAAGATCCCAGAAAGACAACTAGAAGGTTTGGAAGTCATCCTTTCCAGAGCACATCAGTAAAGATCTCTAGGTATTCAACTCGAAAGTCAATGGGATGGGAAAAAAAATTACTAAAGACAATAAAAAATGAGGGAGAAAGATAGACCTCCAAAGAACCATCCATATAGGGGAAATGTTGGTGGAATCAGGCAAATATTCCAAGCTTACAAAGTATTACATTCCCCTCCCCAATAACGAAACATGAAGCTCATATCTTGGAATATAAGAGGGCTAAACAACCCTGGGAAATACAGAATGATAAAAAACATGATTCAACAGGAGAGACGTCAAATCTTCTTCATGCAAGAAACAAAATGTAATTCTATCACACTAGGCCAAACGCTTGCCAAAGTATGGCCAGGCAATCAAGTAGTAGCAGTGGATGCCTTAGGAGCTTTAGGAGGACTAACAATAGAATGGGATGAATGAGCCATCACGCTCACTAATATACATGTGAGTCATCATTTCATTCAAGCCACTTTTCATATAATAGGAAACAATGTGCATGGTCACCTCACCAATGTCTACTTCCCCTAGGAAGCACTGAATAAGATAGCCATTCTAAATACATTAACTTTGATCAACTCCACAAGAATTCATCCGCTCTGGATTACAGGAGGAGAGTTCAATATGATAACTAAACTAGAAGAAAATGGTGGAGGCAAGAATAAACTGTATAGTGAAAGTATCCATTTAAAGAATTACATACAAAACAACTGGCTTATAGACATGCCATTCAATAATGGTATCTACACATGGAATAATAGAAGAACCGACACCCAACAAATCGCCTCCCAACTGGACAGATTTCTACTTTCAGATAATGCCATCCATCTTGGAGACGATTCTTTAGCCTCGATCTTACCTCTTTCTCGCTCAGATCATTGGCCTATTTTGCTCCAATGGCAAAGACCAGGGAACAACACTCGGAAACCTTTTTGCTTTGAAGCCTTTTGGCTGATGCATCCAGACTTAAACAACCTGATACATATCGCTTGGAAAAGTTTCAGCCCTCCAAAAAGTTCAAAAAAGTACCAATTCCAAAAAAACTCAAACATCTCAAAAAGAACATCAAGCAATGGAATCACCTGACCTTTGACAATATCTTCCAAGCTCAGAATGCTCTAGCTCAGGAAATAAAAAGAATCTAGCAGACAATCATTACTAAAGGAAGAACTGAAGCCCTCTCAGAGCAAGAAAAGCTCCTTTAGATTCAAATAGAAGAAAGAGAAAAGCAAGAGGAGATACTCTAGAAACAAAAATCTAGAGTTATATGGCTTTAGGAGGGAGAGAGAAATACAAAAAATTTCATTGCACAACCATACAGAGAATAATGCACAACAATATCATTCATATTTAGAATCAGCAAGGAGTACACTTGGAAAACCATGAGGACATAGAATAAGAGCTTGTTACACATTTCAAAAGAGTACATCAAGAACCATAAGTCAACTAATAGCCAGCTATAGCAAAGATTATACAAAACATTCTAAAAATTATAATAGAAGAATAAAATCAGCTCCTTCATCCAATAACTCTTCAGGAGGTCGAGTCAGCTATGTGACAACTCAAGGAAGGAAAGGCACCTGGTCCTGACGGTTTTACCTCAAATTTCTTTAATAATTTCTGGGATCTCATTAAAGAGGAGGTCTGTTAGATAGTAGAGGAATCCCAGACATCACACTGGATGCTTCCCTCTCTGAATGCTACTTTCATTTCTCTTATCCCCAAAGAAGAGCAATCTCTAACTCCAGACAAATTCAGGGCTATCTCTCTCTGTAATGTCATTTACAAAATCATATCTAAAGTTATTGCCTCTCGCCTGAAGCCATTGCTACCCAAGCTCATCTCGCCAAAACAATTGGGTTATGTGGATGGGTGGCAAATCACAGACGAAATTATTCTCACCCATGAGATCATTCAATCCCTGAAGCAGTTCAAAAAAGCGAGTATGCTCCTCAAAGTTGATCTTTCAAAAGATTTCAATACGTTAAGTTGGACTTACATTCAAAAGATGATGATAGCCTTTGGCTTCTCCCCTCCTTGGGTTAGATGGGTAATGAGCCTTCTATCCTCCTCTCTTTTCTCCGTTCTGGTCAATGGCATACCTTCCACCCCCTTCCATCCCTCTAGGCATATGACAAGGATATCCTCTTTCCTATTTTCTGTTTGTTTTAATGGCAGAAGGGCTTGGTAGAAGTATTAAAAATGCTCTTCAATCATAGTACCTTAGAGATATTTCCTTCCCCAATACCCATGTTTTTACCCACCAACAATTTGTGGATGATAACATGCTATTTGGCTATCCCTTGGTTCAATAAGCCCATAAATTAAAATCCCTTCTAGATGAGTTCTCTGAAGCCTCTAGAGCCAGCATCAATAATGTTAAATCCCAAATCTTTTTCTTCTGTACCACCTACATCACTCAATATTCTATAACACACTTTTTTGGATTCTCGGTTGCCTCTCTCCCCTCTAAATATCTGGGTGCACCCATGACTAACTCTTCTTTAAAGTATTCCGCTTGGTAGAGGCTTCTAGAGAAATTGGAAGCCTGCCTTTCCTCCTGGACTTACCAAGCCCTCAATATGGCAAGACATCTAGTATTAGTCAAAGTTGTCTTGCAATCCATGCCACTTTATCTTTTCTCTGTCTTGGAATCACCAAAATGGGTGCTCAAGCAAATCAAAAATCTTCAGCAGAATTTTTTATGGGGATCCATGGACAAAATAGAAAATGGGCACTAGTCAAGTGGGAAACGGTCTACCTTCCAAAACTTTCAGGGGGTACTGGGATTCGAGATCCTCAACAAAGCAATGCAATCATGGGAGCATGTTTATGGTGGAAATGGATTTCTTCTCTGCATACACCCTTGGCTATCCTTTGGATGGCCAAATATGCAAACAATCGACCGCCAGATGAGTTAATTCGACTCACAAAAGTGGGAAAAGGTTCCTTAATTTGGAATGCAACTAGTCAAAACAAAGCTATAATCCAATAACACAATTTTTGGGAAATAAGGGATGGCAACAATGCACGTTTTTGGGATGAATCTTGTAAATAGAGACCAAAGCTGAGTGACCTGATTAGACCTCACCAAATACAGGAATGGGAAGAGCATTAGATGGATACGGTTAGTCAGCAATGGATGCCTACTCTCCATCAAGGGTACAGACAATGGAAAAGCACGGCTCACATCATCATGCAAGGAACATAGTCTATTTATAATAATTTGGAGACAGATCTCATCAATCGAAGAATTCATTTTTCTGACAAGTAGGACATAATACGATGGGGTTATAGTGCATGTGGAACTTTTACCACCCAAGAGGCATACAATCTAACAATTGGCAAACAAACAGTCAAGGAACCTCTTTGGGACAAAGTTTGGTCCCCCAACATTTGGCCCAAAGTTTCTACTTTCCTTTGGCTATTATGTCAAAACAAAATACTCACTTGGGACAATATATGGAAAGGAACTTTCCATTGGCCCTCCATATGCCCAAACTGTAAACAACAGGAGGAAACCATACTGCATCTCATGAACTCTTGCAATTTGGCAAACAAACTTTGGGAAAAAACAAGTTTCAGATGCCAAAAAGAAGGAAGAATTAAAGAGGATATTACCAACACCATACGTAGCTTGGAAATTAATCTGTACAAGAGCAAACTATTAAAATCTTTGCGGAAAATCATCCCAGGTCTTCTTATGTGGTCTATATGGAAAGAAAGGAACCGTCACATCTTCAAAGATCAATGTACACCATTATAAGTGCTATGGAGTAGCTTCTGCAACAACCTTCAAGAAACTCTAATGCTCCAAACTTGGAATGAAGAGGACTTTCCTTCCCTTCCACAAGAGTAGAATATATGGACAAATTGGAACCTTCGGATGAATCAGATAAAAGAAAAACATAGCAAACCATCTTTACTTCATAGTATTCCAAAAAAAAGGATTCCTACACCTCATAATATCATTCAGTTGAACTTCGATGGAGCCTCAAAAGGTAATCCAAACAAAACAGGATATGGAGGAGCTTTCAAGGATCACAAAGGCAAACCTCTTGTAATTTTCCTCGGCTCTATTGGTTGGGATATGAACAATTCTACAGATCTTGAAGGACTATGGAAAGGGATTCTTTTAGCTCAACAACAAAGTTTCTTCCCATTAGTAATCGAAGGTGACTCTCAGATTCTCATTAATATGGTTAATCAAATACTATAGGGGATCGCATCATACAAAGTGGTCAGTAGCTGGAGATTGGCAAAAAGATTGGAGCTCATAGAGAAATGGCTCACCACTAATAGAGCAGCCACTTTCAAACATATCAGAAGAGAAGGCAACAAAGTGGCTGAACTCCTGGCGAATGTGGGGGTGGATAGTGATCAGACTCTTCATACTGGTACGCTCAACTTAATCACCACTTCTTCCCAGATAAATGAATATAATGAACTATTACAAAGTGAAGAGGCACACCCAGATGTAGGTGATTATAATTAATTTAATGCATATTAGACAGAAGGACATCAGGCAACCAAGCCACATGGCCACCAACGTCCCCCTCCATGCCAATTTATGGCAAGCTACAAATGGTCTGTAGGCACCATTACTCTGGTGCTCTAGTCGAGGTATTCGTAGTAGTCATAAGGCCATGGCTCCCACAAGACATAATTCATTCACCCCTTCACCACTAAATTTCTCTTGCCCCCCTCATGTTGTGGAGCCGAGCTCTTGCACAATTACTGGGAGGAAATGTTGGATTCTCAGCTGTGTTGATTTGGGGAGTGGTTTCCATTACTCTCAAACAACTCACTTTACACTGAATTCCACCCAGAATTCTACTGTTTCTCTTCTAAATAGCTCCACCATCTCGAGAGTTACCTTTGCCTCCCCAATTGCACTCATTGTTCACAACACAACCATTTTGGCCCAACTCAATAGAAGACATTCAACCATGGTTCATACTCGCCATTGAATGTGTAGCCATAGAGGTGGTATTCATAGCAGAAGCACTTGTCTCCCTTCGACACCCAACCATGATTCCGCCACTCCTTCCTCTTCCCCATCTACTACTCTTTCAAGAGATAATTTCTCTGGTAGTTACCCTAACACTCATAGTGGTAGAGGCCGCAAATAGGCCCATGGAGTCAGAAGAATGAATGCTGTTACCCACACTGCCAATCTACCTACCCCCCTTCGTCCCTCTCATCACAGGACCCAATTTCGGTTCCACGACATGCTGAATTGCCCCGACATCTTAGCCATTGTCACTGTTACATTCAGCAAGGAAATCAGGTCACAGAATGAGTAGAATGCTCAGCTCCAAGTTCATGGACCAGAGGAAAAGAACAGGAGAGAGTAGCAGAAGGCAGATAAGAAGAACAAGGATGACTGTGAACCAGAGAAACGAAACAATAGCAAGCAACAGATGTCAGAGAAAATAAGTAAGGTTGGTAGTGACAACATTATGCATGGCAAGGAGTTGGCTGGAGGTAAGCATGTAATTGAAGACAGTGCGGGTAGCATGTCAGGCAAGCATGCAGGCGCAGGCAGCTCAGCAGGCATGCAAGCAATTGGTGGCCTCCCGCGTGGCACGTCAGTAGAGGATGATGACTGGTATGATTACACGTGTCGTATTGTTGAAGAACCTCCACCAGATGAGACCTAGTGGGTTCATTCTGAAAGCTGATCCATTTGCCAGATGTTGCCCAACTGCTCTTTGGATGTTTCATGCGTTTGTTCTCATGGGTTTTTTCTCTATTGTCTTTTTTTTTCTAAAACATTTGGCTAATTTTGATTGGTTTTGGTTCAGGACCCCTGTGTGGGACTTTTTAAGTTTTTTTCTAAAACCCCTGTGTGGGCCTTTTACATTGGGTTCTCTTGGACTGGTTTCCCCTTGGTGGGCAGTCGAGTATAGTCTTTTGATTAATTTTGACATAACTCTGTTCAGCACCGCAGAGGCCGACACCTCGCTGTATTTTTAATTTTGCCCTTATAAATAGATTAGTATTACTTAGAAAAAAATTAGAATTGTCAACTAGGACAACCCTTAAATTACAAGTAATCAATAAAATACAAAACATTTTAATGTTTCCTAGAAGCATCCAATATCTTTATGAAACCAATAAATTTAAAAAATAATAATATTATTTTTTCCCATTCAAATCCTAATTTTTTTAATAACTTGTTATTTTTATTAATTTATTTTTAATTTTTTTAATAAAAAAACCATTACTAACACTACAAATGTATTACACTTGTTATCAAAAAAGTCTTTTTTTAAATAGCCTTTTATTTTTATTATTTATTTTTATTTATTTTTTAATAAAAAAAAGTTACAAGTGTATTACCCTTGTTGTGAACAAAGTCTTTAGTCAAAAAAGGAGAAGTGACACAAAAATAAAAAATAAAATAAAAATTATAGTAAAAAATAAAATAAAATTGTAAAGCCTTAGAATATAAAGTCCATTTTTTGAATAACTTTTTATTTTTATTTATTTTTTAATAAAAAAAGTTACATGTGTATTACACTGGTTATGAACAAAGTTTTTAGTCAAAAGAGGGGAGAGGACCCAAAAATAAAAAATAAAAATAAAATTGTGAAGGATTATGACATAATCCATTATTTTATGTTGCCACCCAACAATACACAATAATCCTTAGACTCACGACCCATCCTTCAACTGGTTATGAATTTTCTTTGGTCAAGGGAAGGGGAGAGGAAAATGGTAATTTACGAGCACAAAGCTTTCAAAAAAGTAAGTTCAAGGTTTAAAAGAAAGAAAGAGAAGCTTCCATTATCAAACCCGGATAAGACAAGAAGGCAACTGATTCCGAGGATGAAAAAATTAAGATCTTTGCACATTCCCAATTGAATAAGACTTAAGAGGTTAATTAATCAACGCAAAATTTATTTTTTACAAGTCAATGTGAAAGAAATGTGTAATTATTATGTTCACATAGCTTTTAAAAATCGTGTAGTCTAACAAGGCTGAGAAGTTGCCCAGAAAGTTATGGAAATTCCGGTCATATTTAGAGAAAATCTGGCATGGATTTTTGTAAATCCAAGTTATAGTTGTTAAAATTCAAAATTTTAGGCGTCTTAGACGTTATTGATGGTGCCAAATCCATTTTCACCATCAAAAACACGATTCAAACACTGCCTCTACAAGATGTTTTGAAATTTTTTTGCCTAGAATCTGGGAACTTTTGGCCATCCGGGCAATTCCTCTGCCTCGTTAGGGACTCCTTTACAAATAATTTTAAAAGAAATTAATAATAAAAAAATATTTCAATATTTATTAGAAGTAAATTATTTTAATATATATCTTAAATAAAATATTCTAAAATAAATTTTATCTAAATAATATAAAAAATTAATTGAAAATAATTCTTTTTTATTTAAATTTTATTCAAAAAAAGCTATATCTTAATACGATGGAGATATATCATTTTTTAATGGTGTAATATAGAATTGGAACATGACATTTAAAAATATGTCTTAATGTCAATCATAAATTAATTATATATATATATATATATATATATATATATATATATATATATATATATATATATATATATATATATATATCATATTATGTTCGCAGTTTTGTGGCCTCTCTATATATTCACCAAACTTTTTGCAGGTCTTTCCTTTCAACATTTTGAACCATTTCTAATAAGTTCGTATTCTAATTAGAAGGGCAAATTAATATATAAGCAAATTTTAACAACCAAATTGATATTTTTAATGTGGTTGTACTAGTATAATTAAAATTTTATTAATGACTTTTATTGATTTGACATGTTATGATTAAACTATCTTATAGTTAAAATGAATTAAGTTTTTTTTTGGCCAAAATGTATTTTTTACAAGTCAATATGAAAGAAATGTGTAACTCTTATGTTCACATAGCTTTTACAAATAATATTAAAAGAAATTAATAATAAAAAAATATTTCAATATTTATTAGAAGTAAATTATTTTAATATATATCTTAAATAAAATATTCTAAAATAAATTTTATCTAAAAAATATAAAAAATTAAGTGAAAATAAATTTTTTTATTTAAATTTCATTCAAAAAAAAGTTATATCTTAATACGATAGAGATATATCATTTTTTAATGGTGGAACATGACATTTAAATATTTGTCTCAATGTGAATCATTAATTAATTAATTAATTACATACATACATATATACATACATATATACATATATACATATATCTATATATATATATATATATATATATATATATATATATATATATATATATATATATATATATATATATATATATATATATATATATATATATTTTGGTGCGTTTTTTAATATGAGTGAGGTGTAATTTTTATGATGTTCAACAAGGGGCTGACATGTGTGCACATGCACATGGGCATGTATAGACTCACATACTAATAATTAATGCAAATCCATTTTAACTTTGATTCATCATGCATTGATTTGTAAACAAGAATCTAGTCGATTAGTTTCACTAACACATTTGTGGAATTAAATTTTGGTTTTTTGAAGGAGAAATCTGAAACAATATTAAATTTACACAAAATTACTTAACTAGAAACTCATTGAAATGATTGAATTCCCAAATAATATTTTAAATTTACACATGTTTCATCCCAAGCATCTTGTGGAAGTAAGATAAAAGCTTTATCACTCAACTTCCACAAGAGGAACCCCTTATCACTCAACACAAAAGGCAATATGATGCCTTGCATATATTTATTTAGTATATATTTTATTAATATTATGCATGGTGGTGTAATTTATTTTATTTTGTTTGTATAATACACACACTTTTGAAGCCAAATATCTTTATTAAGTTGTCGAAGAATTTTAATTTTTAAGGTACACTTTTATTGTTGAGTATATATAAAAGTTACTATTTCAATTATCAAATTTATTTTATTTTAATTTCTGGGATACTCAATATTAACTTTTCATTTTATATTTTCCTTAAACTTATGCATTTGGTTAAACTTATATGTATTTATTTAAAAAAGATATAACCATGCAAATAAGTTTTTTTTCTAATTAATTAAGTAATTAAAGGTTAATATTTCTTATTTTAAATTTTATATAGAATTATTTTTTAATTTTATAATTAAGTATTTATTTTATATTAATATCCAAAACTAGTTTCGTAAATATTTATTATTTTAAAAAATTAATTATTTAAAAATAATATTAAAAGTTAAAATTTTCATAATTAATTATTTTTTTTTTTTGCTAAAGCAAGATTGTTTTATTCTCATTCATTAATTCAAAAATTACAAAAATATGTTAGAAACCACGGCACTGAGGCCTACAGGATCAGCCAGACCCCTCCAAGCTTCGAAAACCGGGCCTAGGGCCCACAAAACTATGCAACCACTGACGACCGTCGGAACTGAATCTAAATATCACACGGTTGAGGGGCAAAACCGGGAACTCAACTAGCACACCTTTTATCAAACACAACAGACCCGAAAAGGTTTCAAAACCATCTTAATAGTCCATTCGGGTCGGCCCAGGGAAATAAATCCCGGGCAATTTTACTGCCCAAAACCCATGAGAAGCGGGTGAGACCCCACCAAGATCACGATGAGCTCACAGGATAACACCACCAAATAGCTCGATGAACCATGTCCATAGATCTTCACAAGCAAGATCTGACGGTTGAGGAGAATATCGGGCAGAGAAGAAGCACAAGGAAAACCCGCCCGATGTGGGTGGTTTTCTCTCTCCTCCCGCCGCCACATGTTGATTGATGAGTGGCATCAGGGGAAAACCTTGAAATATCACTTAGGGGATTGGGGATGCCCGAAAACCACTAAACCGCTAAAACTCTATTTTCCTTGAAAAATCATACCGCTCTTTCTCCACTTCCTTCCGTCCATCTGGAAGACCTAAACGCATCGACTCTGAGGTCTGCTACTTGTTTAACCTTTATCCTCCATCAACTTAATTTCAAAATTGCTACTTCTCCTTCATAGTATGATAATGTTCACTGTGTGCACTTTCCAAAATGTGGTAGTCCTCACATAGTTTCCCTGCAGATGCTAACTCCCACCTACATTTACTGTTATCTTTTTTATAGAGCACCCCCTCATTTTCCAACCGATCCACTAATCTGTTGGAATTTCTATGAACATGAAAAAACTTAGGGTTCTCAAGATTCTTAGATGTGGTTGAATATGATGATAGACCTGTAAAAGTCTCCAGTGGTTTGAGACTTTTTCTGGTGCTGAGCCATTTACTATTTTTTTGACAGAATTAATTGTTAATTCAAAGTCTACCACTATGATTGCGTTATGCATATTAAGATCCATTAGTATCTCTAAGCAATGATCTATGGCCATTAGTTCCACCATATTGTTGGTAGCATTCCCTAAATGGCAATGAAAGATGATTTTTATATTTCCCTTGTCATCTCTTATAACTCCACCATAACCCGTAGCCCCCGAGTTTCCTTTTGACGCTCCATCTATATTGAATTTCAAAAAGCCAGGGGGTGGTTGCCAGTAAGCCTTCCCCACTGAAGAGTGTGTTGCAATCTTGCTTGTGCCCTAGGGAACAAGCTTTTAGAGGCCCAAAAACAAAAGAATGCGAGTTTGCTGGTGAGAAGGAGGATACTTAGGACATTGCTTCTGAAGGGTATTTACAGTTTCTTTGAGGTGTCTTAAGAGCTGAGCTATGATGCTTTGGGTTGAGCTAGATTTATCATTGAAAATTCTATTGTTGCATTCTTTCCAGACATTCCAGATCAAAAAGCCTGGAATCAGAGTGTAGGTTATGTTGACTGTCTCATTTTCAGATAGGTTTTCCTCCAAATCTTTAAATTTTTAAAGATGTAATTTTCATCCCTGTCAGTTTTCCTGAAGATTGAGGCAACCCAGTTCCATAAAGTTGAGGTAAGTGTGCAGAGGTTGAGAAGGTGATCCATTGTTTCTTCATGAAGACCACATAACTAGCATCTAGATGGTCCAGCAAAACCTTTCTTTCTAAGATTTTCCCAAGTCAGAATCTTTTTGTGTTGTACCATCCACACAAACAGTTTGATTTTCATCCAATTAGGGTTCTACCATAGGCCCTTCCATATTTTGTTAGGGTTTGGAAAGTTATGTACAGTGGCAATTCCTTTGGCTTCTTTGAGGTTAAATTTTCCCTCACTATTTCTTCCCCATCTTAGTTGGTCTATGGAAGTTGAGATCAAAATTTTTCTCTTTTCCAAGATCGCTACAAGAGCTTCAACCTGGGCCTTCAAAGGGGTCTCTTTACTGTAAACTAGTACCTTCCATGTTCTCCATTTACCATTATTCCTTGTCTGATCCAAATAGTCACTGACCTTTTGTAGCCCTTTGTTGACAATATCTTCTTTGAGAATGTCCAGTCCTTCTCTACATAGGTTAGGTTCTTGTTGCGAGTTATACTCCCAAAACCAAGCTAAGTTCCCATTTCCGATCTCCCAAAAACTATGTTTCTGAACTAAGGCTCTGTTCTCGCAAGCATTGTTCCAAATATGGAAGCCCTTGATGTGTCCTGTCATTCGAATATGGTCCCTTTGCTGCCAGTCCTTTGCATATTTCTGTTTCCAGAGCTTGGCCCATGGGTTTCTCATTTCCTTTAGCCATCTCCACCAACGTTTTGCCCCCAAAACTTTGCTGAGATTTTTCAGGTCATGGTGACCCAAACCCCATGAGTTTTGGGTTTGCAAAGCTTGTCCCAGGCTACCAGAGCCCATTTATTTTTTTCTTCCCCTTTTCCCCAAAGAAAATATCTTTGAATATTCCTGATATGTTGTAAAAATCCTTTTGGGATAGGAAGAGTTGAAAACATGTAGATTGGAATGGTTTGCAAGACTGCCTTGGTGAGAACTAGCCTGCTTGCTAAATCCAAAGATTCACTTGTCCATTTACTGATTTTGTCCTTCAGTTTATTAGTCACTGGCTCCTAAACTTCCTTGCTCAAAGGTTTGTCAGTGAGAGGTATTCCCAGATATTTGGAGGGAATATGGTCTCTCTGAAAGCCAATAATTCTAGAGAGATTTCTTTGAATAGAAATATTAGTGTTGAAAAAGAAAAATTTTGATTTTGTGAGGCTTACCTCTATGCCAGTAGCCATAGAAAAATCATGCAGAATTTGTTTGAAAGCTTTGGCTTCTTTGACCATGGGTGTGCCCTGCAACATGGTGTCATCTACAAATTGTTGATGAGTCAATGAGTCTCTGTCCTGGGTTAGCTTGAGACCCTGGATTCTTCCTTCCACCTTGGTTGAATTGATCGCTTTGCCTAATCCTTCCATCATAAGGATAAAGAGAAAGGGGGAGAGTGGATCTCCTTGTATGAGACCTCTCAAAGGCCGAAAAGATCTGGATGGAGAGCCATTGAGAAGGATTGAAAAGCTAGCAGAGGTAACCAGAGCCATAACCTATCTTATCCAATTATGGTCGAAGCCATACACTTTTACTACTTCCCTGATGTATGACCAACTTAGCTTATCATAAGCTTTCACTAGGCCAAACTGTATGATCCTACTTGCTTGCTTATTATTCTTGAGAGAGTGCACCACTTCGTGAGCTTGAATGATGTTATTGAGAATTTTCCTTCCTTACACATATCTAGTTTGCTCCTCAGACATGAGAGTATGGACCTGAATCGATCTGGTGTCATAACTTTTTCCTGCTTAGAAATTAGGGCTATGAAGGAGGCATTTAGCATTTTCAGAATTGTTTTATAATTTCTCGAATCCTTCACCACCTCAGGGATGTCATGTTCGACTATTTCCCAACCTGCCTTGAAGAAGTATACATTGAAACCATCCAGGACTGGAGCTTTCCCATTATGCATCTCTCTGATTACTTCATTGACCTCCTCTTCCATCACTGGCCTATTCAGATTATGATTATCTTCCCTGGTCACCAGTTTTGGAATGTGTTGAGTGAAGCTTTTAATAAATAGAGATCTATCTAAGATGGGTTCCTCTGCAATGTTTTGAAAATGTTGTACCAGAATGGATTCCATATCTTTGTTCCTGCTCAGCTGTTTCCCTTGAGGATCTATGAGTTTTATAATCATATTATGAGCTTTATGTTCCGTGGTAGATTTGTGAAAAAACCTCGTATTTCTTTCTCCTTATTTAATCCATTGCACTCTTGATTTCTATCTCCAGAAGATTTCTTCCTGCTGACATCTATTGTCCCATTCCTATTGGAGAGAGTCAGCTTGCATTTTCCTATCCTCAGTGAAGCCTTCCATGATGAGAATTTGGTTAATTTTCTGTAATTTTTGTTCCACTTCTCTTTTGGCTTTAAAAATATTTCCAAACTCATTTTTGTTCCATTCTTTAAGTCTGAAATTGATATGTTTGAGTCTCTGTTGCAGAAGGAACATTTTCGTGCCTTGAATGGGCAAGTCTTCTGTCCACCATTTACCAATATTAGTGATGAAGTCAGGGTGAGTAAGCCAAACATTCTTGAACCTGAAAGTTCTGTTCCTCAGAGTGCCAATAAATGAAGCTTCTAGTTGAACAGGCCAGTGGTCCGATCCTCCAAAAGGAAGGATAAAAGAATTCAAGTTAAGGTTAGAGAGAAAGAGGTCCTCCGAGATGATGAATCTATCTAGTTTCGAGGCAACTTGGGAAGCTCCTCCCTCTTATTGTTCCATATGAAGGTACCATTTACTGTTTCTATGTCCACTATCCTCATGTTGATTAGGAAGTTCTGGAATGCAATGGAGTCTCTACCCAGTTTTCTGGTCCCTCCTTTTTTTTTGTGAGAGATCTGATCATGTTGAAGTCTCCTCCTAGAATCCAGGGCATTGCCAGGTGTCTCTCTTTCAGTTCCTCCAATGAAATAAGAAGCTTGAGCTTGTCTTTAGGTTTTTGAGGACCATAGATATTTGTGATCATATAGACTTCCTTATCACCCAAAGGTTGGATAACCATTGAGAGGTAGTTCTTGGATGATTCAGCATCTAGAATTCAAAATTTCTAAGGATTCCAAAGAGTGAGAATCCCACCAACCGTATTATTAGATTGGACTTCTAGGTGCTCATATTTAATAAGCCATTTGTTGTGTATCTCCCGAATTTTTTCTATTGAACATTTTGTTCTTGTATAAAACCATATCTGGGTTTTCTTTTTTTATTCTATTGCTGAGATTTCTTTGTTTTCTTTTACTTCCTAGACCCCTAATGTTCTAGGTTATGAGCTTCATGATGATGGGTTTGTAAATGAGTAACTGGTGAGATATTTCATCTTGCCTGAGTTGATCATGAGTTTCCTACACTCTGTCAGCAACTCATTTTGTCTCTTCCTTCCTCTTTTCTTGTCTGGGTTCTTGGTAGAGTGTCCTGATGCTTCCTCCATTGATTTGACCCCTCTGTTCTCCTAGCTATCATGGCTCCTTTTGACTCTAGTAGCCTTTGTTTGAGATCTCGAAAGGAAGAGTTTTTGTACTCTGTCACACTCCTCTTGTGGTAGAGAGTCAATTCCCTTATTGGTTCCTTGGTAGAGGAACTTTTCTAGATCAAGATTCTCCCTTTCAAGAATCTCCTATAGTTTGTGGTCCTCTATACCAACTTCACTTGGGGTCATCTCATGGAGCCTACCAAGTTCCATATTGTTTGGTAGATTCTCCTTTTGTTCGTTGTTTTCATGTATGATTTCCATGATGTCCTCTTTTTCTTTATATGTGGGATTGATCTCTGGTACATTGTCCTTTCCATTGTTCTCTCCTTCTTCTTCTAAAATCTTGAAACTGTTACGACATGGTAGCTTGTTCTCACTAAGTTTCTTTTGGTACTTTCTTCCCCCTCCTTTCCCTCTACCTCCCATCTTGGTGAATCCTTCAGAATATTTGCCTGTGTCGGTTCTCAGATTATTCTCCATTTTGTTTCATGGGCAATCTCTAAAGAGGTGCCTATGTTCATGACATTTATGACATCTAAATGGGACATGTTCATAATCCACCGCCTGTACCCATTCCTCATCATAGACTTCTAGAAAAACTTCATCTGGAAGTGCTCCCGACAGATCCATTTCCACACATATGCGGGCGAAGGAGGTATATTTACCTCACGGAGTTGACTCTGATATTTTTAGAAAATGACCTAGTTTATTGCCTATAGCTTTTAAGGATTCAGGCAGCGAATAATATATAGGTAAGGAGTATATTCTTATCCATACCGTGACCGATGTAAACATTTCTTGTTCCGGGACAAAGTTCGTCACCCAAGGCTGCATGTATAGGCTTGCAGTAGCATAGAAGTAGGGTCATCCTTTGAACACTCTGTCTTTGTCCTCTAGGTTAGTGAAAACCATTGTGAAGAAACCCTTGGACCCCAGATGTAGATTTATTTCTCCCTTTGGTTTCTAGTTCTTTCTTATCCATGTATACAGATTCTTCTTTGTAGGCCATATACCCATAAACCTGCATATAACTGTGTAAGTCACCATGTGATCTATGTGCACCTGTAGTGCAGGATCATTCAGGACCACCCGGGGTTTAATGGTTGACTTAGGTTTACAGGGTCCCGTTGTAGATTTGTACTTGTTTCTCTGACTACTGTCTCCTGGTCTCTCCTCTCTCTTGACTGCCCCGTGAGTCTCTTCCTGTTGATCAGATTTGCTGCTTTCCAGCTTTTTTGTGTTTGCCTTTTTTTTTCTTCCTCCGTAGGTTTCCTGAATCCATTCAAACTTGCCTCCTTGCTTTTGCTTGATACCATGTTACTGTAGGAGGGAGTGGAACTCCCTCCTCCTTGCCCCTCCATTGTTACCAGCTCGCTCCTATTGCTCTCTATCCTGAACCCTAACTTCGCTCTTCAAAATAATGAAAAAAATCATAATTAATTATTACTATATATATCAAAATCTAATTAAAAAAAATATATATATAAAATATTTTTATCATCAAAATAAATGGAATTATATTAATTATATAATTAGTGATCCTATAGAAAATTGTTGTTACAAATTAACACGATTTATTTTACGATATTTTTCAAACAGTATTTTTAATATAATAAATATTAATTGTATTATTAAGTACTCGATCACATATAAAGTTGGTTGAGCAAATTCACTTGTTAATATTTTCAATGGAATAAGAAAATATGTTTTATATTATTTTGATTACAATGCCCTGCTAGATATAAGAGAAAATTGATCGAGAAATGTACCTCTAAAAGGGCCAAAACATCCAATAATTCAACTCAAATTTGTCTATTTATTTATTATTATAGATATCCCATATACACCCATATAAAATCATAATTTAAAAGTATTTGTTATGATATCAACTTCTAAACCTTTAAGCTCAAAAAAGAAATAGATTGATTTATGATTGGATTTATTAAAAAAAAATGCAAATATATAAATAAAATTTTAAAGCAAAACAAATAATCATTTTACTTTTTTTAAATTTCATCAACCAAATTTAATCTTATTAAATATTATTGTATGTGTGACCCACTAGAATTGTCAACTAGGACAACCCTTAAACTACAAGTAATCAATAAAATACAAACAATTTTAATGTTTCCTAGAAGCATCCAATATCTTTATGAACCCAATAAATTTAAAAAATAATAATATTATGTTTTCCCATTCAGATCCTATCTTTTTTTTAATAACTTGTTATTTTTATTATTTTATTTTTAATTTTTTTAATAAAAGACCATTACTAACACTACAAATGTATTACAATCATTATCAGCAAAGTCTTTTCTTAAATAACTTTTCATTTTTATTATTTATTTTTTAATAATAAACAGTTACAAGTGTATTACCCTTGTTATGACAAAAGTCTTTAGTCAAAATAGGAGAGAGGACCCAAAAATAAAAAATAAAATAAAAATTGTAATAAAAAATATAATGAAAATTGTAAAGACTTGTGACATAAAGTCCCTTTTTTGAATAACTTTTTATTTTTTTATTTATTTTTATTAATTTTTTAATAAAAAAAGTTACAAGTGTACTACACTTGTTATGAACAATTTGTTTAGTCAAAAGAGAGGAGAGGACCCAAGAAATAAATAAATGTGAAGGATTATGACATAATTCCTTATTTTAATCTACCACCCAACAATAGACAATAATCCTTAGACTCACGACCCATTCTTCAACTGGTTATGAACCATCTTTGGTTAAGGGAAGGGGAGAGGAAAATGGTCATTTAACGATACAAAGCTTTCAAAAAAGTAAGTTCAAGGTTTAAAAGAAAGAAAGAGAAGCTTCCATTATGAAACCTAGATAAGACAAGAAAGCAACTGATTCCCAGAATGAAAAAATTAAGATATTTGCACATTCCCAATTGAATTAGACTTAAGAGGTTAATTAATCAACGCAAACCTACCACACAAGAAAATTTTGTACTATCCACATGCACACCATTGAGTAGGTTAGAATGACCATCCTTAGGCTAGTTATAGGGTCAGATCATTGAAATTCTTCTCAGCATGCCACTCATATCACTTTCACACACATTTGTTTTTGCGAGTATCATTTTCATGTCTTCAACTATCGCTTTTTTTTTATTTCACTCTAATTAGTGTCTTCTTCATGTTATCTTCACTCTAGCATCTATTGTTTACACTGTTGTTCAAATATCATAAGTGTCATTCGCATTGTAGCAATTGTCATCTTTTCTCATGTTAATTGTCACAAAATGTAAATAAGATTTTTTTCGTTGTTTCATGAGGTTATATTTATGAAAAGGAGTTGATACTTTCATGTAGACATATTGTGCACTCATTTTCAAAGTTTTAACTATTGTCGCACAAGTGTCGCCATTGTCATCTCAATGTGTATCTTTACTGTCACACTTGTCAAAGTTGTCACAAAGGTTCTCACAATAAGGGAAGTATGTGCTCATGTGTTCTGGATGATATATGTTGTGTCATCAAATTTCTATGTGTGTGATCATAGTCAAGTCCTATCACTATTCACATCAGTTTCACTGATCCCACACTCAGAAAAAATTATGAAAATTCCCAACAACTTAGCCACATCTGACCTTCCTGAATTGAATATTGCGTAGTCCCAGCCCTCA
Source organism: Pinus tabuliformis (assembly GCA_031772625.1). NCBI lineage: Eukaryota > Viridiplantae > Streptophyta > Pinopsida > Pinales > Pinaceae > Pinus > Pinus tabuliformis. The sequence goes on along the minus strand of CM062810.1, from coordinate 190,609,900 downwards.
AGTTGTAACCTTGCCTCTTGAAATTGTGCAATGTGTAGTTCTTGCCTTCCAGGACTACACACTACACAATTTTAGTGCTCAAGACCGAGCCTTGACCTCCAAAATTGCGCAATTCATCCCTCCAACCTGGCCCCCACTATGCGCTGCACAATCTCTGAGCTTCAGCCCAAATCCTGAGCTATTGAACTTCACAACTGCACAATCACAAAGTTTTCTTTTCCTCCAGAAACAGTGCAAAACCCTGCAACCTGACTCATTGAGCCTCAAAATTGTGCAATTTTCCTGCACAATCCAGCATGAACTATGCATTACACAATCTCAAGGATCAAGCATCAGCCTTGATCTCTTGAACTGTGCAATTTCACAATCATCTGGGCTCATCTGTCTTCCAGAACTACATAATGGGAAAAATCAGTATTCAAGCCCTCAACCTGCCTCACTGGGCTCCCAAACTGCGTCATCTTCTTCCTCAGTCCACCCTAAACTATGCATTGTTCAGTCTCAAGGCTCAAGACTAATCGTTGACTTCTTGAGTTGTGCAATTGTGCAGTCACTGAGCCTCTACCTCGGCCTGCCACCTCATTCTGGCTCAGTCAGTGGATCATCATGTAACATCTTAGGATCAGGGATTATGGGACTAATGTCATCTTTTCATGAGTGGATTTTAGATGTAGGAACTCTATCATTTCATGGCAAGATGATGAAGAAGGAGACTGAGAAGGAGGAAATTCTAGAAGACACCTAAAGAACTGAGGAGAAAGGATGACCATCAGACAAGACACTGAAAGAACAATAGATTACAACAGAATACTAAAGATCAGGACCACATGAAGACTCCATTTGATTGACAACCCTTTGGAGGGTAGATATGAATAAAAACACATATCATGAAGATAAAGCATTGGATACATGTCCTATTGAATAAAAAAACAAAGAAGCAACAAGAAGGACAAATTAACACTGCTACATCATCATGCAGTCCATGGAATAAGTGTTATGCAATGTCTTGTCATGAGTCATCATATGCCACATCATTATTGTGGATTATGTAATTATCTATTAAAAAATTATTGTAAAGTGGAATTCCAAAGGACACATTCAAAATATCAAGTCATGTAAAGTCGAGAAGTCATAGGAAGTCAAATAGTCATGGCGGTAGTCAAAGAGTCACAAGGAAGGTTAAACATCACCTCTTGGTTATATATACACCCTATCTATATGAGCAAAGGACTTTTTACCTTGACTCCTCCCACAAGGCATTAGAGAGATAGGTTAGTTCATTTGGGGAGCAAGGAGTGGCTCTAATGAACCACTATTGGAGCTAATGGTGCTCATTATATACATGTCTCTTGGAACTTTTACTTAATATCAGAAGCGTTATGGCTAGCATGTTCTTCATGGATGGATTATGAGTATTTGTAAGATTATTCTGTGAATGTTTGTAATTCATATTTTCTTTTATTTGTGCTAAATTAGTTGAATTATTTCAGTTATTTTGGTACTTATCATATTGAGAATGCTTTTTAATGGTAATTATCATTCTCACATCCTTATGGACTATTATGCTAGATATTATACATATCTTCCTTGTTGTAATGGTTGCAATGTTCATCGCATCTTTGTGGACTATTACGCTGGATGTTGAACAACTTCTTGTTTTTTATGTATGTCTCTACTAGGGTGGTACTATTACCTCTCTCTTAGAGGCTCACTTCTCTTCCCTCTCTAGAGTAAAAGAAATTTGACATGCATATGACCAAACACTCACTAGGCACACCGCCTTGCTTTTCGAAGGCACATTTGCAGTCCTCTCTCTTGCTAACAGTAAGAGACAAGGAAAATTTGTAAGAATATATGGCAGTCGGGCCAATACCCCGGATGGGGCTCCTATTCCAAATGGTGTGAAGTCTAATTGGGACTTCACATTGAGGAGACACCCCCTTGGTTGATGAATTTTCAGCACTGTCAACAATTAGTTGGACCTGTTCAATATAATTGTTAACAAAAACCCATTTAAATCACCATATGTATATGGAATATTGAGACCTAGGATATAAAACCTCTAGGTGTATGTAGTACTAAGTTTAGATGGATTCATTATTGTATTAGTGTTGAATAGGAAATTTTATGTCATTGTGAACTTAATAGTTGAGAACATTAATGTTTAGGGATATGTGCTTCTTTGTAAAAGGTCACAGGTTCAAATATAGAGGAGGGTAAAAAAATATTTACTCCTCTATGAACTTTAGCAGTAAATTAATTAAAGGATGATTCTATATATGGATGATTTTATAGACTAAACATGATAGAAATAAATATAAAATGATACATCATTCCAAAGAGAGTGGGTACACATGTACCCCTCCGAACATAAGCAAGGGAAGCATGCCCTTTTGGGCATCGACCTCTAGAAAATTTATTTCCGAATATGCCTAATTGTAGTGGATATTGTACCATTTTTTTATTGTATTTTGGAATGACTATGCACTGGATAAGAAATTCATGGAGCTCTTTATGATACACATATCTCTTCTTAATACTTGAAATTTGTATTAAATTTATTATTCATTTTCTCTTGATCCACATCCATATAAATATATTTAATAAATTAAAATATTCACGGTACTTTTTCTCTCTAGAAAGCTCAAACAACTTTCACATTCCAAGGAAATACATTCTTCCATATATTCTTATGGATCAAAGATCTACTCCTAATAGCTACGGTATGCCAACTCCTTCATTTCTCGATTCCACTATACTTCTCCTTGGTGGTTTTTTTATAAGGATGTCTCAGTTTTGTTTTTGGATTAGTTTTGAAGTTGTGGATGAGATTGGAATGAATAGGAAAACTTTGGATAATAATGGCTCATGTCATCACAAGCCTCTTAGGGGCAGGAGTGTTATTGTTGGCATGGAGTGTTGCCCAATTTGGATGGATTGCAGGTCCTGTGTCCATGGTTGTTTTCACTCTTGTGAAATTGTATTCCACTTTTTTTGTTTCTAATTGTTACAAGTTCCTAGATCCAGTCTCTGGGCCCAACAGAAAATGTTGTTACAAAGATGTAGTATGAGTGAATTTAGGTGTTATATCTATTTATTTTTAAATTGTTTTGAGTTTTTCTTGCATATATTTTCTACTTTCATGATGACTTTCAGAAATATCAATATAAATAATTTTAACATTAGATTTATTATCTAGGCATCACCGAAAAAAATTAAACGCACACACGACATATGTATGGAATTAAGATGGTTGTCTCTGCCTTAACTTTAAATAAACCTATCAACTTTACATGCAATAATTACCTGTATTTCCTCTTAGGTGCAAGAAGAGCATGGTTATGTGGACTTGTTCAATATGCCTCCTTATACGGAACCTTTTTTCTTAAACCATTACTACCCCAATCAATGTGAGGTTAGTTTCCATCATAAGATATTTGAGATTGTAATAATGTCTGAATTAAACAATGTGTTGAGTCTAATTTTTCTTTCACTGCACAAACCCTGTTATGCATACAATTTCCTATACTCTGATTTTTTACATTGTTTTTTTGGCATTATGCTACCTTATAAAAGTGTACCTTCTCATCACTTTCTTAGAAGCTTTTAGAGCTATAGGTGCTTATAGCTCTGACTCACAAACATTTATGAACAATACAGACCAATTAGGCAATCAAATGTTGGAAATAATACTGAGAGGGGGGTGAATCAGTATTATCAAGTTCTTTTAACAAATCTTCCTTATTTATACTTTGAATTATTTTTGCATATCAATACCATAAAATAATGAGCATGAACAAGAAAAACAGATAGTCACACCAAAGAACACCAGATGTAAGGTGGAAACCCAATGTGGGTGAAAACCACCTACTGCAATATGTCTCTATCTTCTTTCAAATTAGAAACTCCTTTTACAATGATTTTGTACTGGTGCAGTCCTTTACCAGTACATAGGCTGCAACCTGCAGAGAGCTACAAATCTCTCTCGTTTTCCAGTCTCTCCTGGAAGGGAGCTACAACCCCCTAAAACATCAAATGATCATCAAGTACATGTAAATTACACAGTCAACTGCAGTAACCAGATCAACAGTAACAGAACTAAACCCAGAACACCTTATCAACTGAAAAAAATTTAGTCAACAGAAGATCTTAAGACAGATACGCAGTTTTTTTTTCTTTGGCCAGCGTCGCTACGCACTTCACCTTCTGCTTCCCTGCGTATACCCGCAGAGAGCCTTCTGCTGCACCGCGTACCCACGCACTGCTTATTCAATCGAGCTGCGTACTGTTACTGTAGGTACACACCCAGAGACACTATCATGCCACGTACTGCTACTGAAACCACGCAGTCAAAGATACTATCGCGTCGCGTACTTTTACTGTGCGTATGCACCTGAGCCTCTGTCGCGCTGTGTACCCACTCAGTTCTCCTTCTTCTGATCTGCGTACCCACGCAGTTCCCCTTCTTCTGCTCTACGTACACACGCGGATCTCCTGTTTCTCCTCTGCGTACCCACACACTTGCACCATTAATCACCTGCGTACTTCTGATTAGGGCCGAATTGGCAGTTCACCAGTGTTCCACAGTTAGTTAGATGCCCAGATCTGATCATGCGCTCGAGAGATCACCCTTCATAGATTCGCTCTTAACTTCACTTTCATATAGATCAAGCTTTTATAATGATAACCCAATATTTCAGATCTTGAGATATTCAATTTGCAAAAGATTACTTAGCCAAGTGATCTCATTTGCTTTATATAGGCAAGCTCCTCCTAAAATCATGGATCAATACCATAGATAACCAATACCAGGGGCCCAAAAAGATGGGGCTATAGAATAATAGTAATATAAAACAATACCACGGGCCAAAACCATAGAATCAAGAGCGGCAGGCTAAATACCACGGGCCAAACATAGGAAACCCCACGTGAACGTGCTTCTCTGCCTTGGAGTAAGTGAAACTGGGGGTACGCTCCCTCTGAACAGGTGACTTGTGTGGGTGGCCGCAGTTCCTTCACGGTGTACCTGCGTGTACGCATCTTCTGAACTGTTGTCCTGCGTACTTCTTAATTTTCAACATTTTTAGGGTCTGATCAGAGCATTGCCACTTGAGAGTGTTGCCATCAAGTACAACATCTGTAACATAGAGCCATACCAGAATCATAATTCCAACAATCTCCCCCTTTGGACTTGATGGCAACCTCAAAATTTTCAGCTTCATTCTCCCCCTTTGACATCAAGGGCAAAGGGTTATGCTCCCCCTAAGAACATGCTCCCCCTGAATATGAACCAGAACCATAATCCACCAAACACCATAAATGACCATGAAAGAGATAGAGACATATTGCAGCTATAATCAGATCAGCATCCATGATCTCCTTCTGTACATCCTCCATAATGCCAACAATGCATTATATGCTCCCCCTGAACCTGTGCCATTCAATCTTCAACCAATCCACAACCCAGCACATGTAACCATCAGAAGAGATTCAACAAGATGATGCATCAACAACCCCCAGCTTTTGCCTGAGGTATTAAAAAGTCTCCCTGGGCAATGGTTTGGTGAGTATATCAGCAACTTGTTCCTTAGAAGGAACATACTCCAACTTGACCTTCTGTTCAAGCACTTGTTCTCAGAGAAAATGATATTTGATTGGTATGTGCTTGGTCTTTGAATGCATGACTGGGTTCTTTGAAATGCTGATTGCACTTGTGTTATCACATAAGATGGAGATAGGTGGTGTACAAGTGATTTGAAAGTCCTGCAAGGTCTGCATCATCCAAAGGAGTTGAGTGCAGCAAGATGCAGCAGCAACATATTCTGCTTCAGCTGTAGACAAGGCAATCGAACTCTATTTCTTGATGAACCAAGATACCAATCTGGAGCCCATAAAGAACGCACCACCACTTGTGCTCTTTCTGTCATCCACGCTTCCTGCCCAATCTGCATCTGTATAAGCATGAAGTGTGAGATCTGTATCTCTAGGATACCATAAGCCATAATTTTGAGTCCCTTGAAGATATTTGAAAATTCTCTTCACTGCCTGAAGATGAGTCTCCTTCATATTTGCCTGAAATCTTCCAACTATTCCAACTGCATGCATGATGTCCGGTCGGGTACCTGTCAGATACAGTAAACTTCCAATCATAGATCTGTAGGTTGGTTGATGCACTGCTGCAGATTTATCATTTGTACTGAGGCTACATCCTGTGACCATGGGTGTACATACTGGTTTTGCATCTTCCATGCCATATTTCTTCAAAATTTGTTTGAGATACTTGGTTTGAGACAAAAAGATCCCTCCTTCTTTTTGTTGGATTTGCAAACCAAGAAAATATGTCAGTTCTCCCAGCAAGGACATTTCAAATTCTTTCTGCATCACCAAGGCAAAGCTTTGACTCAAGGCTTCTCCTTGCTGCCAAAGATAATGTCATCTACATACACAACAAGTATTAGCAATTTGTCATTTTCAACTTTTATATAAAGATTGCTATCTACTGATCCTTTTGAAAAACCTTGTTGATGAAGATATTTGTCCAAACGATAGTACCAAGCCCTTGGAGCTTGTTTGAGACCATAGAGAGCCTTTTTCAATCTGCATACAAGATTTGGATCATTTCCAAGAATGAACCCATCTGGCTGCTCAATGTATACTTCTTCTTCCAAGTCTCCATTCAGAAAGGCTGATTTCACGTCCATTTGAAATACTTTGAAGTTTTGAAAGCTTGAGAGAGAAAGGAACATTCGGATGGCCTCAAGCCTTGCAACAGGAGCAAAGGTTTCTTCAAAGTTTATTCCTTCTTGCTGCGCATACCCTTTACAAACAAGTCTGGCCTTGTTTCTAATTACTTCTCCATTTTCATTCAGTTTATTTTTGAAGACCCATTTTGTTCCGATAATATTCTTATCCTTTGGTCTAGGAACCAGCTCCCAAGTGTTGTTCTTCTCGATCTGCTCAAGTTCTTCATCCATTGCTTTCACCCAACATTCATCTTTGCATGCCTCTTTCACATTTTCTGGTTCGGTGGAGGACAGTAATGCCAAATAGCTTGAGGCTTCTGCAATTGTTCTTCTTGTTTGTACACCTGCTTCTTTCTACCCCACAATCTGAGATTCTGGATGATTCTTCTGAACATATCTGGATGGAGTCTTCTCTTCTATTCTTGTCTGCTCCTTTGCTTCTTCTTGAGGTTCTTCTTCTTCATCATTCTGTCTTTGAGGGTAGCCTTCATCTTCTTCGATGTCTTCATGATGTACTTGCCTAGGAATGTATCCCTTCTCATCAACCACTACATCAATGCTGTCAACGATTCTGCCAAGTATTTTATTGTAGCATTTGTATGCTTTGCTATGTGGAGAATAACCAAGAAGAATACCTTCATTTGCTCTAGGTTCAAGTTTGCCAAGTTGCTCATCAGTATTCTTAATATAACATTTGCTCCCAAAGATTTTGAAGTGCTTTACCGAAGGAGTCTCACCACACCAGAGCTCATGAGGGGTTTGAGTGCTGTTCACTCGGACATTTGTTTTGTTGAGAATAACAATCGCAGCATGTGCAGCTTCACCCCAGAAAGTTGCGGGAGTTCCCAACTCATCAAGCATAGCATGAGCCATTTGTTGGACTCTTCTGTTCATTCTTTCCACAACTCCATTTTGCTGAGGAGTTCTAGCTGTAGAGAATTCTCTTCTTATCCCATGTTCTTCACAGAAATCAAAAAATTCATTTGAGGTAAACTCCCCACCTCTGTCGGATCTGAGGCACTTAATTTTGTGTCCAGATTCGTTTTCAACCAAGGCTTTGAAGGATTTGAATTTTTCAAATGCTTCATCTTTGTGCTTCATAAGTCCTAACCAGACAAACCTGGAGAAATCATCAATGAATAATATCAAGTATTCTTCTCCTCGAGGTGTTCTTTTCCCGAATGGACCAAATGTATCTGTATGTACTAGCTGAAGAGGCATGCCAGCTGATCCTTCCTTCTCTGGAAAGTTAGTTCTGGTTTGATTTCCAAACTGACATGATTTGCATATGGTGTTGTCTGGAATTTTGATATCTGGAAGATCGCGAACTGCCTGATATTTGCGTGCTTTCCTTATTTGTGAAAAGCTTAGATGCCCCAACCTCCGATGCCATAACCAGTGCTCATATTCCTTGCTCAGATAGCATTGTTGTTGTCCTTCTTCAAATATGTATAGATTATTTGGAGTTCTTTTACCTTTGATCACTGTTTTACCTGTATCAAGATCACGAACAAGACATCCATTTGATTTGAATATCACCTCGGTTCTTTAATCACACATCTAGCTGACACTTAGAAGATTATGCTTCAATCCATCAACATACAAAACATTTCCAGCCTTGACCTTTTCTTTTAACTGAGCAATGCCTTTTCCTTTTATAGTTGCAGGAGTATCATTTCCAAAAGAAACTTTCTTTCCTTTTTCTAGAGTAGAATATGACTCAAGTTTTTCATTATCACCTGTCATATGCTTCGAACATCCATTGTCAATGTACCATAGATTTTCCTGTCCTTATGCATAAAATGCTATCCCACATCTTTCTGTTTGTGGTTCCTTTATTCTCCATGTTTTGGTGCTTCAGGCTTGCTCCTTTGTCTGCTGAAACCTGCTCCTACATTCAGAATCTTTATGACCAAAGTTATTGCAAGTAGAGCATTCAACTTCATTTTCAAGAGCCGAAAATTTGTTATAGGTCCTTTTTGTCATCCCGGTCATACTTCTTTGTTTTTGGGCTTCTCTAGTCATGATTGTTTTATATGCAACACATTGAGCTGCTTTGTGACCAAAGTTATGGCAAGAGAAACATTGTCCATTGAAGAAACTTCTGCGGTTATCAAATCTACCGGCCAAATGATTGTAATTTCTATTGTCATCCATTCTTGAACCAAATTGAGAAGATTTTACCTGTGGCTAGTTGTAGCTTTTGTTCACCCTTGATGCGGATTGCCCCTGATAGTCTCTGTTTGCAATTCGTCCCTGCTTTACCTGATGGTCTCCATTGTGCTTTTGCTCATTCCTTCTTGCTGCATCAAGATAACTTTTTGAGGTGGATGCTTGAGAAGTTTCTCCATTATAGCCCATACCTGTCTTGCTTAGTGGAGAACGCTGTACATTGATAATGTCATCCAAAGTTTCAGATCCTTTGACAAACTTAAGATTAATAGCTCTTGTTTTCTCAATCTCTTTTCTAAGACCAACAATTTCACCTTCTAATTTTTCAAGATGTTTTTCCTTTTCATCAATTTGAAATTGTAGAGTATCAATGATCATATTCTTTTCTTCTATACATCTCTTGAGTTTAGTAATTTCTTCATAAAGGCTATCCATATCTATAGCATCCATATAATCATCATCTTCAAATGCCATTAACAGTTTATAGTCATTACCTCGTTCATCTTCATCACTATTTGATAGACCATCACTATCTTCATGAGTGCAGTAGCTTTTCTTATTTGCACTCTGTTTCTTGTTCCATCTAGTAGGTTCCTTTCCTTTATCCTTATAAGGGCATTTTGCAGCATAATGACCTACTCTTCCACAAGCAAAGCATTTAAAAGGTAACTTACCTCTGAACCTTCCAGAACCCCTTTGAAGATTTCTGACAAAATTTGATTCTTCTTCTTCTTCTTCTGGCATGTGACTTGCTTCATAATAATCTCCTTTGCCTGAAGCCTTGAAAGCAGCTTCTCTTCTGTCTGATGGACCTCCCTTTCTCATTTCATAAGCAGTTAGAATTCCGTGTAGCTGAGACATGGTAAGAATTTGTAGATTTTCCTTTTCTTCTATTGCAGATACTTTAGATTCAAACTTGGGGGACAATGATCTTAGAACTTTTTCAACCACAATAGCCTATTTTATTTCTTCACCCAAGTTTTTCATGCAATTAACAATCTCATCTACCTGAATAAAATAGTTAGCCACACTTTCATCATTATACATCCTGAGATTCTCATACTGAATTCTGAGAGTTTGAAGTTTAGCACGCTTTACCTGTTCATCTCCTTCGTAGCTCAAGACAATCTTGTCCCATATTTCTTTTGCGGATTTATATTGCATTAACCTTTACGAATTCTGTTTGAGATAAGCATCCCAGCAAAGTATTGACTTCTTTAGCATTTGTTTTATATTTCTTCTTTTCGGCCGCATCTGTAGGAGTAGCTGAAGGAAAAGTGTAGCCTGTATCTATGATATCCCAAACTTCTGTACCAAGAGATTGAAGATAGGCAGTAACTCTTACCTTCCAATAATTGAAGTTTGTCCCATCAAAAATTGGTGGCCTGATTGATGCTTCCCTCTCGTAGTTGCTCATGATGAATGATCTTCCTTCAAGCGATCAAGCTTCTTCGAAGGACCTGCTCTGATGCCAATTGTTGGAAATAATACTGAGAGGGGGGGTGAATCAGTATTATCAAGTTCTTTTAACAAATCTTTCTTATTTATACTTTGAATTATTTTTGCATATCAGTACCATAAAATAATGAGCATGAACAAGAAAAATAGATAGTCACACCAAAGAACACCAGATGTAAGGTGGAAACCCAATGTGGGTGAAAAACACCTGCTGCAATATGTCTCTATCTTCTTTCAAATTAGAAACTCCTTTTACAATGATTTTGTACTGGTGCAGTCCTTTACCAGTACACAGGCTGCAACCTGCAGAGAGCTACAACTCTCTCTCGTTTTCCAGTCTCTCTTGGAAGGGAGCTACAACCTCCTAAAACATCAAATGATCATCAAGTACATGTAAATTACACAGTCAACTGCAGTAACCAGATCAACAGTAACAGAACTAAACCCAGAACACCTTATCAATAGAAAACGTTTCAGTCAACAGAAGATCTTAAGACAGATACGCAGTTTTTATTTCTCTGGCCAGCGTCGCTACGCACTTCACCTTCTGCTTCCCTGCGTATACCCGCAGAGAGCCTTCTGCTGCACCGCGTACCCACGCACTGCTTATTCAATCGAGCTGCGTACTGTTACTATAGGTACGCACCTAGAGACACTATCACGCCGCGTACTGCTACTGAAACCACGCAGTCAAAGATACTATCGCGCCGCGTACTTTTACTGTGCGTACGCACCTGAGCCTCTGTCGCGCTGTGTACCCACGCAGTTCTCCTTCTTCTGATCTGCGTACCCACGCAGTTCCCCTTCTTCTGCTTTGCGTACACACTCGGATCTCCTGTTTCTCCTCTGCGTACCCATGCACTTGCACCATTAATCACCTGCGTACTTCTGATTAGGGCCGAATTGGCAGTTCACCAGTGTGCCACAGTTAGTCATATGCCCAGATCTGATCATGCGCTCGAGAGATCACCCTTCACAGATTCGCTCTTAACTTCACTTTCATATAGATCAAGCTTTTAAAACGATAACCCAATATTTCAGATCTTGCGATATTCAATTTGCAAAAGATTACTTAGCCAAGTGATCTCCTTTGCTTTATATAGGCAAGCTCCTCCTAAAATCATGGATCAATACCATAGATAACCAATACCAGGGGCCCAAAAACATGGGGCTCAAGAATAATAATAATATAAAACAATACCACGGGCCAAAACCATAGAATCAAGAGCGGCGGGCTAAATACCACGGCCCAAACATAGGAAACCCCACGTGAACACGCTTCTCTGCCTTGGAGTAAGTGAAACTGGGGGTACGCTCCCTCTTAACAGGTGACCTGCGTGGGTGGCCGCAGTTCCTTCATGGTGTACCTACGTGTACGCATCTTCTGAACTGTTGTCCTGCGTACTTCTTAATTTTCAACATTTTGAGGGTTTGATCAGAGCATTGCCACTTGAGAGTGTTGCCATCAAGTACAACATCTGTAACATAGAGCCATACCAGAATCATAATGCCAACATCAAATTATTATGAAAAATATGGACATGATACTTCATGCCATTTTCCATATATCACTTATAGGATCCTCTTTGGAGTTATACAGATTATCCTGTGCCAGATACCAAAATTTCATAAACTATGGGGCCTTTCAATAATTGCAAAAACAATTTCCTTTGCCTATGTAACAATAGGATTTGGCATTGGCATGGCAAAACTTATTGGTATTGCTTTATCCTAGTCTCATTTATTCTATTCAAGGCTTCAACCATTGCCCATGTTGGTCTCTTACTACTATGTGTAGCTAGGCTATGGAATTTCAATATCTAATCAGGTTCACCATAACCCTAATTTCAATTATTGAAACTCATGGGTTCAAACCTCTAGGAAATGGCAGAGAATGGAGAGATTAAAGGCACTTTGGTCTGAATCAACACTATCACATGTCTTACTCAAGCCCGAAAGGTTTGGAGGATGATTCAAGTTATTGTTTTGAGGCTTCTGTGATTAGTTCTTTGTGTATAGTTTACTTCCGGAGTTCTCGCATCCATAATTGTTTGATTCGACATTCCGAGCCATCCACTGTGGCTCATCATCAAGATAGATCAATAATTGTGTAGGACAGATCTCATTGGACTTGAATAAATAGGGTTAAGAGATGCACAGGGAATGGATTTAATTTAATTATATATTAATAATAAAATAGAATGATTTAAATTTAAATTGAAATATTTAATTATATACTAAGATAATTAATGTTAATGTTAATACTAGTAATGAAAACTAATTTAATTACTTAAATTAAGATTCTTTGTTTATTAGTTAAAATGTAAATTAATATTTTTAATATTTAATTATATAATAAGATTTTTAATTAATTCCAATCTATTGAGACTAGATAGAAATATTTAATTATGTAATGGTAATTTTATTTATTTCCAATAATTACTAACATAAATTTTTATTTATAATTAATTGTATTATGTTTGTTTCTACTTTATTTTATTAATTTTGTTTTGGTTTTGTTCTTGCTTTTAGAGTAAATTAATTAGTTTGATTTTAATAATAATCTTTATCTTCTTCTTCTTCTTCTTCTTCCTTTTTTTTTTTTTTCTTTTTCTTTTTCTGAATTGGACTAATTCTATTAATCAAAGATATGGTACAAGAAGATACATTCAAGAGAGATAGAAAACCAGGAACCGGAAATGATAGGACTATCAACCTCAGTTCTGGAGAAGAGGTGAAACAAGAAAGAAGCTACAACATATGGTTGGATGCAAAAGAAGACTGAATTCTACCGAGAATGGGTAGACGCCTCAATACGAAGCTTTTTCCCTTTCCTTTTTTTGACTTCGACCGAACCGTCATGGGGTGAATCAGCAATAGCCACTTGAAGATCGGGGTTCTCCGCAGGGGAGCCCTCCTTTTCTGAATCAAAGGAGGAGGTCAAATGGACGCATTTCTGAGCAGTGGCTGTGTCGGAGGACTGCGCTGGACCATTGGTGGAAGGGACCACAAGATGAGGGGCTTGATCCATTTCCGCATCGCTACTTTCATCTTCAGAGCTGGAGGAATCAGAATCCACAACTGGAGGTGGAGAGCAAGGAGCCCATCATTTGGACTTGGGCTTGGAGAGGTTATCCTTTTTCTTTTTTGCTTGGCGAGATGGGCAGGTGTTCTGCAAGTGCCCTGATTGGTGGAAATGGCGGCAACAGAATGCAGTGTTTTCGTAATCCAGTGTCTGGGACCAGAAAAAGTCGTTTATCTTGAGATTGATTTGGTCTGGAAGTCCTTTGCTCAAATCTAACTCCACACATATTCTGGCATATGAGTAGAGACCTTTGGATTCCCACCAGTAGTCTCCCATCATGAAACTGCCCAAGGTGTTGCCTATAGCTCTATAGACATGAGTATGCATAACTGGGTAGGTAAGTTTGGAAGACTAATACATACAGGTGTCCTAGTAATGACTGCAGTTGATGGATCAAAGTCTGGGAACCAAGGAGTCAAGAAGAGCCCTGGAGTTTCCATGAACCAGGAGCCTTCTTCTAAGGTCTTTTCATAATGCTTACTATTATCAAATAGGACAATGAAGTAACCTTTTGAACAAAAACTGACCTTACAATGATGAGTCCAGTTTGCATGGATCCATGCATAGAGATCCTAAGATCGCGGCCACAGTTCGTTGAATCTGCAAATGATGGCTCTTTATGCAAATTCTTGAAGTTGGGTTGCAAGTTCTTCATATTTGAGTTCAACAGAGGGAAATTCTTCTATCTTATCAACCAAAAAGGGCTTAGGTTTAAGGGTCTCCGTGGGTTTGGGGATCTCAGAGTGTATTGCATCTTTGTATGAGAAGGGACGAGCAAAGGATGACTGTCCCGCTGCACCTCCTCTCAGACGAAGGGTTACCACCAAAGAGTTGTTCCTAGTAATGCTGTAAGAAGAGAGAGGAAGAAGGTCTTCAAGTTGTTTAACTTGAAAGAGAAGTCTTTGAAGGCCTAAAAGGATCTCGATCCACCGTTCTAGATCCAGTTTAAGATCTAGCACCAGATCTAAAGAACTGACCCATTGCAGAATGGTTCTTCCTATAGGCTGAGAAATTTGGATCTGAAAGGATCCATTGAAGTGCCTAGACCCAGTGCCAGGGCTTCTTGTGCTTCCAAGAGCAGATCTGCCATGGCAATTTTCCATCCGGGGTGTCAGACCTGCAAGATCATGGCTGATCTATCTATTGAGAGCCCGATCTGATTGAACAATGGCGGATCTGGGGTTTTTAAACTTGATCAGATCAGCATCTTCACTCATGAAAGCAGAAATAGCTGAGCCTGCCCTTGTGGAAGGCACCGTCAGACCAGGGATCATTGCATGATCATCTACAGGAGCAGGAAACCAGACGTTGGTAGCCGGGTTGCTACGAACAGGGATCCGTTCCATTAATCCAGTATCCTCCTAATAAGCCAAATGGAAATACAATCTGCCATTGCAATCCAGCTTTATAAGCACTTCTCCAGGCGGGCAAGGAACCTTGTCGATGGTGCTTACATCCTCGTAATAGTCGGTTTCCACAAACTCCTTTGGCAACCTCTCTCCATTTTTGCTTACAAATAGCGACCTGTAGCGAGATTTGAGCTCCTGGTATTTCTCGAGCTCTAGAGGGATGCCATCACATAGATCATCTTGAACATCAAGATAATCAACAGAGCTCTCATTGTGAGGGGGCTTCCTGCGGCACTTTGGAGCCAGAGATTCGAAATCGGATTTGATCTGCTCCGTTATCTGCAATTACAGTTGCGCCTCCAAAAATTCATCGATCCTGCTCGGCTTCTCCATTATCATTACCTCAGTTACCTATCAAATGCAATTGTTCATGTGGGAGGAGAGTGTTACACAAAGTGCACAGAGTTAAAAAGGAATAATAATCTTAATGTTAATTAGTACTAGTTTTTTAATATTCATGCTTGTTTCTAGAATTTTTGTAATTTTAGTGATTTTTATTATATATATGATCTAACGGTTTATATGTTTAAATACTATGAATATTAATGTTAATGTTAGTGATGAAAACTAATTTAGTTATTTGTTTAGAATTTATTTGCATTCCTATTAATTTTCTATCAATTTGTTCTTAAATGAAATTCTTATCAAAATTCTTCTAATCTAAGTTAATATGACTTGGTATTATAGTTCTAAAAGGTATTAATGCTAATTAATATTAATGTTATTATTAGTAATTTAAGATTCTTAGTTTTTAGTTTAAGATGTAAATTAATGTTTTTAATTTTAAGAATTGGAATTAGGGTAAGTGTTTAGTACTAGTGTGAAGTGTGGAGGGACAAGGTTGGGGAGGGAAGTCAAGCGTAATGGGGGAAGGGTTGAGTTGGGAGAGGGTGTTCTAAGACATTAAGGTGGGAATCCAATTGTAATTTATTTTTCATCCTTCGCCTTAATTGAGTTTGTTAGGGTTTCTACCTATTTCTATGGCTACTCTCAGTTTTCTATGGTGATAATGATCGATTTTGGCTACCACCTTAGAGTTTTCAATGCAGATGTGATGATTTGTTTTATTGGAATGTTCAGCCAGAGCTGAGGTTTCTGAGCAGTTATGTTTTATATCGGCGGCATGTTCTTGAATTATTTTTTGGATAGATCGACCAATTTCTCCAATGTATGTTTTTCCGCAGGAACATGGAAACATGTAAACTCCTTTGTGGAATTTGGGATTCAAGTTCTTGGTGACATTGGATTTGCATTTCCATGTAATTCCATTGCCTTTGAAATTAAGGTATAACTCAATCTTTTTGTTCATTTCTATATTTGAATGCTTCGGACAACCAGAAACTACAAGGATAATTATGAGGCTTCCTCTAATTTACAACTATGTAGGATACTCTCAACTCAACACCCCCAAAGAACCTAATTATGAAAAAAGAAAATTTTTTGTCACTAAGCATAACAACTACCTTCTATATGTTATGTTATTTTCTGGGTTATGAATCTTTTGGGGAAAATGTACATGGAAACCTATTGATAGAATTTGGATTCTATGAGCCTTACTGTCTTACTAACCTTAACAATGAATGCATTGTGGTTCACCTGGTGGGAGCATACCAAGTAAGAAAGACTTTTCTCATCCTTTCTTTTCGTTCTGCTGGATTGAAACTCTAATGTCTTTGTTACCTATTGAAACTTCATTGTAAATCATTTCATGCCATTGTTACAGGTATATTATCAGTGAATATTTTCTTGTGTTGAAGCATGGTTTTCTCATACTTGACCTGACAATAAATTTATCAAGGAGGGACTTCCCATATGCATTCCCTTCCGTGGGTGGTGCAAATTCAATTTGTTTAGACTATGCTGGAGAACTGTATTTGTGGTGTTAACCACTAGAATTGCCATTATATTTTTGTTATTCAATCATGTGTTGGGAATTTTGGGTGCTTTAAATTTATGTCCATTGGTAGTCTACTTTGCAGTCGATATGTACATTGCACAAAATAGGGTCCCAATATGGACAATCAAGTGGAACATTTTCCAAATATTCAACTTCATATCTCTTCTTATAACAGTGATAATCGATTTTGGATCCTTAGAAAGCCTTGGGAAAGACAAGTAGACATAGAGAGGCCTTTCTATATGGTATTTCAAAATTCACAGATGTTATAAGGCTCTGATCCTGTTTCTTGCTATAAAAAGCTTTAAGTGAAAAAAGTAGAGCACAATAAGAGGCAATCTTAGCTACCAGCTAAGTGTGGGGAATGAGATGCATCATTCAAAACAAGAAAATTTTAAATGACTTCATAGTTATAATCATGGATACATTACAGGAGTTCAATTATTTATCTACACATTAATAACAAAATGTATCTAGTAATGATCCACAAGATGAGAAAGTTGAGCTTCAAATTTTTTTGTCCAGGGAACAAGGCACTAGTTGGTAGCATATGGCTTAGTGAGAAAGGCTCTCAACTTAAAATTCATAGGGCCATTGGGTTTAAAAAATATTCACCAGCTCTCATTGAACCACTAGCAAGTGAAGCATCAATATTAATTTCAAAAGAATACTACGGTAGTAGATTCTCTAGAGAAAATATATTAATTCAATTTCACTTAATTTATCAATAAACACCCTTTCCCCAAAGAAAATAGTTTTGTAAGTGCTAAGATATATACTATTTAATATGAATTAACTCTACAACATATATATCCTAGTTTATAGAACATTAATTTCTTTGTTGTTGGATGCATAATGTTTACCTTTCTCTTATGGACCATGAAAAGCATGTTGAAGGCACCTTATTTTGGAAAGTCCTCACATTAATCATCCACATTATTGGGTATCACTTAAGCTAGGAAATGTTCAATGACAAATGACCTGTATATTTCCATGGAGATTTCACTAGAATAATTCATCACAACAGATCTTGTATTATGCTTAAATATTTTACTATGTAGGTTTACTTCCATAGATCTTAGATTATTACTAGCTTGTTACTCAAATATTTAAAAGATGATATATTTTGAAAGAAAATACATTATATTAAAATTGTGGAGAACACATGACCAAGTGATGATTAATATGGATCAACAATGATATTTTGGTATATCCTGAGGGGTCGGGCCAATAGGTACTTTGACCATCGTGTGGGCTCAATATAATATCATTCAAGGCCAATATGAATCCTTAAACAAAAGCACCCACAAGTATCCCATGTAAAGTATTAATGTAATAACATGAGGCTTAGGAATCACTGGTGAAGCTACAAACAACATGGAGATGACACCTTGGATGAATAGATGATTAATGACCTACCTCCTAGCTTTCATGATGAGGAATCATCTATAGTTTTTAGGAATCTTTTCCTTTCATAGCAAAAATTGAATGGAGGCATGAAATTTGCAATTGAAACTACAAGCTTAGTTGTGGTTAATGTCAAGCAATCAAACCTAATGGAAATATCACTGCTAAGATAGAAATAACATAGGTTATTAGAGAAACATTTTTTTGAGATGACACACAAATTAAAACAACAAAAGGAGAGGATAAAAAATTTCATGAATCAAGACTCTTACTATAAAGTTTGAAAACATAATGTGAATGAATTTTTCCTTTACTTTCACAATTATGTGGAACAAATTGTGCCACTTATCATTGACTTCTTAAAGAATATTCTCACAATCAAGGATTATGATGCTAATATCATCATGGTAAAATAACAACTAGAATACAAAATTTCATAAGTGGTGAGAAAGATTCAAGACTTAAATGGAAACATCACATTGTAAGAGAAATACAATTTTATCCCAACCAATGTACACTCATTTCTACAAAGTGAAATATATTGGTTTTCAACCAACATTTATTGAACCAAAATTATGAAATGCATTTGAAGACATTGAGTTACTATGGAAAGAGAATAATGGGAACCTAGTTGAGGCTATGGAAATGATCCAGTTAGATAAAATATAATGTCCCAAAGAGACAACAAACTAATACCATTCTTTTATAGTTTGGACATTTTATATGATTGAAATAGGGATAAGAAGCAACAAGTAACTAAATTAATAACATCATATAACAAATGATGATGGAGTTCGTTAATGTTACCCTTACTATTAAAGTATTTCTATTAATCTATCCTCATAAAATTAGACCGATATCTAATGAACAAAAACTATTATCCACTGCATTGTGAATTAATGTGATATGAGATTACTTGTGCTATGAAATGTTTGATTTAAATCATTTACTTATAACAGTTCTTGAATCTTAATGAAGAACATTTTCATAAATCCTTTGGAGTTAAGAGTTGTGCATTACCTTCACTTTGAACATATTATGTAATATTGACCTAGTAGAAGTCTCCTTGAAACATAATATATGATAAAAAGAAACAAGAATAAAAAAACAAAATTACATAAGAAAATTTTCTTCTTTTTTCTATGCTATTATTTTTTATGTTACTGCTTTAGAGTGTTTGCTTTACAATATATACACACTAGTGATATAAACCTATCTACTTATATCAGCCACATTTAATGTTGTGAATATAATTATACTAATTATAAACACAGCATAATTATATTAATTATAAATTATATAATAATTATATATATGTAAATTAAAAAATTAATTATTAATTATTATTTTTATAAATTATTTTTTCATCTAATAATTTATTTATTTTTAAATGATGATGAATTGGTAACTTGTTGACAATAATATGGGGAATTTAGATCTAACAAAATTCATGATTCCACAAGTTTAAGAGTCATTCCTTAATCCAAGAAAAAATACAACGCATAATTTTATACTGGCAACGAAAATCAAATTGTGAATGGTTGCGACATATCTCATTTTCTTATGTTGCACCTAACAATACACAATAATATTTAGACTGGCTACCCATGGTAGGTTATAATGTTTTAGGTTTTAGTAAAAAAAAAAATTAAAATTTTTAAATAAATTTTATAAAGTTTATTAAAATTTTGAAAAATTAAATATTTTGAAAATTAAAAATAGATTTTGAAATTTTTTAATTTAAATTTTATTTTTTATTAGTTTATATAAATGAAATGAAATGAAAGTTTGTAACGTATCCCGGTAACCTCACATTTAAAAGCAGGGAGTTAGATTTTTTTTTATACAAATTACCCACAAGTAATAATCCAATTCAAAAATCCACAATTCCTCATTAGCCATTAGATATAATGTACATTAGTACATCAAGAAAATTGCAATAAAAGATAGTAAGTTGTATAACCATTAACCACCACTGTGGTAGTGTAATAACATAAGCTGTCTCATGAATCCTTGCATCCATTTCATGATTTCCTTAACCATATTAATTAATCACATACTTGGACATTATGATTATCCCATCAAATAAAGAACCATCATCATCAAGGATTCAACATCATCAAACTAACACAAAAGGCAATCACACCATTGAACACCGATATACCCTGGAAACCCTGTAGGGTGAAAACTAGCAAATTTTTAATCTTATTATTAAACGCTCGGGAGGTTTTTCACCCCTCACTCAATGGCTTATAAGGGATTCCATCCCTTATCCATTGCTATAAATTATTACAATGAAATATCATCAAAATGTCTCTTAACTAGCTAAAAGCTATTACATTTTCCATGAAAACCTTTACCTACATATCGCCTCATGCAACATCCTTGTGGCATGATTGTTCTAGCAATGTATGATTCCGCAACTCGTACTCATCTGCATGGACCATTAATCCTTTTCCTGCCACAATGTTAAACATCACTTTTCTTTGGCACCAACCGCCATCGTTTCCTATCAATGTTGTCAACAACAAGCTTTGGCAACAAAATTAGATACAATATTAATCAATCAATAACCATACTCTGAAAGTGATCTTTTAACATCTACTCGTGTATGAGCAAGCATAACATACTAACTAATTAGTACATATGTTCAAGTAATTACTTGTTTTACTTCCATAATGTTTATTCGCATTAATGCATAATTATCTTTAAGAGATCTAACCCATTAGTTCTACTAAATCTATAACACAATTGTGATATCTCTATACATGTAAGAAACTGTTGTTCCTATTCTTATGCACATGTGATCTTTCCACATAGTTATTTTTCAAGAACTCAACAGAGTTTCTCTATCATACAAAGAACTTATCTCTATATCACAATGACAATTATTTGTGCATACAATAGCTTATCATAATAGCCCTTCTTAAATGTATGCAACTCATATTCTCTTCTCTAGATTACTACCATCGTTTCATGTAACAAATTACTTACTTCTTTCTTAAAGGAAGTCATTATATCCTCAATTCTCTATCTTCCCATAGGTAGGTTCCTCATGCTTCCCTTTAAAGAAATTATTATAGATTCCATCTTTATGCATAAAAATTTAGGAAACAATAACATGGTTAACTTAACCTTTTATGCACTAAAATCAAGAAATCGACAAAACTCATCTAACAAGACAATCTTTTCAAGAGATTATTCTTTTCAAGAAAGTTAACATAATCACCTTCTCTACGCACACAAAAAATCATATTTCCAAAGTCACAATAGCTACCCTTATGTTCATGCAATTTGTGTTTTTCCTAACACAATTACTTTTACTTCAATGCACATACTATTTGCATGAAACAAGTATGGATTCTGTTTCTTTTATGAACACTATTGATATGTGTCTTCTAAGGAAATAATTTTTTTTTTTTTTTTCAAGAGATCTCCATAAAGTCATTATTTTCATGCATGAATAATGCACTCTTTTCCTGAAAAGAAACTATATTTATGTGTATATAAATCATACACTCTCTTCAAGAAAGTTAGAAATGAATATCTATGTGCCTAGAAGCACATCTTTAGCTATTTCTATCATGCATGTAATGCATAACTATTTCACTAGAAACTCAGAAACTAGCTAGAATCACTATGCAATTAGCATATATCCTTTTTCAAGAAACTTTTATTAAATAAAAATACATATTCTAATTCAAAGAAAACTTGGCCACTTTTCACACTATGTCCTCAAGAAGTTTATATGCCTCACCATATTTTCTCAAGAAGATATTTTGGCTATATTTAGCAAGGATTTTATTCCAAGAAAATGACAAGAGACAAGCATTTCACACAAAAGACTCACATGTAGTCTTTCTGAGAGGAACTACCTATTTCCTTTACCAAGAAAACATATAAAATAACCAATCTTTAACTGCATGCATTAACATATTTTCTTTACCAAGAAAACCTATAAAATAACCAATCTTTTACTGCATGCATTAAAATATTTTCTTTTACCAAGAAAACATATAAAATACTCAATCTTTAACTGCATGCACTAACATATTTCCTTTACCAAGAAAACATATAAAATAATCTTTCTTTCACTGAATGCATTAAAACACTTTCTTTACCAAGAAAACATATAAAATATTCAATCTTTTACTGCATGCATTAAAACACTTTCTTTACCAAGAAAACATATAAAATATTCAATCTTTTATTGCATGCATTAAAATACTTTCTCTACCAAGAAAACATATAAAATATTCAATCTCTTACTGCAAGCATTAAAATACTTTCTCTATAAAGAATGCGGTTACTTATCTTATCCTGGTAGCCTCCTTGCCCCCATAACCTTCAACACAGAGAAAGAACTTCCTTTCAATAATAATGTGTGAGAAAGTTCGATCCTTGTCCTCAGATCGGCAGGGCATCTGGAAAAGCTCTGAGAATAGGTGAAAACAAGCCCCCAATTATACCAAGTCCCATCACAGTCAACAGGAGCTCGCTTCCATTTGACATAAATGTGGCTGATTGGAACAATAGGCATCCATAAACCATCAGCAACAACAAGTTTCCCACTAATGATGTAGTTCAAGGCATGAAACCGTAAGTCTCATCACAACTACTCGAGTACAAGGCCCGGTGCAGAGCAATCTACAAAGTGGTCTTCACTATAAATCCCCGAGGAGCCATCTCCTGAACTCCATCGAAAACCAAATCCGCCCCTCGATCGATTCCCGTTGTAGATCTCTGGAGAAGAAGTGGCCTCTATACCATGCTATGGACACATACGCATTGCAATAGCAGTAGCCAAAAGATTACCATGAGGCCCTTCACTGCAGAGAACTTATGCTTTCTCATCAGTAACAGTCGATCTCCGATGAAGAAATAACATTAAGGGCAATTATCAAGAAATGAACCCTAACTAAAACGGTTAATGGGAAACTTCATTATTTATGAATATTTTAATTCACTTAAGTTTTTACATGAGTATTTACACTATGGATATTACATACTCCCCCCCTTAACAAGAACATTGTCCTCAATGTTCATCTCTTGTTGGAACCTTATATTTTACTCATGATATAACCATCTAAACCTGACAAAATGTGATCCTTCTTTTTTTAAAATCAAAGATTTCATTCCAAGAAATGACAACAAACAAAATAGTAATGATATAATCGTAAGAAAGATCAATAGTCATAAGCATTCATAACCTACAAAAATATGCAAGTTCTAATTGCCACCACTTAGCCCTTGTTCAAATTCAAAAACCAAACTCTATATCAACTTACCATTACTTATCGTCTACTCTTGAAAATCATGAGCACTTTCACGTAAGCATTTTAATAATGGTTAGACAGCCCATCAACCCTCCATGGTAAGTAATCCTGTAATGTATGACAAACAAATTCAATCGCATTTGTCATAATATTCGGAGTCAAATGAAATACTTTTAACTATCCATCATTCGCTCAATGTTAGGTGATATTTAATTCACAATACTTTTACAAGTACTTAAGAGCTCATCACTGCTCCACATGCACACTGAATTAACTCTCACTAAAGAGATCCACATAGTACTTCTAAAAGTACCAAAAGAGCACCTAGCTCTCTAATCATCAAAACAGTCAATCACTTGATCAAGAAAAAATTGTCTTAGCCCCTACTAAGATGTTCACAAGATTAATAATATGATGAAGGAATTAAAATTTCCAATAACTCCTTATTGAGCACTAAGCTCATTTCCTATTAAATGTGCATGACATTTTTACACATCTATATATGAAATTCATTTTTAACATAACATATAGCTTATTACTTAATTTCTTTAGCTATGAGAACCACAATAGGCTAAATAATTCCCAACCCATGGGAACTGGTTTCCACAACCAGATCGATTCATTTTCACATCCAGACAGTTTCTTTGATAGGGACCTTACCTTGTCTAACATGGAATTTTTCCCTTACTGAGATCATTTATCTCTGAGGAGAGGAAATTTGGGTAGACAAGTACCATCAACCCCTCCGGGAAGGTAACTGCCATCAACCCAAATCCGAGCAGACAAGTACCATCAACCCCTTTGAGCAGGTAACTGCCATCAACCCAAATCCAAGCAGACAAGTACCATCAACCCCTCTGGGCAGGTAACTGCCATCAACCCAAGGCATTCTAGCCTTTCACAACTATCTGCAACTATCTCGCATGTTAAATTTATCTTTTATCACTCTTTCCCAAAGTAATTTACCTAATGTACCATATGCACATTGTCATTAACAAAAAAAACATGAATGTACACCATGCATTTACACTTAACCCTCAACATGGATCCACAACATCTATATTGATGGGAAACATATATATCATACATGTTGTATGCACTCTGATTTTCCAAATAACACAATTCATGCATATCATATAACAATATTCTTTCTCATTTGTGATTGTAATTCTCATTGCAACATTCTACGTGACGAGTTTTTCTTATTGCCATTAAGCTACCACTACTTAATCCCATAAGTAATCATTAGTTATACATATGCATCATTTAACAAGTATTCACTTCCCAAATCTTCTTTTTAATTTGCGGTGCAATACTATCATGCATAAAAGTATATGCAAATATTTATTACTGTGTAAATGCCAATTATAGTTGAGGTAACAATCTACACATTTCCAATTTCCCACCATGGATTGCCATCAACAAACCGATACAAGAAGTAACTACCATAATCACTGGTTTGAGAATTGTGATAAGCTTAAATCAAATTCAATTCATGCACATAAGTGCTATTAGTTAGTCATACAACACTAACCAATCACAACTACCAATCATCTTAATGGAACCATGGCAAAACTTAATCAAAAATTAGTTATTACCATCAAGTCTCACTACTTGACTCATTGCATATTTTCAATATCTAAAGGGTTCTTCTAATGTCCTTTTAAAACAATTTGACATCATATTCAAGGATGTTCCTCATAATTTATATTCATGCATTGACTCATTAAATTTTCTTCATTGTCACTTCAATCTTGTTCAAAAAATGCATCATTGTTATTGCCATATTTGCAGATCAAAAGTTGGTAGTTGTTTGTCACTTTTCCTCAATGAGTGTTTAATATTGTTCATAAGTGTAATGAGTGTTAAATATTTTTCTTAAGTCCGACAAAAGTTTTATTGTCTTTTATCCTCATCAGGAATCCAATGTCATGAACATAGTTATGCAGCAACTTTATTACTGACTACTCAAAGCAGTTTAAACACGAATCACACTTATCATGCCGAAAGTAGTGTACTAAATAAATCAATATGTGAATGGTTAAACTCATACCTGAGCTAATGCCTACTGGTGGCATACCTCAATTTCTTTTCCACTTACCAATTCCCAAAGGTGATAGTGCTGCAACCTTTAGCTCTGATACCACTTGTAACGTACCCCGGTAATCTCACATGTAAAAGCAGGGAGTTAGAAATTTTTTTATACAAATTACCCACAAGTAATTATCCAATTCAAAAATCCACAATTCCTCATTAACCATTAGATATAATGTACATTAGTACATCAAGTAAATTGCAATAAAAGATAGTAAGTTGCATAACCATTAACCACCATTGTGGTAGTGTAATAACATAAACTGTCTCATGAATCCTTGCATCCATTTCATGATTGCCTTAACCATATTAACTAATCACATACTTGGACATTATGATTATCCCATCAAATAAAGAACCATCATCATCAAGGATTTACCATCATCAAACTCACACAAAAGGAAATCACACCATTGAACACCGATATACCCTGGAAACCCCGTAGGGTGAAAACCAGCAAACGTTTAATCTTATTATTAAATGCTCGTGAGGGTTTTCACCCCTCACTCAATGGCTTATAAGGGATTTCATCCCTTATCCATTGCTATAAATTAGTACAATGAAATATCATCAAAATGTCTCTTAGCTAGCTAAAAGCTATTACATTTTCCATGAAAATCTTTACCTACATATCGCCTCATGCAACATCCTTGTGGCATGATTGTTCCAGCAATGTATGATTCCTCAACTCGTACTCATCTACATGGACCATTAATCCTTTTCCTGCAACAATGTTAAACATCAATTTTCTTTGGCACCAACCGCCATCGTTTCCTATCAATGTTATCATCAATAAGCTTTGGCAACAAGATTAGATACAATATTAATCAATCAATAAGAAATCGCTAAAAGTGATCTTTTAACATCTACTCATGTGTATGAGCAAGCATAACATACCAATTAATTAGTACATATGTTCAAGTTATTACTTGTTTTACTTCCACAATGTTTATTCACGCTAATGCATAATTCTCTTTAAGAGATCTAACCCATTAGTTCTACTAAATGTATAACACAATCGTCACATCTCCATACATGTAACAAACTATTGTTCCTATGCTTATGCACATGTGTTCTTTTCGCATAGTTATTTTTCGAGAACTCAACATAGTTTCTTTATCATACAAAGAACTTATCTCTATATCACAATGACTATTCTTTATGCATACAATAGCTTATCATAATAGCTCTTACTAAATGTATGCAACTCATATTCTCTTCTCTAGAATACTACCATCATTTCATGTAACAAATTACTTACTTCTTTCTTAAAGGAAGTCATTATACCCTCAATTCTCTCTCTTCCCATAGGTAGGTTCCTCATGCTTCCCTTTCAAGAAATTATTATAGATTCCATCTTTATGCATAAAAATTCAGCAAACAATAACATGGTTAACTTAACCTTTTATATACTAAAATCAAGAAACCGACACAACTCATCTATAAAGACAATATTTTCAAGAGATTATTATTTTCAAGAAAGTTAACATAATCACTTTCTCTACGTACACACAAAATCATATTTCCAAAGCCACAATAGCTACCCTTATGTGCATGCAACTTCTGTTTTTCCTAACACAATTACTTTTACGACAATGCACATAATCTTTTCATGAAACAAGTATGGATTGTGGTTCTTTTATGAACACTATTCATATGTGTCTTCTAAGGAAATAATCCATATTTTTGTTTTCAAGAGATCTCCATAAAGTCATTATTTTCATGCATGAAGAATGCACTCTTTTCCTAAAAAGAGAATATATTTATGTGGATATAAAACATACGCTCTCTTCAAGAAAGCTAGAAATGAATATCTATGTGCCTAGAAGCACATCTAGCTATTTCTGTCATGCATGTAATGCATAACTATTTCACTAGAAACTGAGAAACTAGCTAGAATCACTGTGCAATTAGCATATATCCTTTTTCAAGAAACTTTTGTTAAATAAAAATACATATTCTAATTCAAATAAAACTTGGCCACCTTTCACACTATGTCCTCAAGAAGTTTCTATGCCTCGCCATCTTTTCTCAAGAAGATATTTTGCCTATATTTAGCAAGGATTTTATTCCAAGAAAATGACAAGAGACAAGCATTTCACACACAAGTCTCACATGTAGTCTTTCTAAGAGGAACTACCTATTTTCTTTACCAAGAAAACATATAAAATAATCAATCTTTAACTGCATGCGTTAACATATTTTTTTTACCAAGAAAACCTATAAAATAACCAATATTTTATTGCATGCATTAAAATATTTTCTTTTACCAAGAAAACAAATAAAATATTCAATCTTTAACTGCATGCACTAACATATTTCCTTTACCAAGAAAACATATAAAATAATCATTCTTTCATTGCATGCATTAAAACACTTTCTTTACCAAGAAAACATATAAAGTATTCAATCTTTTACTGCATGCATTAAAATACTTTCTCTACCAAGAAAACATATAAAATATTCAATCTTTTACTGCATGCATTAAAATACTTTCTCTATAAAGAATGTAGTTACATATCTTATCCTGGCAGCCTTCTTGCCCCCATCACCTTCAACAATGTGTGAGAAAGTTTGATCCTTGTACTCAGATCAACAGGGCATCTGGAAAAGCTCCGAGAATAGGTAAAAACAAGCCCCCAATTATACAAGGTCCCATCACAGTCCCATCATAGTCAACATGAGCTCGCTTCTATTTGACATAAATGTGGCCAATTGGAACAATAGGTGTCCATAAACCATCAGCAACAACAAGTTTCTCACTAATGATGTAGTTCAAGGCATGAAACCGTCAGTCTCATTGCAACTACTCGAGTACAAGGCCTGGTGCAGACCAGTCTACAAAGTGGTCTTCACTATAAATACCCTCGATCGATTCCCATTGTAGATCTCCGGAGAAGAAGTGGCCTCTATACCATGCTATGGACACATACGCATTGCAATAGCAGCAGCCAAAAGATTATTGTGAGTCCCTTCATTGTAGAGAGCTTATGCTTCGTCACTGGTAATAGTCATCTCCGGTGAATAAAGAACGTTAAGAGCAGTTATCAAGAAATGAACCCTAACTAAAATGGTTAATGGTAAACTTCATTATTTATGAATATTTTATTTCACTTAAGTTTTTACATGAGTATTTACACTAGGGATATTACAAAGTTATAAATATTATTTATTTTGAAAAATAAAATAAAAGACAATGTTATATATTACGAAGCGTTATTATAATATACATATTAATGTGAATATTTAAGACTAAATTTCAATTAAATTTTAAGAGCTGTAAATATTTTATTTGACATGTTATCATTAAAATATATTTGTAGAAGGCTTCTTATTTCAACTTAAGGTGGATGAGGATTTGTTGACTTTTATTTTTATTTTTTTAATTAATAGCCTAAATTGATTCTCAAGGGAATATGCTCAACAACTCACCATATGATTAGTATTAATGCTTATTAACTATTGTAGTGTGTTACAAAGTTTGTTAGGTGGCATTGAATTTTGATAAATTTAAAAAATTATATGTGCGCCACTTAGCTCCTTCCCACCAATTTCCTAGGGATTTGAAATTATTCTAATTCTAATAAGTTCATATTCTAAATAATAATATCTTTAGAATTAATCACATCATTAATATTTGGTTGAACCAATTCTAATAATTTTGTATTCTAATTAGATGGGGAAATTAATATATAAGCAAATTTGGTTGTTCTAGTATAATTAAAATTAAATTTTATTAACTACTTTTATTGATTTGACATGTTATCATTAAACTTATTTTATAGTTGAAATGAATTAGGTTATTTTTTTGTCAAAATTCGCAAGTCAATATGAAAGAAATGTATAACTCTTATGTTCACACAGCGTTTTCAAATAATATTAAAAGAAATTAGTTTGTATTCTAATTAGATGGGCAAATTAATATATAAGAAAATGTGGTTGTACTAGTATAATTAAAATTTTATTAATGACTTTTATTGATTTGACGTGTTATCATTAAACTATTTTATAGTTAAAATGAATTAGGTTATTTTTCTTGACAAAATGTATTTTTCACAAGTCAATATGAAAGAAATGTGTAACTCTTATGTTCACATAGCGTTTAAAAATAATATTAAAAGAAATTAATAATAAAAAAATATTTAAATAATTATTACAAGTAAATTATTGTAATGAATATCTTAAATAAAATATTCTAAAATCAATTTTATCTAAATAATATAAAAAAAAGTAATGGAAAATAACTCCTTTTTTTTTTAATTTCATTTAAAACAATTTTTATAGCTTAATGTGATGGAGATATATCATATTTTAATTGTGTAATATAGAATTGGAGGATGACATTTAAAAAATTGTTGTAATGTCAATCATAAACTTCATATATATATATATATATATATATATATATATATATATATATATAGTGTTGTTTAATATGAATGAGGTGTAATTTTTATCATGTTCAACAAGGGATTGGTATATATGCACATGCACTTGGGCACGTATAGGCTCACATACTAAGAATTAATGCGAATCCATTTTAACTTTGATCCATCATGCATTGATTTGTAAATAAGAAACTAGTCGACTAGTTTCACTAACACATTTGTGGAATTAACTTTTGATCTTTGTGAAGGAAAAATTTGAAAGAATATTGTATTTACAGAAAATTACTTAACTTAACTTAGACGCCCAGTGAAATGATTGAATTCCCAAAAAATATTTTAATTTTAAACATGTTTCATCCCAAGGATCATGTAGAAGTAAGAATGTTGGTGTTTGTATGATACACCAACACACACTTCAAAAGGTTTTGATTTCTAAGTACTATGTATATAATTTATTTATATTACATATCAACGTAAATCTTTTGAAGATGAGACAAGGCTAAATACCTTTATAAAGTTGTCAAAGCATTTTAATTTCTAAGGTACACTTCTAATGTTGAGTATATATAAAAGTTACCATTTCAATTATCAAAATAATTTTATTTTAATTTCTCATTTACTCAATATTAACTTTTTCATTTTACCTTTTTCCTTAAACTTATGCATTATGTATTTATTTAAAAAAAAAATAAGTATGTAAATGAGTTTTTTTTTTCTAATTAATTAAGTAATTAAAAATTAATATTTCCTATTTTAAATTTTATATACAATTATGTTTTAATTTTATAATTAACCATTTTTTATATTAATATCAAAAAATGGTTTCAAAAATATTTATTATTTTAAAAAGTTAATTATTTAAAAATAATATTAAAAGTTAAAATTTTCATAATTAATTATTTTTATATATCAAAATCTAATTAAAAAAACTATATTTTTAAAATATTTTTATCATCAAAAATAAATTGAATTAAATGAATTATATAATTAGTAATCTTATAGAAAATTGTTATTACAAATGAATATGATCTATTTTATGATATTTTTCAAAAATATTTTTAATATAATAAAGATTAGCTGCATTATTAAGTACTCAATCACATATTAAGTTGGTTGATCAAATTCACTTGTTGATATTTTCAATGGAATAAGAAAATATGTTTTATGTTATTTTGATTACACTTCTCTGTTAGATATAAGAGAAAATTGATCGAGAGATGTATCTCTAAAAGTGCCAAAACATCCAATAATTCAACCAAACATTGTCTATTTATTTATTACTATAGATATCCCATATACACCCATATAAAATCATAATTTAAAATTATTTGTTACGATATCAACTTCTAAACCTTTAATTTCATAAAAAAGTAGAATGATTTATGATTGGATTTATTAAAAAAAATCAAGTATATAAATAAATTTTTAAAGAATATCAAACCATTGCTTTACTTTTTTAAAATTTCATCAACCAAATTTAATCATATTAAATGTTATTGTATGTGTTACCTAGTGGAATTGTCAACTAGGACAACCCTTAAACTACAAGTAATCAATAAAATCCAAACAATTTTAATGTTAACTACAAGTAATTAATAAAATACAAACAACTTTAATGTTTCCTGGAGGCATCCAATATCTTTATGAAACCAATAAATTTAAAAAATAATAATATTATTTTTTCCCATTCATATCCTAAATATTTTTTTGAATAATTTTTTTATTATTATTATTTTTTATATTTTTTTTAAATAAAAAACCGTTACTAGCACTGCAAGTGTATTACACTTGTTATGAACAAAATTTGTTTCTTGAATAACTTTCCTTTTTTTATTATTTATTATTATTTATTTTTTAATAAAAAACATTTCCAAGTGTATTACACTTGTTATGAACAAAGTGTTTAGTGAAAAGAGGGTAAAAAAATAAAAGAAAATTGCGAAGGCTTATGACATAATCTCTTATTTTATGTCGGCAGTTTTGAGGTTTCTATATGCATGTTTTTCCTTTCAACCTTTTGAACCATTTCTAATAAGTTGTATTCTAATTAGAAAGGGAAATTAATATATTACCAAATTTTAACAACCAAATTGATATTTTTAATGTGATTGTACTAGTATAACTAAAATTTTATTAATGGCTTTTATTGATTTGACATGTTATCATTAAACTATCTTATAAGTAAAATGAATTAAGTTTTTTTTGTCAAAATGTATTTTTGACAAGTCAATATGAAAGAAATGTGTAACTCTTATGTTCACATAGCATTTACAAATAATATTAAAAGAGATTAATAATAAAAAAATATTTCAATATATATTAGAAGTAAATTATTTTAATATATATCTTAAATAAAATATTCTAAAATAAATTTTATCTAAATAATATAAAAAGAATAATTCAAAATAATTCTTTTTTATTTAAATTTCATTCAAAAAAAGTTATATCTTAATAAGATGGAGATATATCATTTTTTAATGTTATAATATAGAATTGGAAGATGACATTTAAAAAGTTGTCTTAATGTCAATATTATATATATATATATATATATATATATATATATATATATATAGATATTAATATTATTGGTGTGTTCTTTAATATGAGTGAGGTGTAATTTTTGTGATGTTCAGCAAGGGGCTAGTATGTGTGCACATGCACTTGGACATGTATAGACTCACATACTAAGAATTAATGCAAATCCATTTTAACTTTGATACATCATGCATTGGTTTGTAAACAAGAAACTAGTCGATTACTTTCACTAACACATTTGTGGAATTAACTTTTGGTTTTTATGAAGGAGAAATCTGAAACAATATTAGATTTACACAAAATTACTTAACTTAGACACCCATTGAAATGGTTGAATTCCCAAATAATATTTTAATTTTACACATGTTTCATTCCAAGCATCATGTGGAAGTAAGATAAACGCTTTATCACTCAACTTCCACAAGAGGAACCCCTTATCACTCAACACAAAAGGCAATATGATGCCTTGCATATATTTCTTTAGTATACATATTTTATTAACACTATGCATGGTGGTGTAATTTATTTTATTGTGTTTGTATAATACACACACTTTTGAAGCCAAATATCCTTATGAAGTTGTTAAAAGATTTTGATTTCTATGTACCATGTATATAATTTATTTATATTACATATCAGCACAAATCTTTTGAAAATTGGACAAGGCTAAATACCTTTATAAAGTTGTCAAAGAATTTTAATTTTTAAGGTACACTTTTATTGTTGAGTATATATAAAAGTTACCATTTCAATTATCATATTTATTTTATTTTAATTTATGAAATACTCAATATTAACGTTTTCATTTTATATTGTTCCTTAAACTTATGTATTTGGTTAAATTTATATGTATTTATTTAAAAACGATATAAGTATGCAAATAATTTTTTTCCCAATTAAAGGTTAATATTTCTTAGTTTAAATTTTAATACAATTATGTTTTAATTTTATAATTAAGTATTTATTTTATATTAATATCCAAAATTAGTTTTATAGATATTTATTATTTTAAAAAATTAATTATTTAAAAATAATATTAAAAGTTAAAATTTTCATAATTAATTATTACTATATATGTCAAAATATAATTAAAAAAAATATTTTTATCATCAAAATAAATGGAATTATATTAATTATATAATTAGTAATCCTATAGAAAATCGTTATTACAAATTAACAAAATTTATCTTATGACATTTTTCAAAAAGTATTTTTAATATAATAAATATTAATTGTATGATAAAGTACTCAATCACATATTAAGTTGGTTTATCAAATTCACTTGTTGATATTTTCAATGGAATAAGAAAATAGGTTTTATGTTATTTTGATTACAATTCCCTGCTAGATATAAGAGAAAATTGATCGAGAAATGTACCTCTAAAAGGGCCAAAACATCCAATAATTCAACTAAACTTTGGCTATTTATTTATTATTATAGATATCCCATGTACACCCATATAAAATCATAATTTAAAAGTATTTGTTACGATATCAACTTCTACACCTTTAAGCTCATAAAAAAATAGAATTGTTTATGATTGGATTTATTAAAAAAAACTCAAATATATAAATAAAATTTTAAAGCAAAACAAATAATTATTTTACTTTTTTAAAATTTCATCAACCAAATTTAATCTTTTTAAATATTATTGTATGTGTGACCCAATAGAATTGTCAACTAGGACAACCCTTAAACTATAAGTAATCAATAAAATACAAACAATTTCAGTCTTTCATAGAAGCATCCAATATCTTTATGAAACCAATAAATCTTCAGGCAACTCCCATGCCACCAATACTATTGACAACAGGAGCCATGTGTAATGAAATGTTTTTACCTGCTCATGTGCCTCACGGTATTTCGCAAGGAACTCATCACATAGATAGTTTACCCAGTTGAACTGAACCCCTTCTACGCATTGCACTGCTCGTGTAATCACTAGCGCGGGCACCTCATCTGCGCGGCACTTCCACATCACTTTTCCTTCCAATATCTGTGTCACTTTCTCAACACCTCTGAGCCATTTGTGTAGCTCCAACTCTATCATTCCAACGAGCGCATTTGTCTTCCTGTGCATTAGCTACGCAATTGCTAAATGTGGGAACTTCTCATCGTTTGTGAGGTCCCAATATTCAAATTTTAATACCGGAACCCGTCCCAAGTGCGCTCCCTCAAACACAATATCATCTGGGAGCAACGGATTTTGTAGAGAGATTTTTCTCTCATCTATGTCCTTGGGCACCTTGGCTTTACCCTTCCATGAAGAAACATATGCAGGTAGCCTAGTGAAAGAGTCTGCACCCTGGGTTTTGAATTCCATCTCTACATCCTCCTCCTCTACCAGGATTTCTTCAAACTCTTCCTCCTCATAAGCCTCCAAATTGATGGCCTTACCCTTTTCATCCAATGCGAGCTTGCTCCTTAGTGGATTTCTAGGTGAGACACACACTGGTATCATGGCCTACTTATCCTTCTTAGGTCTTAGCATGCATGGTGATTTAGGAACCTCTGCGGTTATTTCGGCGTTTTCTGGGGCTTCTACTTCCGCAATTTTCTGTGTAGCTGCATCGGTTGACACTACACCTATGTCCATGGCTTCTTCGGGTGTTGACATAGTGTGATTCCATAGTTCTCTCATTGTCTCTGGTAATTGCTCAAGCAACAAATTCACTTTCAGAATATCAAATAAGTCTCGGTTCATGAATATCTGAGCATGCAACAACTTAGTTCTAAGATTTCCAAGTGTTGTTTGATGGATAGCCATTTGTAATTTATAGTGCCTTTTGAATTTGAATTCGATCATTCCCCCCACATTAAGTCCATTAATGCTAGATTGGCGGCCGATTTTCAAGAATCTAGCCCATAAAGTTTGCCTTAAATTCTTGTCGCCCGCTCCATTTGGTCTACAACCAAGCATCAAATTGTGAATAGTGACTGTAACAGTCACTTTCGAGTACACCTCTGCACCAGTGGAATTTCCTTCGTGTTGTCACGGACCCTATGACACCATGCTACTATGTGTAGTCCAGACATCACAATGTTCTCAGGCATAGTAATTTATGGTCTCGCACCTCCTTTCAGCTACCTAAAGTGTTGAGACTCTGCTTCTGTTGGCTAGTCAGATGATTGGGCCTCCTCTGTATGGCTTCAACTGACTGCCATTCACTTTTCCGGGGAAGGGTTCTCCATTCAACTTAACCAGTTGGACACACCACCATCGGTAATCTCCTTAATAACAAACGGCCCCAGCCAATGCATTCTAAGATTCCGTGGAACTTTATCAAATTTATTATCACACAACAACACTAAATAATTCACCTTCAAGATGTGAGGCTTAATATGTCAATCATGCCATGCCTTTTCGTGCTGCTTCTAGACTTGCTGGTGAAATCCAGCCAAAAATTGTTCTTCTTCGAGCTCATCCAGCTACGTGAGCCTCTCCTCTAGGGCTTCACAATCCGTCATACCTGTGAGTTCTACTATGCGCAAACTAGTCACGATGTATTCCGTAGGCATTACAGCTTCCACTCCATAGACAAGATTAAAAGGTATTTTTCCCATCATCTTCTTGCATGTCGTTCGATAAGCACATAATAGTACAGGTATGCGTATATCCCAATCACTTTTCTACACATTGCATACCTTGATAAACGCATTTTCTAGTACTTTGTTGAATGCTTCTATTATCCCGTTAGCATGTGGGTGATACAATGTGCTCTTCTAATGATACACCTAGAAATCTTCCATTAGCATGCTAATCATCTCGTTTAGGACTGTGTACCACGATCACTCATCAAGATCTTCGGACATCCAAATCACGTCAGTACATGTTCAAATACGAACTATGAGGCAGTCGTGCTAGTGCAATTTTCACATGTTGCGATTCTACCCACCGATTCAGATACTCTATCACAATGATAATATACCTCACGCCTGTCTTTCCTTGAGGCTGAATAGGTCCTACAAAATCTATTACCCATTTTTCGAAAGGCTGCAATGTCATTTGTGGATTCAAAGGCATTTCATCCCTCCATGATGGCTTACCTATTCTTTGGCATACATCACATTCCTTACAATATGCTTTTGAATCCTGATGAAGGGTTGGCCACCAGAACCCTGTGCGTAGAATCTTCTGCACGGTTGCTCTCCCTACATAATGTCCCCCCGCAACGCCCCCATGATTGTTTGAGAGGATGGTGCATCATTCAAATTCAGATACATACCTTTGCAGTATTTCATCATTCCCCATCTTCTATAGATGCCTAGAAATGACAAAGAAATCTACCGCGTGCACCACTAATTCCTTCTTTTGCAGGATAGAGTATCCTTCTGGCGTAGTCCCAGTTGTTAGAAAGTGTATTATATCTTCAAATTGTCCATTCTCTACATGCACAGCAAAGAGTTGCACGTCAGGTAATCCTTCCTCCAAATTAGTAGGTTCCTCCCCTGTCTCAATGCGTGAAAGGTGATCTAGTCTCGCGTTCAATCGTCCAGGCTTCACAACAACTTCAAAATCGTATTCTTAGAACAATAAAAACCATTTGTAGATGCGGCCCCCCAACACAGGCTTATTGACTAGGTACTTTCGTGCATAATGGTCTGTATACATCTTAAAGTGGCCTCCTAGCGAGTAGTGTCGATACTTCTGGAGCGCATTCACCGTAGCCAGTCCGTCGTTTTTGGTGGTGGAATAGTTCTTCTTTGCTTCGGATAATCTGCGACTTGTGAATGCGATAGGGTGATCCAAGCCTTCTCCACCATCCTGTGTTAGTACTGCCCCCAACGCTATACACGAAGCATCAACATGGACATGAAACTCTTTCTTCCAGATCGAGAAGACAAAAATCGGCGCAGTAACCATTTTTTATTTCAATATATCCAGGATTTTCTTACATTCATCGTTCCAACAGAAGATGACATCCTTCTTCAAAAAAATTTCCATCAACGTGGTGATCTGGGCATAGCCTTTGATAAACTTTCTGTAATATCTCATATGTCCCAGAGTAGCGCGCAACTGTTTCACACTTCTTGGCACTTTCAAATTCAGAATCATCGTGAGCTTCACGGGGTCTACCATCAGCCCTTGTCTACAAACCATGTGACTCAATAGGTTCCAAAAAGGAACGAGAAACACACACTTCTTTATGTTGAGCGCGATTTGGTATCTTCGGTAGGTATCCAGCATCAAGCACAAGCTCACTACATGGTGTTTAACTGGCCCAAATACAGTCTAGTCATCAGAATAGACCTCCAAGAACTTATGAATATATTCCTTAAATGTCGCAACAACCATGTGATAAAAGATAGTTTGAGCATTCTTTAATCCAAATGACATGATAGTATTTTGAAAGCAATCCCACTCAGTCACGAAGGTTGTCTTGCTCCTATCCTCTGGCGCGATTTTGATCTGGTGGTACCCTGAGAACCCATCAGTGAAACAATATACTTCCTGACCACCTACATTGTCTAATGCTTCATCCGTTAACAAAGTTGGGAATGGATCATGCACACAAGTGTCATTCAATTTTCTAAGATCCATGCATATCCTTATCTTGTCCTTCTGCTTCTTCTCTTGCACCACCATTGGGATTACCGAATCAGATTCTTCAACAAACTCAATGATTCCTGCTACGAGAATTTTTTCTAGTTCCACACAGATATTCTCTTTGTATTTCAGATTTAAGAGGTACAGCCTCTACTTAACTGGCTTCATGTTAGGTTTTAACGTGATCTTCATTACTCTTAAATATCCAATTATTCCTTTCAAATCTGTAAACTTGGTTGGGAATAAGTCTTGATATTCATGGAGTAATTCAGCAACCTTATCCACCGCCGCATCATCTCAGTAGTCTCCAATATTTGCGAACTTTGGCTCTGCCTCCGTACCAATGTTCACTTGCTTAGTTTTCACCAGCATGGTTATATCAGGGTTCTCAATCTGTGGTCCTTGAACCTCGCAGTGGCCTTCAGTCTTTCGACTGTTAATTTTCCACCGATCTTCATCCTCTTCTTCAGAAGTTACATTATAACATTCCAATGTGCAACACAGCTGAGTAGCCCATTTAGGCTGTGTCGGGTCTAAAGGATCCTGCAGGATCCTAAAGATGGCTTATTTCACCTCTTTTAGTGCTTCCTCAATGGCGTCAAACCCGTCCTCAAAACTAAATGTCATCATGAACCCTTCATGTAGGATATCTCATTCTCCTATTCCATGGTGAAGCTCTATTTCTACATACCAATTCATTGGAATAACATCCAAGGTATGACAGAATAGGTGAACCCACTCAGGTTGTGGCTTTTCTCCATATGCCTGCATCCACTTGGCCAGATGCGCGCACAAGTCATCCTGTCCATCATACTTGTCTATCAGTCACACCTTAGGCTTCCCAAATCATATGCTCATCATTCTCCTATATTTGTTCCAATAATTAAAACTCCCTTTTTACGTACCCCACCATCTCGCAGGCATAGCGCACAGTAGCCAATCCAAGGCCTGGAAGTGTTTTTTTTCTGGCACCTCCCTTTCAAATGCATCCAAGAAGGTATCTACCTCATTCAGACCATCATAAGTAGGAAAATCTCTTACTTCTGTCGACATACAGTGCAGTGACTTGGTCATCATATTGTAGTTCAACGTAGTTACTTTGTGTAACCGATTCTACCCGTGCTCTATTTCTTGATCAGAACCTAAAGTACAGGAGCTCTCACGCTCCCATGTAATCTTCCCATCCACGGTGGGATTTATCTAGTCTTTGTCTCGCGTTGTTACCTTGTAGATACAGTCTAAATCATCATCACTTCCATAGTTATGGAGTGGCTCCATGTAGCGCAATCCTTCAGCAGGGTCCAGGGGTATAATTATGCGCAGTGACTTCTTCTCAAAGATCATTTTCTGGTTCTTTATATTAATTACCCCATTCATATTAGTAGCCTAGTCAATTCCCAAGAGCGGGGGGTAGGGATTGCTATCATCAAGAATCTCTATCACTTCAAAATTTGCCAGTGCGCTTGCTCCCTCAATATCCATAGTGATTCCGTACAATCGCCCCATGGGTATTATTTTCTGCTGATTCGCCATCCTTAGCTGAATCAAAGACCATTGCAGCATACGTCTCCCCGTTTGATCCCATGTATTTTTTGGTAGAACATTCGCATATGATCCCAAATCTAGAATGACTTGATCCATCTCATATTCTCCGATCCACACACTGAGTCTCATTTCACGTCCTGTCCTTGTCTTATGCTTTCTGATTGTTGAGACTACACACAATTCACCTGGCGCAGTCCCAACACACTTATTGATGAGCTCTTGTAGCCCTTTCACGACCTTACTATCACGCAGTAACTTCATACAGGTTTCTAGGAAATTCATGAGCATAGATGGGTCCATTTCTGGCTCCGGTTTATCCTTGCTTCCTGAAGTGGAGGCATGAGCGAAGCTCCTCTTAGATTCCATGAAGGTTTCCCAAGTGCGGTCTAAATCAAATTCAGCTTCTTTCTCCGGGGCTTTACGAACCCATGTACTGTCTTCTGGCTATTTTCCCTTGTCATCTCCCATCGCAACTCCACTTCAGATCATAATGTTTACATTCAGGTCTTCCTCGTACGGCTCAGACCTCATCATCTGTAGGTTCTGAGTTGGGGGAGGCAGTAGCGCTCCTTTGTTGCATATCCTAGCTATCAACGTAGTACAATCCTTTGTATCATGGTCAAACATCGTGCAATATTTGCACAACAGGCATGTTGGATTCGTGCAATCATGGGCATAGTGTCCTGGCCCTCCACAATTGTAGCAAATGAAATGTTTCCTACTTCTTCCAGGTCCTCCTCCACCTCAGCCTCGTCTGCACCCCTGAAATATTGTCCACGCCATCCCTGTATTCTGGTCAAGGGGCCATGTTTTTTCCTAAACTCTGTAGGTGGGAATTCTATCCATCATCAATTCATAGCTTCTACAAGTACACTCTTCATGTTCCACCGACCTACAAAAGTTGCAGAACAACTGTTACAAATTTTGCGTATACTTTTGTAACAAGTGGTAGTTTTTTGTGGCATGTTTTCCTACTATTTGATAGATAGTGCACCACAAAACAGGCATTGCGCTAGGTCCTACTTGAGCTTCTGACCTCAGAGGCATTGGTCCTCGTCCTGCAAGGTAATTCGTAAAGATTGGGCAGTGGTCTTTGTCATGACCCTAGCTCTTACATTTTACGCATCACACTTCTTCGTGCACTTCTGGTCAAATCTTCCTATACTGTTTCAGACTCTGCATCTCAAGGCACAGATTCTTCAGCTGCACGTGGATCTGCTAAACTCCTAGGTTGGGATCCTACATCGAGGTCTCATGAAGCCTTACGACAATCTCCAAAGACTCTGCCTGAGTTGTTATCTTTTGTTGCGACAACACACTCCTTAAATGTGGTAGTAGAGAAGCTACAAACCACTCGCGATGTTTTTCATCCATCAAATTCATATTGGTTCCGTGGATCATACATTTCAGCCTCTGATCTAGTTCCCAAATTGTCTCACTTGGTAGCATCTTGATCTCTTTGAATCCCATAATCAACTGCGCTTCCGATTTAGGCCTGCTAAATTCCCTATTTAATGTTGTTTGGATATCCGCAACTCTCTTATTCGAGTTATCGTTGGAGTACTTAATATAATAGGTTAGTGTGTGATCCTGTAGGGCACTAACCAGTGTTGCTTTCTTTATATGGTCATTTGTAGCACCTTGCGCTTCCCATACAACCGTTACAATGAACCAAAATTGGTCTGGATCCTCATTTCCCAATCCTTTGAACACAAGCAACTTCACTATGCTTGCCATACTGAATCGTGGTGGTGGTGGAGTTAGTGCGGGTGAAGATGAAGGTGATGGTGGTGGTGTGGGCGGAGGTGGAATTCGCGTAATTCTTTGTCTTATCAAATGAATATCACTTCACAGAGAGACCTTCGCGAGCTCTTCCTCATCCCCTCATGGAGGTGAAATCAAGGGGCTATTTTCTAGACCCTTATTTCCTTCATTCTTGTAAACCTTTCTGCTTCGCATACCTTCGAACAACAAGGTATCTACATAACCCACCTTTCACACAACATCATTTTAATCCAAGTATTCATAGACTTTGCATACTTACCTCGCATCCTTTGAAAAAGCATCACTCTGCCTCACAATAGCTGACTGAGGTGTCAACCGCGAACTTAGTAACAAAAACTACTATAATATGATCAAGCTAATGATCAACAACACACATGATATTATCCTCTGATGCTTCCAATATTCACACTAACTTTAGGGTCCACACAATAGGACCATCAAACTTCCACCTTCCTTGGCTATCTGCTAGCTCCGCGATCCACTCGTATAGCTCTGTAGGGAAGGACATGAAAAATATTTCGTGGATCTCCGTATACAGGTAGCTGTCTAGCCACTCTTCTTTTGACAGTCACGGGATTCTATTCTCCTACACCACAAACTCGTGAATTATTCTATCCAACCAGTCTTCAATTTCTTTCTTAGTTGGATTCCAATGATATGACATCACACATCTCTCATGCAGATTCCGGTCCCGACAACGAAACAATTTGTTGGCTTATGGGGGCCTGACCTAGGTTTAAAGTTAGTTAGCCAAACACATCCCTACACTATTGGCCCTTTCGGCATCAGCACATGGAGCGCGGACTGAAGTCTCACTCAAAGTAGTACGGGGGGATACTGGAACCAAGTTTCTACACCCTTGAGATGGGTGTGATTTCGGTTTAGTCCAACTATACCCACCTTCGCGTAGGTTGCTTTGCACTTCATTCCCCCCTTTAGTACCATTGCAAAGTGTCACAATTGGCTTCCACACAGCCCTAACCAGGGGCTGAGATGCTTTCATGCTGCTATGGCAGCAAACTATTCTATTTCCCAACCTAAACTAAATATCTTACTTATCTTATTGACAACTCTTAGTTATCTTCGTGTAACAGATATTTTGACTTGCATTCACTTAACCAATACAATTATACACATTTGTGCATCATATAATCATTTAGAAGTGAAATTCATACCCAATATATAAGATATGCATAAAACAAGAAATAAAGACGCAGAATTGATAGAACCTTCTCTTTATTAATACTTCCAGATAAGTACAGACTAAACTTTCCCTATGCACTTAGCTGCAGACTACTGGGCCTCTGCAAACTTAGCTGCAGAGCCTCTACCTACGCTACAACCAAAAACTTAGACTTACACTTCAGAGCTATCTCACATACATCATTATTCCTTAGACATTGTGCGATGCCTTAACTACTTAGAGCTTCACTCT
Source organism: Pinus tabuliformis (assembly GCA_031772625.1). Lineage (NCBI taxonomy): Eukaryota > Viridiplantae > Streptophyta > Pinopsida > Pinales > Pinaceae > Pinus > Pinus tabuliformis. Next base: position 190,567,119 of record CM062810.1, on the reverse strand, counting down.
ATTTATACAATCCGAGGGTCCGCGGACCATGGGTAGATCTTCTACAGCCGACATTACATTATCAAAATAAGGGCAGACAACCCTATGACTATTTTACAACTACACGCTCCGCGCCCACAAAATGCGGAGTCTTTACATTGGAATTACAAACTTGGACCAAAATCTAGGCTCTAAGCCCCAAAACTGCCCTTCAGGGATCCCGCACCCAACACTTTGTGTGAGGCATCAACATGAATATGAAAGGGGAGGGTACAATTTGGACCTTGGAGAATTGGTGTAGTGGTTAACTTATACTTTAGGATGTCTAAAGCCTCTTGAAAACTGTTTCACCATATAAACTTAGAATCTTTGGCCAACAAACCAAATAAAGGAGATGCCAACTTGCTGAAGTCTTTTATGAACCTTCGGTAGTATCCAAATAACCCTAGGAAACTTCCGACATCTCTCTACTTTTGAGGAGGTGGGACCTTTTGGACGATGGCTATTTTGTTTGGGTCCACCTGCAATCCTTGTTGACATATTGAATGACCTAGCACGGTCCTTGCAGTCATTAAGAATTCACATTTTTCAGGACTGAGAGACAGGTTCATTTCAATGCACTTGAGTAGTACCTTTCCTAGGTTAGACAAGGCTTCTTGAAAATCACAGGCCATAAGGTGTAAAATCATCCATATAAATCTCCACCACATCATGGACTAATTCAGAGAAAATACTAAAGACTTCTCTCTGGAAAGTGGCAGGAGCATTGCATAGGCCAAAAGCAAGGACCCTATAGGCAAAAGTACCTGAAAGGATAGGTGAATGTGGTCTTATCCTAGTCTTTTGGGTAGATTTGGATTTGGTTGTACCCGCTGAATCCACCTAGGAAAGAGAAAATCCTTTTCCCTACTGTTAGAGTCAGTCTGGTCAGTCCTCCGTCAGAGATCAAAACTATTTATGCATTTCATTTTTAGGAGTCCCGCTCCATTCACTCAGCTGTATTCCACTAGGGGCATGCCATAATCTAACGGAAAAGTTCATTGCTATTCATTTCCCCCATGTCTGGCTCCTGCTGTCTTAGGTCTTTTGTCAATGATCACTAAAGTCCATGACAGTCAAGGTTTGGTCCTTTAATGGACAAAAGTCATTTTCGATAATTAGGTCTAGGGATTAATCAATTTGGTCTTTAAATATGTCCAGTAAAGCCATGCAGGCCAGAGTGAGGTCCTTACAAAGAAATGATTCAGAGAGTTTTATCGTCATATTGATAAACTTCAACTGTTCTTCAAAACTCTGTTTTGAAGAAAAGTCAAACAGTGTCATTGGTGATAAAATTTTCAAAAAATTCGTCCGTTGATTTCTTCAGATGCAGGCATGGTTTCTGTGGCCAAATGTCCTGTCGTGAAATCCCTACAAAGAGTGCCAAAAATTTCATCATTTGAGCTAAAATTTCAAAGCGAAAGTAAAAATCAGTGTTGCTTTAAGTCAGTGAAAAAGTGTCTAAACATAACATTAGAAAAATGGGTTTTTGAAGAAGCAAAAGTTTAACCCATGACATCCAAGTCTTTATATACAAGTTTCCACCAAAATCAAAGCCATTGTGCAAATCAAGTGCATAGGGAGATATTGCAAAGTGTTTGAGAGGCAAAGTGCATGCTGGAGAGCGTTCGAGGCAGTTTCCAGGAGCATGACGCATATACACAGGGGCGCGGCGCACACAGAGGGCACGGCGCACACAGAGCCATCCCTCAGTGTATTTTTTCAATGGGTGCGACACACACCCAGGGCACGGTGCACACCCACAAAGGGCCAAAACCATGCCAAATTTCCTCAAATTTCTTGTGAAGCCCCTCAAATTGACAGGTAGGCTCTTTGACATGACTTGTTCATCAAAGTTTATAAATGATATGGTGGTTTATGGCTATGTTTGAATGCAACAAAACTCATAAAATCAACCACAAGAAAACACCAAATGCCATTGTTGCTAGGGTTGCATAACTGTGGTATGAGGCCAAGGTTCCATCTTCACCCACCATTTTTCCCTCACCCACCATTATCCCTCACCTACCATTTTTCCCTACCCTCCCTATCTCATTTTTCCCTATTACCCCTACCCTAAAATATTATCAATCTCCATTCCCTATCCCCTCTTCTTATTTGTCAACATAACACCCAAAAACCCTTCCTTATCAAAACCCCAAACCCTACCTTATCAAATCCCCAAAACCCCCTACATATCCCTAAACAAAACGTCTCCCCATAACCCCTATTCCCATCATATTATTCCCCTCCTAATACCCCATTTTTTCATTGTTCCCCTTGGTGGCAGATATCACAACAACACCTAGTTTCACACCATCATCAAAGGTCAGCCCAAGTACAGTACACACAGCAGTCATGGCATCTAAGCATTCATCAGAGTATGATATGGAGACACAAAGTGATTCATCCTCGAAAGAACAGGCTCCCAAGAGACATCACAAGAGTGGCAAACATGTTAGGGATGAGCCAACCACCCTCACTGAATTGTAGGCCTGCCCTCTTGCCATGTCATGCTTCCAGCATCTATCATGTTTTGAATTTTGTCAAAGGGTGGCTAATGTTCGAGTTCATCATGAGTTGGCCCATCTTTTTGTGCTTCACCTACATGAAGATCACTCTATCTTGGTCGGGGTCACCTTCACACTGACACGCGAAACTGTCTCATTACCAACCGGTATACCGAATGTTGGAGAACCATGGCACAAGAAATAGAAAGTTGATCGGCAACATTATGAGCATTACATTAAGGCCAGTTTCTTGAGGCAGCTCACAAGAGTTTTTCCATTCAAATATTTGAGAGATTAATATGCTCCACTCATGAAGTTGATCATGAAGTACTTCAGCTGTGAGGGGAGGTTCTCTCCTCTATACGCCTATCATATCAGGTTGCTCATGCACTTTACCACGGTACGGATGATGAAAATCCCATTTTTCATTTGCAGGAACATAGAGAGGATGAACACCTTCATGCAGCACAAGACTCCTCTGTAGCAACTTAACAGTGTTTATCACTTTGCTCTTATTAAGATTTTGGTGGATCATCAGCTAGGATTGTAGCGCATTGCTTGGGAGGACTTCATCTCCTGTGACTTCTTCAGCACTTCACAAGTATTATTAGAGGTTAAGCAAGAGGGTGAACCTTCTCGTCAGTATGAGCACCATGAGACTGCAAGTGTGCTGGTTTTCATCACATATCAAAAAGGCACCAGACGTTTGTTTGCAGTAGAAAAGCGAGTGTTATCTCCACCCGAGGTGGAAGGGACCTCTCTTCCACCATCAGCATCACAGGAACAGCACAAAGGCAAGGAGCCAATGTAGGATGAGGGGCCTTCAAGTGAGCCATCGGGTGAACGAGAGACTGAATTCGTTCTCCTTCATGATGATGATACATATACAAAACCGACAAGTGCACAACTTAAAGAGATCATCCTGGAGCAGCAAGTAGAGATTCAAGCCTTGTCCCTTGATTTAGAAAGAGCCAAGTGAAACATGAAATATCTAGAGCATGGGAGCAAGTAGCTTGAGGATCAGCAAGCGATCATGGAGCTACAAAACATTTGTGAGCATCGCCAAGCTGCACAAAGGAGAAGAGTTGAGCTCACGTCATTAGAGAAAGAGATTAATGAGGATCAGGAGGCCATTCTCGAGAGAGTTAACATGCACTTGGAGAGGCTACTGGACAAGGCCGACAAGGAGCATGCATTGCTGAGACACATGCCTTTCCACTACATGGCGCGAAACAAAGTGTGCAAGACCCGAATCAGGAATTTGAAGGCAAAGTTGAGGAAGGCAATCAAGAAGAAAAAGAGGAAAAGGGAGCTCGATCGACTTCAGATATTGGTCGAAGCGTATTTGGCCCAACATAGCATCTCATAGAGGATCTCCAGCCCAAATTTCAAGAAATTTGGGGCAATTTTGGTCACATGGCAAATTTTTGGTCACAACACAGGTTTTTTCTCCTTGTGCACTGCACGACTGGTGCGGCGATTAGGATTGGGAACTCCAAATCACAAATGGTTTGCATTTCTGGATTCAGCATGAAAAATCACAACTACTGGTGTTTGGACAATAAATTTTGGCATGATTTGAGCCTCCAGGAGGTCAAAAACACTCAAAAAACGACCTCTCTGCCCCTAGTTTGACACACAGGAAGCAGTCTTGGGAGAATGAAGATTTGGAGGGGCAAATGAGCACCGAATTCAGAAATTCCACTTGGTTTGGAAAGTAGATAGGACATTCTTTCCAACAAGAATAGTTGGGCACATTTTGGACTCTTGCAAGTGCCTCAAAACAACCTCCAAATTGGTGTGGCGCATATAGAATTGGGCGTGGCGCATATAGAGAAAAAGGCCAAAATCGCGCCCATTTCGCGAAATTTCGATTCGTGACTTTCTCCAAGTGGGCCTGCTCATTTATACTATATTTTTCATGGCAACTAAGGCAATGTTTAAAAATCATTTTCACTAAAGGTGGGCTTCTATCCAAGTGGCAAAGGAAGGCAAGCAGTCACCCAAGCCATTTGTCATTTTTGTAACGCTGCACCTGTAACTAATGGTTGGCTTTCCACTTCCACTTCGTAATGATTCGAAAAAAATCCCCAACTCTTGCTCGTTCTATTTCCTCATGGCATAGTCTATTTATTGTATGCAAACCATTTGCAAAGGGTTTGTTGGCTTGTAACTTCTGGGAGATTGTGGGAAAGAAACTCTGTTTCTTCATTTTATATTTTGACAGAGGATTAATGAAAGGTAGCGGCTCTGTTTCATGAGATTCATGTGGTTGTGAGTGTAGCAAATGTGTCTCTTATGTTTCATATGTATTTCATAATGTTTCACAATTCATTTCATATTCATTTCCAGTGAAATTTTCTAAGTTATATAAGGTATAATTCATTTATATTGCTCTGCCTGTGGGAAACTTTCATGATCAGTGTTCTTCTTCCGTTGAAAAGGATTCATGTACTTATGCCCTTTTCACTCTCTTAAGAAATCTCTCCATTCCACGTTATTTCGAACTAAATTGCTATACTTTCTGCCAGTCTTGCCTCACGAAGTAATCTGCGCCTTTGTATTAACTTCTCTATTCATTGTTGTCCATTGGTCCCATACCATCCCAGAAACTCAATCATTCATAAAAAATTGTTTCTTGTATCCATATTCACTTACTAGCCTAAGATCAATATGTCACTGTAAGTCATCTCAAACCGTTTCATTTATCTATTCAATGAGCGTGACTCGGAGAGAGCCGTATCCTATTCTGGTAGGGGTAGCTACCAGACTGAGCGTGGTTTGTGGTTACCCTAAATTTTGCCTTCCTTCAGCCTAAGGCAGATTTAGGTGCTAACATAGTGGCGACTCCATTGGGGACGAAAATGGTTTGCTTGAAGATTGTTTTTCCCCAGTACATATCTCAAGTTCAAAGCTGATTGTTGATGGTGAACAACGATCAGACATAAGAAGACGGCTGAAATCATTCACCTGGCGACTCCTTTCACTAAAGAATCCAGCAACCGATGCTTCATGGTGACTCCATTGCAGAGGGATCAGTAGCTTTGAGATTTTTTTTTTAAATGGAGCAGATTGCAAGAAGATACACTCCCATGAGTCGAGATCACATTCCAAACTTTCCAAATAAAATTCCTAAGGTAGATTGGTCAAGGAATTTGCCTACGTTTAAAGATGATGGTAAGAAGGACGCTGCTTTACATCTAGTTCGATTTCACATGCATATTCGCAAGTTGAAGGTTGATTTTCCTGAAGATTGCTTGATGAATATATTCCTAGCCATTATAGAAGGTGAAGCCCAATCTTGGTATGAAAGTTTGTTGCCTTCTTGTATTTACTGTTTAAAGGATTTTCATGCCTTGTTCATTGAAAGATATCAAGAATCTTATCCATCATTAAATCTAGTTCATGATTGTTGCAAACATGCTTCTACTTTTATTGAAAGCCTTGAAAAATACTTTGAGGATGATATTTTTATGGATGATGAGATCATGGAAGCCTTGTACGAGAATCCATTTCAGCAGCATGAAGAGAAACTAGAGGAGTCCCATCAAGATGCTCAGGAAACGTTGCAGTAGAATCAAGATCTTTGTACGGTGGAAAATGAAGGAATTTTGCATCTTGATAGTCAACATGAGATACATGAAATAGATCAGCAGGTTGAAGATTTCCATATGGATGAAAGTGATGAAAGAAAAAGTGTCGGTTCAGATATGTCCATAGAAGAAGACAACATGCAAGGAAGTCCAATTCTAATTCCAGAATGTGATAATGTCAAGTCACCCATTTCAGATTCAGATTCAGATTGTGATGACCAAGAAAACCTTGTACTAAGTCCCATGAAAGAGAACTCTACTGCTGAAATCATCTGGGATGAAGAAGACAGGGTTTTGGATCCGAAAGTTCTCATGTTAGTAGAACACAGTCTTCATGAAGAGGTAATCCAGTCAGCTTATGAACAACGAGATGAGAGCTTTGTTCAAGTAAGTCAAAAAGCTCTGGGTGAATTTATGGTAGATGATATAAATGATTGTGTTGGGTTTCAAGAATCATTTGAGGTTTCTTTTCTCATGATTGATGAATGCAAAGACAATCTGGTTGTCATATCATACAAAGATGACGTACAATATATTCAGACTTCAGCAGACCAGACCATTCAGGATTCCCTTTCAAACTCTTCCTCATATGTCTCGTGTTTTGAAATTTTCTTTGAAGATGAAATCTGCTCATCTATTTGTTTAGAATTTTTTGAAGACAAGGAGCATACTCTTATTTATGAAGAAAGACCAGAATCAAGAGAAAAAGATACCTTGTTTTTTTAGCAGGAGGAAAGAATTCATGTTTCTCAGGATCCAATGGCAGATTTGTTGTAGTCAGTAGTGAAGGTGATTATTGCAGTATTCATTGATGAAGGGGATCATGGTCAATTATGTTTTTGAGGGCCCAGTTACCAGTATCTGTTGTTGACCAGAAGATCTGATCTAGAGAATCAATCAAGGAGGCATCTACTTGATTGGTTACATTGGAAGACACATTATACCTGATTGTAAATATTTTATTAGTACACAGGTGGCTGTCATCATGATTTGAAACCTTGAATCTTGATGGACTGCTGCCATTGAATAAGTTTTGTCAGTTCTTGTTTTAGTTAAGTCAGTCATGAGTCATTTCCTTTTGCATTGAGTTGGTTTTTTTAGTCATGTTGGTTTCATAATTAAGTTGGTTTAAGTCAAGTTTCAGTCAATAAATAAGTCGAAATCTTATGTTGTTTGTCGAAAAAATGACTCCATAGCCCAATGGACGAAGGCACTATCTAGCTCTTCCAGAGATCTGTTGTTCTTGGCACCTCCAAGGAGCTAACATCCCCCATTGGACCCAATGTTAGAGTCGGTCTAGTCAGTCCTCCATCAGAGATCAAAAATCTTTATGCATTTCATTTTTAGGAGTCCTGCTCCATTCACTCAGCTATATTGCACTAGGGGCATGCCATAATCTGACAGAAAAGGTCATTGCTAGTAATTTCCCCCATGTCTGGCTCCTGTTCGCTTAGGTCTTTTGTCAATGATCAATAAAGTCCATGACAATCAAGGTCTGGTCGTTTAATGGAAAAAAGTCATTTTCGATAATTAGGTCTAGGGATTAATCAATTTGGTCTTTAAATATGTCCAGCAAAGCCATGTAGGCCAGAGTGACGTCCTTACAAAGTAATGATTCAGAGAGTTTCATCGTCATATTGATAAAATTCGACTGTTCTTCAAAACTCTATTTTGAAGAAAAGTCAAACAGTGTCATTGGTGATAAAATTTTCAAAAAAGTTGTCAGTTGATTTCTTCAGATGTAGGCATGGTTTCCGTGGCCAAATGTCTTGTCGTGCAATCCCTGTAAAGAGTGCCAAAAATTTCATCATTTGAGCTAAAAATTTCAAAGGGAAAGTGAAAATCAGTGTTGCTTTAAGTCAGTGAAAAAGTGTCAAAACATAACATTAGAAAAATGGGTTTTTGAAGAAGCAAAAATTTAATCCTGACTTCCAAGTCTTTATATACAAGTTTCCACCAAAATCAAGTGCATAGGGAGATACTGCAAAGTGTTTGAGAGGCAAAGTGCGTGTTGGAGAGCGTTGGAGGCAGTTTCCAGGAGCGCAGTGCATATACACAGGGGCCATCCCTCATTGTATTTTTTCAACGGGCATGGCGCACACCCAGGGTGCGGCGCACACCCAGGGTGCGGCGCACACCCAGGGTGCGGCGCACACCCAGGGTGCGGTGCACACCCATAAAGGGCCAAAATTGTGTCAAATTTCCTCAAATTTCTTGTGAAGCCCCTCAAATTGACAGGTAGGCTCTATGAAATGACTTGTTCATCAAAGTTTCTAAATGATATGGTGGTTTATGGATATGTTTGAATGCAACAAAACTCATAAAATCAACCACAAGAAAACACCAAAGGCCATTGTTGCTAGGGTTGCATAATTGTGGTATTGAGGCCAAGGTTCCATCTTCACCCACCATTTTTCCCTCACCCACCATTTTTTCCTCACCTACCATTTTTCCCTACCCTCCCTATCTCATTTTTCCCTATTACCCCTACCCTAAAATATTACCAAACTCCATTCCCTATCCCCTCCTCTTATTTGTCAACATAACACCCCAAAACCCTACCTTATCAAAACCCCAAACCCTACCATATCAAATCCCCAAACCCCCCTGCATATCCCTAAACAAAACTTCTCCCCATAACCCCTATTCCCATCATATTATTCCCCTCCTAATACTCCCTTTTTTCATTGTTCCCCTTGGTGGCAGACATCACAACAACACCTAGTTTCACACCATCATCAAAGGGCAGCCCAAGTACAGTACACACAGTAGTCATGGCATCTGAGCATTCATCAGAGTATGAGATGGAGACACAAATTGATTCATCCTCGGAAGAACAGGTCCCCAGGAGACATCACAAGAGTGGCAAACATGTTAGGGATGAGCCAACCACCCTCACTGAATTGCAAGCCTGCCCTCTTGCCATGTCATGCTTCCAACATCTATCATGTTTTGAATTTTGTCAAAGGGTGGCTAATGTTCGAGTTCATCATGAGTTGGCCCGTCTTTTTGTGCTTCACCTACATGGATATCACTCTAGCTTGGCCGGGGTCACCTTCACATTGACACCCGAAACTGTCTCATTAGCAACCGGTATCCCGAATGTTGGAGAACCATGGCACAAGAAACAGAAAGTTGATCGGCAGCATTGTGAGCCTTACATTAAGGCCAGTTGCTTGAGGCAGCGCACAAGATTCTTTCCATTCAGATATTTGAGAGATGAATATGCTCCACTCATGAAGTTGATCATGAAGTAATTCAGCTGTGAGGGGAGGTTCTCTCGTCTATACTCCTATCACATCAAGTTTCTCATGCACTTTACTAGAGTACGGATGATGAACATCCCATTTTTCATTTGCAGGAACATAGAGAGGATGAACACCTTCATGTAGCACAAGACCCCTCAGCAGCAACTTAACAATGTTTATCACTTTGCTCTTATTAAGATTTTGGTGGATCATCAGCTAGGATTGCAGGGCATTGCTTGGGAGGACTTCATCTCCCGTGACTTCTTCAGCACTTCACAGGTATTATCAGAGGTTAAGCAAGAGGGTGAACCTTCTCGTCAGTATGAGCGCCATGAGACTGCTAGTGTGCCGGTTTTCATCACATATCAGAAAGGCACCAGACGTTTGTTTGTAGCAGCAAAGTGAGTGTTATCTCCACCCGGGGTGGAAGGGGCCTCGCTTCCACCATCAGCATCACAGGAATAGGACAAAGGCAAGGAGCCAATGCAGGATGATGGACCTTCAGGTGAGCCATCACGGGAATGAGAGACTGAATTCGTTCTCCTTCATGACGATGATACAGATACAAAACTGACAAGTGCACAGTTTAAAGAGATCATCCTAGAGAAGCAAGCAGAGATTCAAGCCTTGTCCCTTGATTTGGAAAGAGCCAAGTGAAACATGAAATATCTGGAGTAGAGGAACAAGAAGATTGAGGATCAGCAAGCGATCATGGAGCTACAAAACATTCTTGAGCATCACCAAGCTACACAAAGGAGAAGAGTTGAGCTCACCTCATTGGAGCAAGAGATTAATGAGGATCGGGAGGAAAATCTCGATAGAGTTAACATGCACTTGGAGAGGTTTTTGGAAAAGGCTGAAAAGGACCATGCATTGCTGAGACACATGGCTTTCCAGTACATGGCATGAAAAAAAGTGTGCAAGGCCCGTATCAAGAATTTGAAGGCGAAATTGAGGAAGGAAATCAAGAAGCAAAAGAGGTAAAGGGAGCTCGATCGACTTCAAATATTGGCCAAGGCCTCTTTGGCCCAGCATAGCACCTCATAGAGGATCTCCAACCCAAATTTCAATAAATTTGGAGCAATTTTGTTCACATGGAAAATTTTTGGTCACAACACAGGTTTTTTCTCCCTGTACGCTTAGGATTGGGAGCTCCAAATCACAAATGGTTTGAATTTTTGGATTTAGCATGCGAAATCACGACTACTGATGCTTGGACAAGAAATTTGCGCATGATTTGAGCCTCCAGGAGGTCAAAAACACTCAAAAAAAGACCTCTCTGCCCCTATTTTGACACAGAGGAAGCAATCTTGGGAGAATGAAGATTTGGAGGGGCAAATGAGCACCAAATTCAGAAATTCCACTTGTGTTGGAAAGTAGACAGGGCAGGATTTCCAACAAGAAAACTTGGACACATTTTGGACTCCTGCAAGTGCCTCAAAACAGCCTCCAAAATGGCGTGGCGCATATAGAGAAAAAGGCCAAAATCACGCTCGTTTTGCGAAATTTCGATTCGTGACTTTCTCCAAGTGGGCCCACTCATTTACACTATATTTTTCTCGGAAGCTAAGGCAATGTTTAAAAATCATTTTCACTAAAGGTGGGCTTCTATCCAAGTGGCAAAGGAAGGCGAGCAGTCACCCAAGCCATTTGTCATTTTTGTAACGCTGCACCTGTAACTAATGGTTGGCTTTCCACTTCCACTTTGTAATGATCCGAAAAAACTCCCCAACTCTTGGTCGTTCTATTTCCTCATGGCACAGTCTATTTATTGTATGCAAACCATTTGCAAAGGGTTGGTTGGCTTGTAACTTCTGGGAGAGTGTAGGAAAGAAACTATGTTTCTTCATTGTATATTTTGACAGAGGATTAATGAAAGGCAGTGGCTCTATTTCATGAGATTCATGTGGTTGTGAGTGTAGAAAATGCGTCTCTTATGTTTCATATGTATTTCGTAATGTTTCACAGTTCATTTCATATTCATTTCCAGTGAAATTTTCTAAGTTAGATAAGGTAGAATTCATTTTTATTGCTCTGCCTATGGGAAAATTTCATGTTCAGTGTCCTTCTCCAGTTGAAAAGGATTCATGTACTTATTCCCTTTTCAGTATCCTAAGCAGTTCCTCCATTCCGCGTTATTTCAAACTAAATTGATAGACTTTCCACCTGTCTTGCCTCATGAAGTAATCTGTGCCTTTTGTATCAAATTATCTGCTCATTGTTGTCCATTGGTCCCATACCATCCCAGAAACTCATTCATTCATAAAAAATTGCTTCTTGTATCCATATTTACTTACTATCCTAAGATCAATATTTCACTGTTAGTCATCTCAGACAATTCCGTTTACTTATTCGCTGAGCATGACTCACAGAGAGTGCTCTCCTGTTCTAGTAGGGGTAGCTACGAGACTGAGCGTGGTTTTTGGTTACCCTGAATTTTGCCTTCCTTCAGCCTAAGGCAGATTTAGGTGCTAACACCTACAAGGCCATCTAGAACTTGGTCAATGAAGGGTAGGGGAAAATGATCATTCTTTGTGGCCTTGATCAACTCCTTGTAATCGAAACAAATCCTCCATATACCATTTTTCTCGGGAACTAACACCAAATGGGAGACCCACTCACTATCAAAGATAGGGTAAATGAATCCTGCATCCAGCAGTTTTTGCAGTTCATCTTTGACTATATCTTTAAGAGCTAGATTCATCCTCCTTTGTGGTTTCTAGACCAACTTGCAACCTTCTTTGATGTATATGTGGTGAGTACACACAGAGGGGTGTACTCCCTTCATTTCCTTGTAACTCCAAGTGAAGGTTTCTAGATTTTCCTTTAACATGTTGCATAGCTTCTCCTCTTTGAAAGCAGAAAGAGATGGTTTGATTTTAAAGGTTTTCTTAGGGCTAAATTCTATGGTTTTGACACGGAGTGGGTTGGAGTCGGCCAAGCATAAGTCAATTAGATGATTGTTCTAGGTTTCCTTTACTGCTTCTTCCAAAGGTAATGAACTGGGAGTTGGACTTTGGAGCAGGTTTTCAATCAAGTCATCTCATCTTGTTTTCCTCCTCCCATGGTTGCTTCCAAAGCATAAAGTTGGGAAGAATAAACCTCATCTTCTTCCTCCTCCTCCAACCATAAAGGTAAATCATGCTCTAGAGAAGGTTGAGTAGGAGGGTATAGGACTAACTATTGGGACATATGCCCATTCTTGATGGTCATATTCCTAGCTCTGAAGCTAATGTAAGCATCAACTGTGGCCAACCATGGCCTTCCAAGGATGAAAGGATAACCAGTAAGCTTAGCCTTAGACTGGAGAAATAGGAAATCTGTAAGGTACTCCTAGGAGTCAATGGAGACCATCACATCCTCCACAATTGCCTCAGGGGTTATTGTGGAATGGTCTACAAGTTGCAGAATTGTCGTGGTCTTCCTCAATGACCCTTGGAGGTTGTGCTCGAGCATGGTGTCCTTGGTCATCACATTAATGGTAACCCCAAGATCAATTAGAGTGTGTGTGATAATGGTGCCATTGATGTGCACATCTACTACATGGCTTCTAGGCTCCAAATATTTTGGACATATTACCTGCCCCAGCATCAAGTCAGACCACTGCCTAATGAAATTAATGGTAGGGGCATCCATTTTTCGCCTCCATGAATGCTTGAAGCATTTCTCCTTAATCAACTTAGTGTAAATGGGAACATCTTTTATTTCTTGGAGAAGAGGGATCTTTACAGATAGATTTTTCAATTCTCCCAAAAGTTCAGTCTCTTCTAGGGTAGGCTGGAGTGGTTGGGCTAATCTCTTAGGAAAGGGTGGATTTACTTTAACGTTGCTTTCCACTCTTTCTTCCTCAACCTCCCTAGGTGGAGGGGGAGGTTGTTTATCTGGGAGAATTCTCCCAGATCTCTAGTTAATCTCCTGGATTTCCATATTGTAAGCTCGATATGAGGTCTCTCCAATGTATACTTACTAATCCTACCTGTTGTTGAGTTTTGGATTTGGCTGGGTAGGCATATGGGGTTAATTGGGTGGAGCGGAGTGTAGGAGCTATGGTTGGGGAGGTGGTGGAGGCAATAGAGATGGAGCATTATTGTATTGGGGCCTCCACCCCCGGAGTGGTGTATTCCACTGAGGTTGTGGTAGAGCATAAGGTTGAAATGACTAGTTGGCTTGCTAGGAATGATACACAGATGCATAGGACCAAGGGGGGGTTGTAGAATAGGAAGGATGAGCAGGGGGTCCCAAAATAGGTATAGCTATGGTTTGGTTGGGGTCATAATATGCATGGGATGACCCTTGCATGCCCTACTGGTATGGTCTAGGCCCAGGAGGTCTCCTTTGGTTAATGTAGCAAAGTTTCTTAGTGACCCCTTCTGCTCCTTGATATACAACTTTGAGTCCGAGTAAAGAAGGCCACTTGTCTGTGGAGTGGTTTTCTTCACAGACCAAGCAAATTTCAATATAGTTCAACAGAAATTCGTTCCTAGGATGCCTCCTGGTGCATCTAGGACAAAATATGGCCAAGGTTCTCTCTTCTTCCTCCTGCTTCCTTTTCATGTTCATGGTGTCCATTTTCAAGGCAAGGGTTTGCAACATCTCACTTTTGAGATCTTCCATCATGTTTCCAATTTCACCCTTGATCGATGAGTTGGAAGATGATGTACTGGAGATAGGTTGACTACCCCTACCCTTTTTCCTAGCCACCCTAGAATGGTTTCTAAAGACAATCTTGATATCCTCATAGGGTAATTGGTAATGATCTTCTCCTGCTAACAAATGCAAGGTATCTAGAAGATATTCTCTTACTCCCTTAAGCAGGACCAACTTTAGTGACTGAGGGTCAAGTGTGCACCTGACCCTTTTGTAACTAAGCTGGAATCTTTCTTTGTAGTCTTATAAGGATTCATCATGGCCTATGGTCATCCTGAAAATTTCTTCTTTAGTATCCTTTGACCGACAGTAGTCCTGATATTTGTTGTTAAAGGCCTGTTGCATCTAAGCCCAAGTTGTGATGCTATCTCTAGGTAAGCCCATGAACCAGTGCAATGTTGCATCCTTAAGGGTATATGGAAATAGTTTTAACATTTGCTCATCATCTGTATAGTCACAGGCTCAACATATAATAGCAAACTCACATAGGAAAGTGTCGGGATCCTCTATGGTCAGGGAATGGAAATGAGGTAGGGCAGGGGGCTTATATTTTTCATCTTAGTTTCCCCATTGGTTTCCTTGATGGGGAAGGCACCCTCAAATCTCTCTCTATTCCATTTGTCATTTCGGTTTTCAGCCATTGTTTTAGTAGGAATGGGCTCCTCTTCTTCTTCTTCCCCTGTAGGTTCTTCAAATATGTCAAGTTGTTCACCTAAGGGTTCCTCCAGTTCACAGCCACTGAAGAAGAGAGAAGGTTGGTTGTTGGATGCAGTGGGGGTATTTGGAAAAGATTTCCCTAAGTTGTCCCTATTCCTACGAGGCATGAAAGAAAATATTTTTTGGTTGGTTTTGTATTTTTTTTTTTTAACTTGGAAAGTACTTGCAGAAATGAAATCCTACTTGCAGAAAGGAAAGGAAAGTAGATAATGAAAAATGAAAGAAAGGAAACAACTAGATTACTTTTGCAGAAATAAACTAATGGCAGAATATTGAAGACATGAAATAGAAGAAAAGAAAGCAATAATCACATTCTACTTAGACACCTCCCCTGAAACAACGCCAAAATGTGATGAGTGCTAGTATTGCAGCAAGGTTGATGCAACTCTTAGGCTACCAGCTTTATTTATAAACTCGGGGTTTGTAAAAAATTGGAGGTTACAGTGTTGTCTGCACAAGTAAAATTGATGCTTCTCCGTGTTGTCACTGTTCAGCTGGTGAGAGACCACTGGGATTCCAAGCCATACTTCTATAGAGTAAGAAGAAGGTTAATTCTTTGATGGAACAAGGGCAAGTCTACTCTAAGAGAGTTACTCTACTTCAGTTATGGAAAAGAACCAACATGTAATGCTAAACCACACCATATCCTAATTAACCGTTTAAGCATCTATGATAAGTAGAATTGCTAAATCAACACTTAAAAAATGCTACTATCTAAGTTGCAGAAGTAAAAAAAATTAAACAATACTAATGTGCAAGCAAAGAAACTAAACTAAATCTGTTTTCATTTTTTTGGTTTTTTTTTGGCAAAATCAAGTATACAAACTAATTGTTCTTGTGGATGTGACAAGTGTATGGAAGGTGTTTGAGGATGGCTAGAAGGTTTATGAAGTGGTTGGATGGTGTAGAAGGGTCCTAGGATGCTTTTTGTGACTTGTTAGAGGTTTCCCATCAATTTGACCTCAAAATAGGTCGTTTCAGGAAAACCTACAAGATGGTCCTATAGGAATTACAAGAAACCTACAGGATACAGCTGAGAGCTAATTGTGAGTTTTTGGAGGTGTTGGGAAGCTTGGGAAAGGTGTGTGATGGGTGGAATGGATTGTTAGAAGGTCTAGGAGAACTCAGGAGTTAATATCCAAGATAAGAGATGGCTAGATTCACTCAATGTATCTAGCAGAATTTTAATGAAAAGTTATGAAAAACTAGTGAGGGTGATGGTGAAACAAGGGATGGCTAAGGTGGATGGAGTGGAAGGTAGTTGCTGGTGATGAAGTCTTGGTATCCTCCTAATGTACCTGCTCTACTTAAAACATGTGTCTTCCCAGAATTATGCAACATGATACATTTTCATAAACTAGGAAAGCATGAATCAATTGCCTATATTATGCATGAAGAAAGTTATTGAAGGGAATGAAAGCATGAGTGAGATATTATTGCAGAAATGGAGATGGAAAAAGATGACAATGAAATCTGACTTGAAACATTAACCAAATACTGAATCAAGGACAACAAACTCTGTTGAGAGATTAAATTGTCAGATTAAATCCCTTAATATTAATTGTCAACCTAGGGTTCGTAAACACAAGCTGCCTTGCACTTTCTTCATTCAGGGTTAAATTAGATTTTTAACATTTCCTTATAATGATTTGTGGATTAATAAACACATTAACACTTACAAACATTTAGCTGTAAAAAGCAGACCCAACAATAAAATTTAATCTAGAGATTTCAAAAACCTTTAGAAACTCTAGCATTCAAATGTGTACTCAACAAACTATTGAGCTATGAATCTCAAGTGATAAAAATGGAATTCTACTCACACAAAACCTTACTCCATTAAACCCTCAAATGCTGGTACTAGACCTTCTATTTGTAGTAACAGTTTATTCATCACTCAACAAGAAATCTGTAATGATGGCGATTCAATCCTTAAGAAGACAAACAAACTTGCACTAATAACCATTCAAACCTTAAGCAGTCTACACAAACAACAATTCATTCCTGAAGCAACTAAGCAGTCTATAAAAATTCAATTCTTAAGCAAACAAGCAATTTATACTGATAGCAACTCAATCAAACTATCGATCTATACCTAATGGTTTGTTACCCTATTAACAAAGATTTGAAAGTTAAGTACTGGTCTAGAGTAATCACTCTATTCTACTCTATCACTCACTAATTTATTGTTATACTCACAATCAAGTAATCTACAGGTCTTAATTTGATGAAAGCAACTCAAACACTCAGCTTATTTAGCACCTAGAAATTCAACCAAACAATTCCTAAGAAAGTGTACTCTAAACCATTCTGTAATCACACCAACCCTTACTGGCGAATAACCTTACCTGGAGCCAATGTACTGTTGTTTGAAATCTGATTGATATCTGACTCCTGAAAATTGGAATCAATCACCTCACAATTGTTCATTTGGACAACTAATAGAATTGATCTTCACACAAACCAAGGGAAATCCTTTATCTACTAAACTTAATGAAATCAATCAAAACACATAATAGGGGAATCATTTATCAATTAAGCTTAATGAAATAAATCAACACACAAAACAAGGGAATCGTTTATCTATTAAACCTAATCAAATCAATCAACACAAAAAACAGGGGAGTCATTTATCTATTGAACTGAATGAAATCAATCAACACACAAAATGGGGGAATCATTTATCTATTTTGAATTAATGAATTCACAGTTAACAACTAATAATCAAAATCACTCATTGGTATGCTATGTTCAATCCACGCAATCCACTACGCAATCCAAGAGTCTATTTATCAAATGAAATAGAGCTAAACGATAGTAAACCATCCAATATTCATGAAAGCAATCTTCAGTCCAAATAACTTGAAACTAGACTAAAGGTATTACACCATTTAAACGATGAACGAGAATTATTTTATGTGGTATTTCCTAAAAAACAATTCAAATAAAGAGTCAATCTAATCCAGTTCCTGAGGGAACGAAGAAAAATTTGGTGGTCAGACAAATCCCGTTCTAATTAGTTCAAATTCACTGAATAGAGTTAAATATCAAAGTAATCTTAGCACTCTCAATGTATAGATAATTCGTCTCACTCATTAGATGATCATGTGGCACTTCCCGTTGATTATGAATCAATGTGATAGGAAGCATACACTATTCTAAAATCAAAGTAAGGATCACACAAAAGTTCAACTGTGAACTATGGAAACAATGGTATTAAAGAACATTAATGCATCTATAGTCTTTTAAACAACCAAATTAATGCAGTTCACATGAAGAAATTGAAACCAAACAAATTTGTAATGAAGGTAAAACTGACCGTGACTAGTCACACAGTGTTTCTATCCTGCAATATACAAACAAAACCCAGATGGGTGGGCCCGACCATGCCTGGGAGCTAGATAAACTTACAGTAAAGAAAAGATCTCAAACGCAATCAACTAACTATCCTCAGCAATCCATCAATGCTTAATGTCAAATTCAAAGAAGAACCATTTCGATATTATTAAAGATGATTTATGGAATTCAGGAAAAAATACTTCATTGTTTTAGCACTAATTTCACATATTACATCTTCTTCCTTTTATACGCATTTGATTACAGTTAAACACTGAACTAAAAATGATAATTTATAATAGTCTAACAATTTGACTCCTCTAGAGAAAATATTTTTGAATGGATGGCCCAAATTGGTCCAACAATTTGTAACCAATTCCCAAACATGGTGTATGCCATAAGCAGAGAAAAGAGAATGAAGATCATGGGATCAAATGCACTCATTTCAAGGCTGGTGACATCTCATCATCCAAAAGCACACAATTCTTATCCAATTCACTATTTGAGTACTGAATCTAAATATATCTTTTGAGTACAGTAGTAGGGAGCCATGGTACACCAGCTTCTTCTTTTGGTTATCCTCCCACGCATCTTGCTGAGAAGTCTACACTTGGTCATAATAATTAGTTAGTTTTCGAAATCAGCTACCTATATCTACTTAAATCCACCAACAAATAGTGAAATGTAAAATAGCAAGGACCATTGTAGGGTAGCAAAATAGCAAGGAAATAGGTTCCACAGTATCAAAAAGAGGTCAAAATGGGGATTGAAGATGGTATTAATAAGAACAAAACAGAGGATCAACATCCTCCCACGTCGATCATGATGCATGTCCTCATGCATCCAACAAAAAGGAGACTGCATTCAATTAAAGAAGACTGTGGTTAGAGACCAATAGTATTGATTAAAACCTCAATCCCTTGTCTGATAGGTGGCGAACACTTTTGCAATTGCAGTGCTAATCCCTTGGCATTCAACAATTTGGCAGGCTTGTTTCAGGTTGCTTTCCACCTCAAAAGGTGCTTGTTTTTCCTTGCCAAGGCATCATTCTGGGCATACAGTTTCATATTAGAGTCCCTTTCTTGCTCATTCACATCTTTTACAAAATGAAATAATACCTTGTATTTATTTCCCTACTCTCTAAGCTTGGCGATTGTCTTCCGTAGCTTGATAAGCCTTATTTTTAAATTTTCTTCAGCATCCAATGTGGGGGCTTTAGTTGGGGTCGTTGATTGCTGTGAGGTACTTCCTCTCAGTGATTTACCTCTCGCTTTCTTAGATGATGACTGATGTGGAGTAGCCTGTGTAGTTTCCTTGCTTGATGTTGGTCCAGTGGGAGACAAAGCCTCCAGATCCCATGCAATATCCTCAAGGATTTTAACCTTGGACGTAGTAGTGGGCTCCTCCTCAAGAGGTGTTTTTGATTGTGGAGCATCATCATCATGGGAGGATGAAATAGGAATATGTGTGAGGTCGGTGCCTTCATAAATGGGCTGTAGGTTAGGGGCCATGCTACGGGTCCGACGACATCCTTGAGTTGAAGTTTTGGCCATGGGAATTGGGGGAGTGTTGTAGGGGAATGTGGGTTGCCGGTGTTTAGCCTTAGGAGTGGTGTTTTTGGGTTTGAAGGAGGGTTCTACTGGAGATTCCAGAGCATTTATTTCTACCATGGGACTTATTTTGGGTTGTGTGGATTTTGCTTGATCATGTTTCCTTTTTTGTTTCAAGCCCAATGGGATTTCCACCGAACCCTTCCTTGTCCCATCTTTTAAAATATTTGCAATTGTATGAGGGGGTTTGGAACCAAGAGTAGGGGAATGGGTAGGGGTAGACTCAGACTTGGATGGGGCTGTTGCATCGTTGATTTTTAGGGAGTGGACCACTGCATGTTGCCTACCCTTGGTTTGTGTCTCTTGTCCACGGAATGCCTCAATGAGGAAGTCCTCCCATGACCACTTCCATTTCTTAAGCTCGGCAACCAGTAAAATTTTAATTAATCTATGATGATACAATGCAGTTTCGGGCTTCTTTCTGTGAGACTGTACACCCTTTTCCATTTTATGCAAGATTAATCTTAGGAAATAAGGAATGTTTAGTGGCTTATCTTCAATAAAATGAACCATGAGCCGAATATGATAAAGGAATAGAACGGAAAACCTTCCCTCACATGTCACGAAACCCTGTAGCATTGTCAGGTGTGGATGCCATTATTCCTCTATGCAGTTACGAAGCGCTCCCTTCACCCAACTAATTGACCTGTAGGTCAGTTTCAAGAACATGATGCACTTTAGTATGTCTAATTGGCCACCCTTGAAAAATCGCTCAACAACAGCTGGTATCCCAATAGCCTGGCTTACTAATTCCTATGTGATGCTGAAGTTGAGGTCACCGACTTAGGCATGCTCCCCATTAAAATTCCATTCGAATGCCATTGCAACCTGATCATTATAACCCTGAAACTTCTGTAAAAAAGTCATCCATCCTTTCTCCTCCAGAATTCCCTTACATTGTTCATATTCTGGGCTGCGCAGAAATTGAACAAAAGTGGGTTCATGCCTGTCTGCTCCCATGGCACCTGCGTTCTGCTGAAATTCCTTTTTTTCAATTTACTGCGTTGTTGGTCCCTTATTACTCCTCCACCCATGCTCACAATCGACCTCTGTTTTAATGGCAGATGAATGATTGTCGCAATGATGGATCAGATACATGGGATCGATTGCCATGATGGTGATAATCCCATCTTCGACTGGTTTAGAGCATGGGCACTTGATTGCAGTGTGCGATCCATGGATGGAGCATGTGAGCATCTTGGCTGTGAGACGACGCATCTTTACCATGATGATGGAGGGTGTCATGAACCGATGGTTAAGAGGGCGAGCAGTCATCATAGCAAGAATAGATCATGGGCGGTGGTGGTGATGTCTTATTAGCATGTTGGAGGATAAGTGTTTATGAGATCGGGAATAGACAAGTGAGGGCATAGGATGTATGATCATGGTGATCATAGGATAGATTCAAAGGCGTACTTCAATGATTAACATTTTAACTACTTGTTAGTTAAACTCAAGCAGAAAAGAAGTGCATACCTTTACCACTTAAATTATTTGTGTCGAGTGTGCAATCGATGTTCTGGAGCAATGCCTTCTGCAATTATGTGCCTTCTGCCTTGATTTTGGAGAATTGCCATATTGTGCCTTTGGTGAGTTGAGTACTGATTCCATGAATCTGTACTTAACTCAAAGTGAGCTGGTAGCCCTGATCGTTCCTTGTCTACTTATGAAGACAAGCCCTAACTCATCAGAACATGTTAACACAAACAAGATGATTCTTTTTATGATATAAAATATTTTCTTGCGCATCTTGTGACAACACTGTGTGATTATAGGCCCCAATTTTTAGGCGAGATCTCAGGACCCTTTTATGCAATATGAGTTGCATTTTGGACAGAGCATTGAACATAGGCCTTTTAACAGAAAATGAGACATTATATTTTGATCAAGACATGAAACATAGGTACCTTGAACAACATGTGGAATCAAATTATGAGATCCTCATAAAAGAACAACTGAAACTTGGATAAAGTATAATATATCGACTCTCTGTACTGATTTCAGAACCTTTAGATTGAATTCCATAGACCCAGCTCCTCAATTATTTCAGAAAAGGAGACTACATATCAATCCATGGATTTTAACCAAGCTTGGAATGATAGCTGCCTGGGGCATTTCTTCTTTAGGGAGCTGGAAATGGCCAGAAAGAGAGCTCCAAGGGGGCTTCTTTTCCGTAGTTTATTCCTTTGGGCCTAGAAAAGAATAATTCACAACCCAAAGGATCCCTATACTACTACTACCTTATTATTTTAGAGAGCCTAAAGTAGTTAGTGCTCAAGGCATTCTTATTTAGAGAGTCTGAATTGCCCAAGTAGACTCCACAGGTTTCCTTTTCGTAATCATTTCCTTGATCTCGGAAAAGAACAATTCTATGCTCAAGGAATCCTTAGACTAATACCGATCCATTTCATTTATGAGCCTAGATCAGTCGATGCTCAAGAGCTTCATATTTAGAGATTCTGAAGGCTTCCAAAGGAGACTCCAATAGTTCCTTTTCCATAGACAATCCATCAGACCTGGATAAAGGAACAAACTTTCTTCTGGTGGATTCCTCCTTTATTCTACATGGGCTATGGGGAGGACTACCCGCAGATATAAAAGGTGACAACCCACTAGTTTACTTATATATATATATATATATATATATATATATATAGATAGATAGATAGATAGATAGATAGATAGATAGATAGATAGATCTATATATATATATATATATATATATATATATATATACATATATAGATAATGAACTGAACCAGTAAGGGGCTGAATATTGGCATGAATCAACTCCAATCCTAGATCCTCTCGAACTTCCTACAAGAATTGATCACATGAAAGTGGTTTATTATAAACTTTAAGCTGATGGCCATTTACTACAAAATAAATCTTATCATCATCGATAGTACAAATATGAACTGAACCATTATTAAATACTTTAGTTACCTCATACGGTCCTAACCATCTATTGAAAAATTTATCTTTGAAATGCTTAAACCTACTATCATATAACAAGGCCCAATCACCTAGAAAGAAGATTTTCTTCTTAATAAATTTGTCGTGCAATCGGGCTCTTTGCTCCTATACTAATGCATTTCTATGGTAGGCATCTTGTTGGATCTCATCAGGCTCGTTCAATTGCATCATTCTTTGTTCTTGAGCCTCATTTAAATTCATTCCCAACTGAGTAGCAATTCTAAATGTTTTTACCTGGAATTCGATGGGCAAAAGTACTTGTTTACCATAGACTAATTCATAAGGTGTGTGTCCGGTCACATTCTTCCAAGTGATCCGGTAAGCCCAAAGTGCTTCTCATAACCTTTATGCCCAGTCTTTGTGATGCAATTGAATTGTTTTTGTAAGGATAGATTCCAACACTTTGTTTGTGGAATCCACTTTCCCATTAGCCTGGGGGTAGTAAGGGGTCGATTTAGAATTCTTAACTTGATATTGCTCTGTGAGTGCCTTGACCAACTTTGATGTAAATTGGGTTCCTTTATCAATGAAAATTTCACGAGGCATCCTAAATCTTGTAAGGATGTCCTCGAACAAAAACTCTACTACTGCCTTCTCAGTGGCAACATACAATGCTTTGGCGTCCACACACTTGGTGACGTAATTAGTGCATACCAAAATATATTTCTTCTTGTTTGACATTAGGGAGATGGGCCCTACAAAGTCCAATGTCCACTTCTCAAAAGGTTCAATAGAAATTTGTGGTTGAAGAGGTATTTCATCAGAGGCAACTGGTCTCCCCATTCATTGGCAAGCGTCACAACTCAAAACAAACTTCTTGGCGTCTTTGAATAGGGTCAGCCAATAATATCTAGTATGGAGAACTTTATATGTCATTATTTTGTCGACAAAATGGCCACCACAAGGCTCGTTGTGACTAGCACTTATTATATTTTGCATTTCATCTTCCCACGCACACTGCCTCATAATCAAGTCCGACCCTATATAAAATAGATCTCTCTTGATCCAAGAGTAACTAGCACTGCGTTGCACTATATTGTGCCTCTCTCAGGCCAACAGGTTTTGAGGTAGTTTTCCTGATACCAGATAATTGGCGACATCAGTGAACCAAGGAGTAACAGTAGAAATGGAAAATAGAGCTTCATCTAAGAATTTGTCGGGCGCTGGTATTGGCATGCTTCCCTGCATAAGATTCAAACGAGATAAGAAATCGTTTGCTAAGTTGTCTCTTCCAGGCCTAACAATTATAGTTATAGTGAATTCTTGTAGAAGAAACAACCATCTAGTTATCCTACTGTTAGTAATAGGTTTATTCATTAAAAATCTAATAGCAGAATGGTCAGTATGGACAAATGTCTCATAATCGGTAATATAATGTCTAAACTTTCTTATAGCATGCACAACTGCTAATAGTTCTTTTTCAGTAACTGTATAATTTAATTCAATGGGAGAGTGATTTTTGCTAACAAAGTAAATGGCATTGGGAAAGTTATCTTCTCTTTGTCCCAAAACTACTCCTAGTGCAGTGTCTGAAGTGTCTCTACAAATATGAAAAGGTAAGGACCAATTTGTCCCTCTTAGCACCGGAGCAGTAGATAATCTCTCTTTTAGTACCTGAAAAGCTTGTTGACAGTCAGCATTTTGTACAAAGTTAGCATTTTTAGTTAACAACTTGAATGATGGCGCTGCAACTCTAGTGAAATTCTCAATAAATTGTCGATAATATCTTGTGTGCCCTAAAAAAATTCTTACCTCTTTTTGTGAGCTCCGAATAGGGATACGTGAAATTACCTTGATTTTTGCTAGGTCAACTTGAGTCCCTTTAATTGACACAAGATTGCCTAGAACAATTCCCTTACTTTGCATCATTCTACATTTATCGCTACTAAGGCCTAGATCAACTACTTAACAACGGATTAATACCTTCTCTAGATTCCCCAAAGCCTATAGAAAGTCATCCCCATAGACTGTGAAGTCATCCATATAGACTTTTGCACAGTCATGGATAAGATTAGAGAAAATGGCAAGAACAGCTCTTTGGAAGGTGGCGGGGGCTTTACAAAGACCAAAGGGAAGGACTTTATATACATAAGTACCCCATGGGCATGTGAAAGTAGTCTTTCCCTGGTCTTCTTCAGCTATCTGAATTTGATTGTACCCGCTATAACCATCTAGAAAAGAAAAATATTTCTTATCTGAAAACATGTCGAGAAGTTGATCAATGAAAGGCAATGGAAAATAATCCCTCAATGTTGCCTTGTTTAATTCTCTATAATCGACGCAGATTTACCACTTGCCATTCTACTTTGGAACTACTACCAAAGGTGATACCCACTTACTATCAAAAATGGGGTAAATGAAATCCGCGACCAAAAGTTTTTGAAGCTCCTCTTTAATGATGTATTTTAATGTTGGGTTCATATGCCTTTGTGGTTTTCGAACAGGTCTCATTTCTCCATTCATGTAGATATGATGGATGCAAATATCTGGACATATACCTCTCATATCCAAGAAATCCCATGTGAATGCTTCCATTTGTACACCAACCATATTCATCAATTATTTCTTTTGTTCTGCAGTCAATCCTATACCAATATGTAAAATTTTCCCTTCAAATATTTCCACAGGTTCTGTGGTGAGCTCATGGCTTTCCTCCATTGCTGCAAATGAGGCGAAGATATCCAAGTGGTAGGTTTCCTAAAACTCACCACTAAACACATGATTATAACTGTTGAAAGAGATAGGATAATTGATACAAGAGCTATCTGCTAAAAACTGTTGCAAAACATGCTCATCAGAATGTTCCTAGAGACCTCTAGATTGATCTAATGTTAACAAGAGGAACATGTGATATTCGTCTCCATATGGGTTTTTCAGCCATAATGGTACTTCAGCAGCTATCTTAGTAGGTGGAATGAGGGACAAGGTTTGACTGTGAGAACCATTTGAAATAATCATTTCCCCATTCTTGCATCCAATGACGACATCAACTATTGTCACCCATGGCCTTCCTAGGACCACAGGGTGTCTAGGTCTAGAGGTTTTGGGAGAAATGACTACAAAATATATAGGGTATTGCTAAGAGGAAATAGTGACTACTATGTCCCCCAAGGATCCTATTGGTTTGACAATGGATTTATTTTCCATCTCTAAGAGGATAGGAGTGGTTTTTATGCCCCTTTTTAGGAAAAAGTAATCCATTTATTTCAATAGTGACAATGGGATTCTCAGGCTCATTGTATTTGGAAGGCATGTCATAGATCATTGTGTACATTTGGCTCATGATTTTGACATTTTGGTTCTTATTCCCCTTTCTTCTCAGCTTCTTACTGTAGAGTTCCTTGACAGTTTTAGTTTATATGTGAATGTCTCTAATTGCTTCTAAAAGTGGGATTTTAATATAGACATTCCTAAGTTCATTTTCCAGGTCATATTCAGGAAGGAATTCCTCTTTCTTTACTATTAGTCTTTCTGAGTACAGTGGTTCCGGTGATTCTTCTTCTTTTTGTTGTTGTTTTCCGTTCGGTGAATGATTTTCTGATGACGTGGAGGGTACCTCTTCCTCGATGATGACAACTAATTTTTCTTTGTTAATTGTCCTTCCTGATCATAATTGAATTTCATTTATAGGAATGGCAATGATCATGTATTCACCATGAAACATGTTTAGAAGAATCTCTGAAGAACAGAAGAAAAACTTTCCCTAAAATATTTCTGAGAAAACTTGTCAAAAACCTAGTTTTCAGGATCAACACATTTTGCACCACTGGTGAACCATGTGGCTAACTTGTTGCACTATGCTGACCTAGCACTACCAGTGTGGATATTATAAGGAAAACATGCACCAATCCTCTTTAGGTAGTTTTTCCTAAAGTGGAGGAGAAGCTTCTCTTACTAGAAGTCTCGAGAACGACAAGTTGGTTACAGGTGAATAAGGATTAGAGCAAGATCTCCCATTCTTGGTCCTTGATCCTACTCTCATGGATATTTTCCTTGAGTTGTGGAACCTCTCCTTCCTTTTATGGATCCTTAACTCCCTGTCCTCGCTATAAATGAGATCCCTAGTATCTACAACTCGTTGGCTATTGCTTGGTTTCCTTCCTATGCTAAAAATATGATTAAATGCTTCCCATTTCTATAAGGAGAAAAAGTGCTTGAAGGTCTTGGCTAGGAGTTGGAAACTCACCTAAAGGAGGCTTCCAACATCAAGGCTTCATGGTAAATACACTAACACCTTTCGTCATTTTGATGCTTCAAAATATGAGACAGGAAGTGTGAAAAAATATTATGTAACAGATGCCCCCTAAAGCATGAAGGCAGCACAAGAGTGATTGGTGAAATGATTTACAAGTGAAGGCATGGTGATGTAGGAGCATTCAGCCTATGGGAAATCATTGTAAATAATAGACATAGGGGGTCAAGCATTTTTAGAATTATTTTCCTAAGTTACAAGTCAGTTTAATATTTAGGCTTTTAAGTGTGATTAATTAGATATTCTCAAAATAAATAAATGAGAACATAGGGAGAGCTTTTAGGCATAAAAGGAATGGATGTGGACCGTTAAGGGATAAGGAGGCTTTTCTGTTTTAAAACAAAGAAAAGATAGAATAAAGCCTCAAGAGGCTTTTTACCATATATGTATGCATGTAGAAGTTCTAGGCTTTTGATATCAATGGTTATTATATATATGTATATAAGCCTACGGGTAAGAGGAGGCCACTAGTAGTGATAATCGGGTCTGTGAGAGGAGGCCTCCAGTGTTGATAATCGGGCCTGTGAGAGAGAAGGCGATTGGTGAGGAAAATCTAGCCTGAGAGTGTGTGTGCATGAGACTGAAGTCTCTCAATGTAAATTCATGCCTTCATATTAATATAATCAGAGTTTCCTGATTATGTCAGAACATAGGAAGTGTGTGTTCTGTGATTAGAGTGAGAAGAGGACTGATCAGAAGCATTATTCTTGAAAGCTTTTCCATCTGTGTAATAGAATTGATGGTTTTCTGTTAAGTGGACGTATGTATGCATGTATCAGATAGTTGGTTTTACCATGAGTTGAAGTTGATGAATTTATCTTAATTTTCTGGCATGATGCTTGATTTATGCACTTAGGGTAGTTTCCATTTCACTGATGCTTCCGCCGTCCTTTCTGAGTCTTTTTATGAAGCTAGTATATAATTCTATATACACAGAGGAATTACAGTATTTTCCTCAAGCGGAACATTGAGGCGGACGTGAAATATTATTAAGATTGGTCCAGACCCATATTGGGTCCGAAACCCATATCGCATCAGAGGAGTGGAGCCTTTTGAAATTGTCGAAGCGAAAGCTCCAACAGTCCAGAGCCGAACCATTATAAAGGGGAGTATAAAGTAATATCGGGTCTGAAATGAGCTCCTAATACGGCTAAGTGGGAGAGCTCCGATATCCAGGTGTTATATACCTAGGGGGGATAATATGGGGTACCAAGGGAGGTACCCAAGGTAATAATGTAATAATGGGATGGGCCATAGTAATAAATAAGGTGGTTAACCCATATCATGTAAGGGACCACAAGTAGTTAATAATAATGTAATGGGCCCATGGTATTAGTTTGATGGTATGAGGGAACCATGGTAATGATCCATGGTATTGTATGTATGAGGCCTATATAGAGGCTAGAGACTCCACATGGAGATATAGTGAAGTATTATTGTATGAACAGGCATATGGCTTGCGAAGTGTTCTCCTTCCTTAAGGAATGAATATATGGTGTTTCCCTACCTTAAGGGTTTGATCAATAAAGTGAATCATTTCTATCTATATTGAAATCTTGTTATTTCTTGGGTTTATTTCATTGTCTTATATTTTCATATCAGATCTACAACAAGTGGTATCAGAGCTATAACAAGTGGTATCAGAGCTATAACAAGTGGTATCAGAGCACTTTCTTGGGCACAAAAGTGGAGAATTTTTATTTTTTTTGCAGGGATTTTTGGGCGGCGAGTTTGCAGATTATATTTATATGTTTTAGTGCAATATCTGCAAAATCTAATTGCAGATCTGGATTCTATGTGAAAAAATACCCGATTTCAAAAAAAAATCGTTCAAATCGGAGTCCGGATGAAGGAGATATCGCTGATTTAAAAATTAGTGGGGTTGTAGACAATTTTTTTGGGGCAACGAATTTGCAGCACAAATCTGGACGTCCTGGTGCAAGATCTGCAAAATCTAATTATAGATCTGGATTTTTTGAGAAAAATTACCCAATTTCAAAAAAACAAATCAGTGAAATCAGAGTCCGGATGAGGGAGATATCGCTGATTTAAAATCAGCTCTTTTTTGCAGAAATTTTGGTGACGGCGGGAGAGTTGCAGTGCAGATTTGAAATTTCATTGCCTGGATCAAAATTTCTAACACATGGGCAGATGCAGAATGATTGTTCCATTTCTGAAAACAGGTCATAATAGGGATTCTGAGCAATATTGACGAAACTGTGACAATTTCAAATTTTCGCCAAGTAAGTGAATTTTTCTCAAACCCTCTTCATGGAGATGCTATATTTTACAGGGAAAGATGATGGTCCTACTATTGAAGAATTCATACAGAGATACAAGTCCATACATGGGACATATTGGAAGATTTCAATGAAGCTTAATATGAGAGATGAGGCTGAAAACTGGTGGTTATCACTTGACCACAAGCAGTTGACCAAACTTTCAGATGCAGAATTTGAAAAAGTCTTTTTGGACAAATGGTCTCGGGCTAGAAAAAGGGAGAATGAGACACATAAGGGGTTAATTGATATGGGTGTCTCCTTACTGTAGGTTCATGGATTGACTTAGAAAGAGAAAATCATGGTTTCTATAAATCCTGGTTGCAAGCATAATTTCATCAATGTTAATTTGGCAAAAAAATTGCAAGTTCCAACAAAACACATTGAAAATACACAGGTTGATGATGACAATGTTCAAGTGTACAAGGATTTGAATATTTCTATGGATAAGTATGTGTTGCATAGTGAATTTTATACTTCAGAGATGGATAATATGGATGTTTTTTTGGGATATCCTTGGATGGAATCTGTCGGTACTATCAATATTAATGTGCAGAAGAAATTCCTGAAGCTCTGGTATAAAAAGAAGAAAATTACATTACATGATATTTCCATCAATAAGCAAGTAGAGTACATGGAGGCGGAAGCAGAAGATGTTCCAGGGACTGACATATCAGATGATAAGCCTTTGATGATCGACAATTAAACACAAACAGAGGCTGAAGCAGAAAAGGTAACAGGTGCTGACACATATGATGAGGGTTCAGTGGTTGAAGTCATATTGGAAAAGAAGACACCACAACAGGCACCACAACAGGGTGAATTAAAGAAAAAGACATCGTGGGTTAAAACTTCAACATATCATCACCCACATCACCCCACAAGACAACCATCAAGATGGAAACCAAGTAGTCACAAGGAAAACAACCCCCGTATGACGGATAGCAAGGAGAGAAGATCCACCTACTACACATGAACACAGAAGAGCTGCCACGGTCAACTTCCATCTCAAGCGAGCGAGGCATCAGTGAGATCGAGGGTTCACCTTTCTCTTGGATGGCTAGATGCACCTGCATGGTATCAGTGGACTACTCTTTTGAGTAGATCTTATTATTTGTGTTCTTCCCATGTTTCGGGGACGAAACATGCTTAGGGGGGTGGAATGTTATATACCTAGGAGGGATAATATGGTGTACCAAGGGAGGTACCCAAGGTAATAATGTAATAATGGGATGGGCCATAGTAATAAATAAGGTGGTTAACCCATATCATGTAAGGGACCACAAGTAGTTAATAATAATGTAATGGGCCCATGGTATTAGTTTGATGGTATGAGGGAACCATGGTAATGATCCATGGTATTGTATGTCTGAGGCCTATATAGAGGCTAGAGACTCCACATCGAGATATAGTGAAGGATTATTGTATGAACAGGCATATGGCTTGTGGAGTGTTCTCCTTCCTTAAGGAGTGAATATATGGCGTTGCCCTACCTTAAGGGTTTGATCAATAAAGTGAATCATTTCTATCTATATTCAAATCTTGTTATTTCTTGGGTTTATTTTCATTGTCTTATATTTTTACATCAGATCTACAACAAGTGGTATCAGAGCTATAACAAGTGGTATCAGAGCTATAACACCCGGAGCCGAAATGTTATATTGTGCAACCTAAAGTGCGTCGGGTCCACAAGGGCTTATGACTGTACGCTCAATAACTGGATCTTGAAATATTATAAATAGTAGCTTGAATGGGACGTCGGGTCCACAAACCCTTTGCATTACACACTCACCGACACGAACGTGCCATTATGATGGATCCGAAATCATTATAGACCGGATCATAAAGGGCATCGGGTCTGTTGCATCGGAGGAAAGGAGGTTGGAGTCTATTGTCTATTGCGGGCACCGATAACCGGACCCACCGATAATTATAAAGGCGGGGACAAAATTTTGAAATCCGCGAATGTTAATTAGAGTGGGATTTATATGGTTTTCCATGTATTGTATTATATATGGCCGCGGGGGTTTTGAAACTTAACACTCATATTGTAAGCAATGGTCGAGGCCGCGGGACTTTAAGGCTTAGTCCGACAATTATACATGGTTATACATGGGTGGTGGCTTCTGATAGATGCAAAGGCGCCGATAGTTATAAAGGAA
Source organism: Pinus tabuliformis (assembly GCA_031772625.1). Classification (NCBI taxonomy): domain Eukaryota; kingdom Viridiplantae; phylum Streptophyta; class Pinopsida; order Pinales; family Pinaceae; genus Pinus; species Pinus tabuliformis. The sequence continues at coordinate 190,535,771 of CM062810.1, read as the reverse complement.
GGTTTTAACGTAAGTCCATGATTTATACAAGGCTTAACGCCTAGAACGCTTCGATAGGGCTATGTGGATCTTAACCAAAGGTCCAAGGTTTGAGATTTAGTTAAGAAAGGGGATTTTGGGCTTATACCCAGATCTCTTTTCATCAAGTGGTATCAGAGTAGGGAAAGTTTCCTGCGGAGAGAAGAATTCCAGAAAGGAAAAGTTGGTATCAGAGAAGGATTGAGGTAAAAGCAACATTACTTTTAGAACAGAAATAAAGCGGGGAAGATTTTTGTGAAGAGGAACATGCACACAGGAAAAGATAATGAGCTGAGTGATAAAAGACTACAGTGGGAGATGTAGCAGTCCATAAGAGGCTTGGAGCAAAGAGGAATAGATAATTCTTTAAAGGAAAGAGAAAGCAAGATTGCTTAATGCAAGTTCTGAAGGAAAAAGGAATTCAGAAACCAACCAGAGCACAAGCCATTCAAAGTGAAAAAGAATGGGTGAAACAAGATCATGCTGAGATCTTGAAAGAGAGGTAATATGTTATATTCTATTTTAAATTAACAATGTGTGTTTTTATGCTAATGCACAGGTGATAGCAAGAGAAGCTGTGAGACAGAGTAAGGAGAATACTCTTATAGAGAAGTGGCAGTGAACTTGAAGAATCCAATAAGAAATTAGATAGAGAGGACAACTGAAGTGTTCTCAAGAGAGAGTGAGAGATTGCAGAAGCCTAGAAGGAGCAAAGGTGTTGCTCAGGAAGAGGTTCAAGATAGAGGACCCGTGCTTACCAAAATACTGAGTGAGGAGAGCTTAGCGAGGTAAGATTGCATCCAGGAGGACTAGCTATTGCAGAGGCTTGTTGCAAAGGAGCTCATGAAGAAAGAAGAGAAGAAGATGACTAATAATAGTCATAGCAGAGGTTTAGGAAAAAGCCACAGTAGAGGATATAAGAAAGAGGATGCCAAGACAAATGGTAAGAATATGAGTCAAGAGGAAATTGACAAAGAGGTTGCTGAATTAAAAGAACAACTCAATGCATTAAGGAGAATGCTTGAGGAAAGCCAGAGACTAGGTTGGGTCTTAAGTAAGAAGCCAGTAAAGTGGCATAAGTTGCAGAGAAGGCTGCAACAAAAGGAAGTGAAGTGGTTGAAGGGAAAACTCAAGGAAGTTGAAATGGAAGAATCCATTTGTGAACCAGAACAAGGAGAATTTCTGGGAGATAGTGAAGATGAAGACTTGAAGAATGAAACTTCAAGGAAGACCAAAGGGTCAAATTGTTTAAAATATGACAATTTGTGTATATTTGCAGGTGAAAGACAATTGGTTGATATTGTCATGAAGAAGGAAAAAGACCAATAGAATCAAAATTCTGTTCTGGAAGAGCATGAGGTAGATAGATCTCATATACAACTGGAGAAGATGATCATGGAGGATCAGAGAAGAGGTTCAGAGGAATGCCACAGAGATGAGATGACTACAGAGGTTCGAGAAAGAGAGATTGCAGTAATGAAGGTACAATTGCAGGTACTGGAAGAATGGCTGCAAGAGCAGGAAAATCAAAATAGGAAATGGATCTTTCCACTGAAGGGAAAGAGAGTGATTTGGCAACAATTGCAGAGGAAGTTGAGGCAAACTGTGATTGCCTTGCTAAAAAAGGAACTTAGAGTTCTTGAGCCAGAGATGGAAATTGAAGATTCCAAATGCAGATTTGTTCAGAAGGAAATAATGGAGGAAGCAGTCAAGACTGAAAAGTCTTGTGATTTAAAAACTAATGAGTTGTGCATGTTTGCAGGTACAATACAGGGAGATGAACAAGATTTAGAGTTTGTTCAAGAAGAGTTGAATCTGAAGGCTGTTCAGATCGATGATGAGTTAGCAAGATCTCAGAAGGAGATGAAGACGAAGGAGTCTAATCAGGATGTTGATGCAGAAAGAGAAGGACCAGCTGATGATGGGTCAAGCACTAGGGAAGGTATGGAAAATCGTGTGAAGTTTCCAAGTTCTACTCCTAATGAAGTTGTTGAATTGTATAGGAAACTAGATCTCCAGAGAAGAGAGTTGGAGAGACAGAGGACTTATGTGCAGGTTAATTTGCTGAAGAAGCAAGGGAAGAGAGTTTTTATGAATGACAGTCATTAACAAGAAGATGGTAAGAAGGAGAGACTAGCTAACAGTCTCATGGTGAATGCGAATCAGCATACTGATGTACTGATAGAGGAGTCGGAAAAGAACTCAGAGCAGCATACTGAAGTGTCCCAATAGAAAGCTGAGGAGAGAGCCAGTGAAGATTTTCTGAGTCCTGAAAAAGACTTGGAGCTGCAAAGAGAAAACTTGTTGACTAAATCGACAAGTGAGACCAATGGGTCTTGTGATTTTGATGCTGACAATTTGATTGTGTTTACAGGTAAGAAAGAGGACAGTCCATCATTTGGAATTGTCTTGGAAGGAGGAGAACAGTTTCAAAAAGAAGATGAGACGGTCATGTCTCATAAGCAGAGGTTTGTTACCATGGGTGACAAAAGAGGGTTGGCTTTTCTGTATAGCCAAAAGAAGATTGGAGGACAAAATTTTGAAGCTGCTACAGTAGTATAGGATGAAGCTACAGTGGTTGAAGAACTTGATTTGATTACGAGAATCAATGAAGATGATGATGGACAATTTCTGAAGATTGTCAAAGAGGAACATGGAGGTTATGCTGGAACAAATTTATAGCATATTGATGAAATGCTTGAAAAGAAAAAATGGCTGAAATGTTTGCTGGAGACATTTGAACCTGAGGAAGAATTTGCAGATACTAGAATAAATTTGCCTGAAGTTGAAAAAGGAGTAGATACTAGTTTGTTAAAATTGATTTTGCTTACTAGTATACAAATAGAGATAAATGGATATGTTATTGCAGGAATAGAATTAAATGATAATTTATTTTCTGAAGATAAAGTTACAGGTGATGAGCCAAAGAATGTTGTAGAGGGACAGGAATTTTGGAAGGCAGCAACATCTATGGTGACAGCTGAGGCAACATTGACAATAGCAACATCAATGTTAGCAACATCTATGGTGGCAGTTGAATTAACAGAAATTGGTGACAGCAGTAGTAAGATAGACATAGATATTGAAAGCATCAGAAGACCGATGATGAAGGTGTCTCAGAGGCAACTGACAATAGCAAGATAGCAGAAGAATTTCAGCAAAGGAAAGACAAAAGCAGAGTATGCAAGCATAGCTGGAGGCAAGATGCAGAACAAGCTTTGGAAACCTAGAGAAAGACAACAAGCAATAGCACATGATGACTTGCAAAACAAAGTGTGGGATCCAGGAAAACCAAGACCAAAAGACACACGATCAGGAGATCATGAATTTTTTCTACCTTGGGAGTCTGATGCAAGAGCTTTTAGCCCAAGGGAAATCATTGTAAATAATAGACATAGGGGGTCAAGCATTTTTAGAATTATTTTCCTAAGTTACAAGTCAATTTAATATTTAGGCTTTTAAGTGTGATTAATTAGATATTCTCAAAATAAATAAATGAGAACATAGGAGAGATTTTAGGCATAAAAGGAATGGATGTGGACCGTTAAGGGATAAGGAGGCTTTTCTGTTTTAAAACAGAGAAAAGATAGAATAAAGCCTCAATATGATTTTTACCATATATGTATGCATGTAGAAGTTCTAGGATTTTGATATCAATGGTTATTATATTTATGTATGTAAGAATACGGGCAAGAGGAGGCCACTAGTAGTGATAATCGGGCCTGTGAGAGGAGGCCACCAGTGTTGATAATCAGGCATGTGAGAGAGAAGGCCATTGGTGAGGAAGATCTAGCCTGAGAGTGTGTGTGCATGAGACCGAAGTCTCTCAATGTAAATTCATGCCTTCATATTAATATAAGCAGAGTTTCCTGATTATGTCAGAACATAGGAAGTGTGTCTTCTGTGATTAGAGTGAGAAGAGGACTGATTGGAAGCATTATTCTTGAAAGCTTTTCCATCTGTGTAATAGAATTGATGATTTTCTGTTAAGTGGACATATGTATGCATGTATCAGATAGTTGGTTTTACCATGAGTTGAAGTTGATGAATTTATCTTAATTTTCCCGCATGATGCTTGATTTATGCACTCAGGGTAGTTTCCCTTTCACTGCTGCTTCCGCCGGCCTTTCTGAGTCTTTTTATGAAGCTAGTATATAATTCTGTATACACAGAGGAATTACAGTATTTTCCTCAAGCGAAGCGTTGAGGCAGACGTGAAATATTATTAAGATTGGTCCAGACCCATATCGGGTCTGAAACCCATATCGCATCGGAGCAGTGGAGCCTTTCGAAACTATCGAAGCGAAAGCTCCGACAGTCTGGAACCATTATAACGGGGAGTATAAAGTAATATCGGGTCCGAAAGGAACTCCTAATACGGCTAAGTGGGAGAGCTCTGATATCCCGAAGCTGAAATGTTATATTGTGCAACCTAAAGTTTGTCGGGTCTGCAAGGGCTTAGGACTGTACGCTCAATAACTGGATCCGAAATATTATAAATAGAAGCTTGAATGGGACGTCGGGTCCGCAGACCCTTTGCATTACAAACTCACCGATGCGAACCTGCCAATATGATGGATCTGAAATCATTATATGCCAGATCGTAAAGGGCATCAGGTCCGTCGCATCGGAGGAAAGGAGGTTGGAGTTTATTGTTTATTGCGGGCACCGATAACCGGACCCGCCGATAATTATAAAGGCGGGGACATAAATTTTGAAATCCGTGAATGTTCATTAGAGCAGGATTTATATGGTTTTCCATGTATTGTATTATATATGGCTGCGGGGGTTTTGAAACTTAACACTCATATTGTAATGTTTGCAATGGTTGAGGCTGCGGGACTTTAAGGCTTAGTCCGATAGTTATACATGGTTAATACATGGGTGGTGGCTTCCGATGGATGCAAAGGCACCGATAGTTATAAAGGAAGGTTTTAATGTAAGTCCATGATTTATACAAGGCTTAATGCCTAGAGCGCTTCGATAGGGCTTTGTGGATCTTAACCACAGATCCAAGGTTTCAAATTTATTTAAGAAAGGGGATTTTGGGCTTATACCTAGATCTCTTTTCATCACATGGACTCGGAGAAACACTATTAGAAGACATGCAAATCAAGAATTATACAATATATTTGACATCTTTGATGTAAGTATGCCTAATAATACATCTATGAATAGGCATCTAACAATACATGAATCCATGACATGGATGCAACCATCTAAATAGAAGGGATTACGTGTATGGATCCACAGCATAGACGCAACCATCTGAATAGAAGGGATCATATGTATGGACCTACAGCATGGACACAACCATCCGAATAGAAGGAATCGTGTTTATAATCATGAATAGCTAATAACTCCATGTATTCTGGATTTATCAGATGAAACCTAGGATCTTCACCTCTGTCTCGACCCAACCAAAGTACGAATCCCACCATATGAATAGATGTGTCAGAGTCGAACATGGTAGAAAACCATCTCATTACCTGTCAATGATGTGAACTGTTAACAGGCACGAGAGAAACCACTAATAATGACAATGGCTCTCAAGATATGACAACACAATCCACGAGTGTGAACAAGGAAGCTGAAGTCAAACACTCATAGAATCATTCGATCAAAGGTCAATGATGTGAACTTATCTTAGAATGTGAAGAACTTGCCATTGAGGCATGCAAGCTCCAAGGTACTGAAATGGAGTTTTTAGACCATCTTCCTAGATAATGAGCTGGAATCGACAAGAAGTGATCCATCTGAGGAAGGCGATAATGTTTCCCACATCATCAATGTGAAACATAGGATTTAGCAGAGTTGGTAAGATTGATTTCAGGATTGTTGTAGAAAAGGAAAACAAGGTATAATTGTTTTAAATTGTAGATGGGACTTCCCTTGAACATATCGACAGCATGACTCTAGACTTTGGTAGCATTTGACTGAACATAGGATCAACGGTCATGATGACAATATGATATAATCAAATGAGAGGCAAAGGGATTCCGAAAACCCAAAAAGGCAGGTGATGAAGTGAGGATAACCCAAACCCAACATGAGCAATAGATAAGTGTCATGTTCAAGAGTGATATGTTTCCTTTATACAAAATATAGGACATGCTTACTTCCATTTTTACACACTATTTCTAGTGAGTGCCTCATTATTCTTTATCTCAAGCTTGAAGATGATAGAATATGCTTGTTGTATAAGTTCATCCTTTGGATGAATCCATCTTAGTATTTTTATCAAGCCCTGGGAAGGAGTAGCTCGATCTCATCATGGTGACAATTCCTTCATCATTTTAGTTTTATGATTCTGACAGAGGGGTAACTCGGTGTCTTTTTCATGTTTAGAGAGTTTGAAAAAGAGGCAAAAAGGAAACTCTAGAGGTCCCTTTTCGTAGATAGTCTCCCAAATTTGAAAAGGTAGAAAACAATATTAAAGAGAACCTCTTACCAACGTGTTACCAAGGTATTCCTTTTTTGTACATTAGTCTATCTCAGTCCATAAAATGGTTACACTTATACCGATTAGAAATCATTTCATTTACTTTAACAAGTTCAAAACGAAAAGTACTGAACAATCTTTTCATATTTCAAGAGTTAGAAAAGAGTTGAAGGATGAATCCAGGGGGGTTCCATTTTCATTTATTTTTCACAAGTTGGAAAAAGAGATAAAACAAAAATCGATAGTTCAGTCAAAATCAATTACTGTCACCAATAAGCCATAAATTTACATTAGACATCTGAACAAACGTTACCCGTTTCGAGAAAAATATTAAAACATAGGTAAAAACATGCCCTAAATGGTAAAAATACTTTTAAAAGGTTATATAAACTCAAAAGGTAAAGATAAACTCACCGTTTACCATTTTGTAATTTAGAGAGCACAATTTACCGCAAATCTCCCCGATCTTCAGGCGAGAAGCATGATCGATCCCAGGCATAGTTCGATGAACATTTTGTTGCAAGTAAGAGATTTGTCCTTCCTCTACAATTTGATAGTATTTTTAAGTGATTTCAACCACGATATAGGTAGTTAGGATGACTTGAAAAGAAATTATGTCGAAGGTGATCAATGCGGGTTTTACCCATCAGACCCATGCTACTCTCCCTAAGCCCAATGGTGCCATCACACTGGAAGCATGGAAAAAATTACAAAACAACCATGTTGGCGTCGTGAATCAAAATTTTTCAAGATATCTCCAAAATTAATAATTGTTTTACAAATTTTCTTCCATAACTGCTAATTAAAACTATGTCCATTGATATTTCACGGGTCATTTTCTAGCGAAAATGGTTATTGAGTGGAAGGAAAGTGGTCATGAAGTGGAAGACCATCAAGCAGCGCAAGATCTAAATTTCATAAGGGCTCTTCAAGCATGTATATTTCTCAAATTCTTCTGTATCCCTGGGATCATAACCCATATGGAATTATTGCAACACTTGGTAGGATGGTGGGAGGTAGACCTCTAGATGTTCATGATAGGAAGGAGATCGAAATAGAAATTGTAGACATCTATTTCATCACAGGTTTCTCCAGGAGGGGACAACGAGTTCAATTGTCTGGTCCTTGTACTGGCAGAGAGAGTACTGACATGTTGATAGCTAGAAATTGCCTAGGTTACCGCAAGACACAGAGCGGGAATATTGATACCAAAACTATCACAAACCTTCCATTGAGAACAATTTTACTTACTATAGTCCGAGTAGTTGTGGCCCAGGCTCTGCATGAAGCAAATAAGTCTCACTTCCAGTATGTAGTAGATTGTCTTAGTCCTACAATGTTCACCTGGTGCAAAGGAATACTGGTCAACATGAAGGACCAGCTTAGCAAATGGAAAACAAGGATACTTAAACAATTTGGCTACAAGATAGATTTTGGGGACGTTCATCCTAGAGCATGTCCCATTGTTCAGGTATCAGTGGGTAGACGTGGAAACTCCTGGACCTATGGATCCAAGTCTACTGAGGTGGGGTGATTTGATGCCTCGTCATGTAGGTGGTCAACAAATGTATCCTCCCCAACATTATTTGGATGGCTACAACAACAACTCATCATGGTAGATGATTGGTCTTATGCTGCTACATATTTCCAGGGAGATCCCAATCTCCCACTACCACTTGGATCATAGTAGATTGACTCAGGTAAAGAACTATTTTTTTTATTTTTTTCAAATTTTTAGATGTTTTTCATTATGTGAGCTGAGATTTAAACTTATGATATTTTGCAGATGTGGGACCAGAGAGATCTCTAGGGGTTTCTCCAATAGTGAGGAGGGTGGCATGGTAGGTTGAGGATGCCTCCTATGAGGAGGGAGTCAATCCTGTGGTAGAGGTGGAATGCAACTTGGAGGCCTTGAAAAGAGGCATTCCAAAGTATGCTGTGATTGATGAGGTGCCACTCCGGTATGAGAAGCATACTATAGGAGTTTTATCTAGACTACGTCGGCTATTGGGACAAGTTATAAGGGTTGTTCCATGCTATCATGAGCACCATGTTGATGGATAGCCATGTCTCCTATTTTATTTTCTACAATTATGTAGGCTCGAGAAGCCATGTGTCTCAGAACACAATTTTTATTTTTGATGTAATAAACATTTTGTAAACCTTATATATATATGTTTTACCCTATGTATTTGATGTTCCTATTATGCCATGTTTTTCTTTTTTTTAACATATGCTACAAATGTTAATCGAAAACATAGTTGGCTAATGCATATGTCAATGTATTTAGATGTCTTGGAATGTGTTGATATGTGATGTAATCAAAATTTATTTCCAAGAGACAAACATGCAAATACATCCTTAAAATGTTAGGGATTCTGATGAAATAATGCATCTTTAATAGTAGAACGATGAGTTGTGAATCAAGTTTAACAACTAATGATCTAATACCAAGAGAAATAGCTTCTGACAATAGTTCGATGACTGCATTATATTCTACTATTTTATTAGTTGTATGAACTAAACACATACCTTGTAAACTCACTAACTCATCATTGGGATCAAAGAGTGCCAAAACAGTGGAAGATAGATTCCATGTACTACGACAAGTGCTATAAATGAAACTGACATAAGGAATAGGCTTGTCGACATCTGAAAACCAAGTGGAACACATGCTAAGAAGTGTAAAACGTGTTTGAAAAAACACAAACAATCACACCAAAAGACTGCACACTAATCAAACACACACTAATGTACAAAGTGTCCACGGAAAATCAAGAATAACACTTTGTAAGGAAGAGCCCATTGCGGGGCTCTGACAACTGATTTCCATCATAGTCAACTAACTCATATGAACCCTCTTGTAATACTTGTTTAACAATATAGGGTTCATGCCACATGGGTTCGAACTTTCCAGCACATAATTTTTCATTAGCTTGATCATTAAGTAAGACCAAGTCACCTTCTACGTATGTATGAGGGGTCATGATTTTATCATAATGAGCTTTGAACCGTCTCTTTTGAGTCTTAGTTACCAATGGGGAAATTCAGTGGGTCTCGTCAAGACGTTCTAGGTAAAGCAACAGTTCTTCATCAGATGAAGTACCGAGAAGTAGCTTGATAGTTAGCTTTAATGATGGGATTTTTCATTCTATAGGTAGGGTTTCTTCTAGGCCATAGACCAATTGGAAAGGTGTAAATTGAATTGTTGTTTTAGGAGCAGTTTGGTAAGCCCATAAGGCCAAAAAAAGAATGAGATGACAATTATTTTTATGCATCCAAATGGTTTGTTGAAGCATAGTGACCAAAATTTGTTGACAACTTCAACTTGGCCATTGGCTTGTGGGTAATACAGGGTTGAGCTATTATGATGTAAGCCCAATTGAGTAGTCGGTTATTTCATCATGTGATTTCAGAAATGGAAGCCATGGTTGGTGACTATGGGTTGCGGTATACTAAACTCAGCTATAACATGGTTGAATAGAAATAGAGTTGTAGTTTCACTATTGGAATTGTATGTAGGAATCTCCTTAGCCCATTTTGTGAAATAATTAACAGCAATGATGATGTATCCATGCCCCCCAACTGAGTGACGATTACAAGTCATGAAATCAATGCCTCATTTGGAAAATGGGCCGACGGTTATAACTAGGTGTAAGGAAGCATGTGGGGTTCGCTATTTGCGGTTGTAGATCTAGAAAGCATGACATTTCCAGACTGCAAGAATGCAATCTTTGAACATAGGGTGACAAAAATAACCAATGCGAAGGATCTATTGAGTGGTAGCATATCCTGACATATGACTGCCACACGCTCTAGAGTGGCAATCATTTAAAGCATTTTGAGCTTCCTCATGTGTAAAACATCTTCGAAGGACTGAATCCATACCAAGCTGGTATAAGGTATCCCCAATAATGCGATAGGGTTGGAATTGGTACCAGATTCTGCGTTGTTTAAAGCAAGATATCTCTTATCTAAAGGTTTGAGTTTGGAGATATATGATGATATCTATGTACCATGTATTGTGGTTTCTAATAAGGAAGAGAGGTTCATCATGAATAAGTTCATCATATACAAAAGTTGTGTCTGCAAAGGGAAGATCACAAATCAAATCAGCAAAAACAAGTGATTTCTTTGAATTATCTTTAGTGAAATCTAAGTCAAACTCATGTAGGATGAAAATCCATTTGGATTATTCCCCCCAAGCAACTAACAAGACAAAATATAAGTGATGCGGTTACAATCATATATCACTATAGTTTTGCATAAGAAGATGTAGTGGCGAAAACGTTGGACAACATGAAATATTTACAATGCCAACTTCTCTAAATGGGCATACTGAGTCTCAGCATCAAAGAGATCATGACTCAAGTAGTAGATAACATGCTCATTTCCATCGTCATCATCTTGAACCAGTACCATATCAATGGTATTGTCAGTGGCATCCAAGTATAGGGAATAATCATGATGGTAATTAGGAGGATGCAACAAAGGTGCATTAATGAGTGTCTTCTTTAAAGCATCAAAGGACTTCTGAACAAGTTCATCCCAAATGAATAGGACCCATTTCTTCAAAAGGCTAGTAAAACCCTTGGCAAGCTCAGCATAGTTTGGGACAAAGTGACGCAGAAATTTTTCCTTCCCTTGCAAACTTTGAAGTTGGTGTAAAGAAGACGGAGATGGGAGATTGACAATGGCCTCCACCTTAAGAGGATTTATTCTGATTCCTTCTTTGGAGACTACAAATCCTAAGAGATGACCATATTTTACGCAAAAGACATACTTATGAGGATTTAAATGGATATTATAGTGTTGGTAGCAAAGAAAAATTGCTCGTATGTGATTCGGATGGTCTTGACATTTAGATGACTTTGCAGGTAAATCATCAAGATACAGCTAAAAAATATGTTTAATGTCGTGTAAAGCATAAGACATGGCCCTTTGGAAGGTGGAACCAACATTTTTAGGCCAAAAGGAAGCTTTTTATAGGCAAAAGTACCCCAAGGACATATAAAGGTAGTCTTATGTTGATTAAAAAGAAGGATATTAATCTGGTTATATCCAGAAAATCCATCCATAAAGGAAAAGATTTCACTCCTAGCACATTCATTGATAATCTGGTTAAAAAAGGGAGTAGGTTAATTATCCTTAGGATATGCTTGATTAATATCACAATAATCAAGATAGACATGTATGATTCCCTGCTTTTTAGTTACTAGAATGATATTGGAAACCCAATCTTTCAGTGGTATGGGGTAAATAAAGAAAGATTTGAGAAGCTTTTGAACTTCAGCTTTAATAGCAGCTGCCTTCCTTGGATACACTAGACGAAGACCTTGTTGAATAGGTTTCACATCTTGGTAGGTTGGGATCTCATGCACCACAATACTTGGATCGATGCCAGAAATTTATTTGTAATTCTAGGAAAAGGCATCACGAAATTCTTTGAATAGGGTCATATAGATATTAATCTCATTGGGAGAACAAGAAGCCCTTATGTGAATGTTTTCGACTATCCCTAGTTTCATAGAGATGTCGATAGGCATGGTTGTTGATATGTTTCCCAAATTTCCTACAGACAGTACCTCGTGAACCAAGATAGGAGTCTAAAAAAGAGAATTCATTGTATGGGAAACTAAAGTCTCTAGAGAGGTAGGAATTACAATAAGTCTAGGAAGAAAAGAGGAATGATGATGAATATCATTCCAAGGGGTTTCTTCAAGAGACATGACTTCAATGATATTTTCATCAGTGGGAAAAGTATCAGTCAAAGGATCTTCAGAATCCGAAGAACCAATCTAAGAAGTTTGTGAATACGAGTCTAGGGCCATATTCAATCGGTTGTTCATTTCAGATGTAGGAGTGGAATCCATAAGGATAGCTTGGTAATTTTGTTCAACGGGACTAAGTGTCATGGTGTCACCAAAATTATCAATATGATCAGGGCAAGTGATGATCCAAGGGTCATTACTATACAAGATCATGTTAACTGATGCAACATTGGTCGGAGGAGGAGCGGAAAAAGTTCCCATTAAGGCAGAGTCTTTGAAAAGACCCGCTCCGATGTTTTCATAAGGAATGTTGGTTTTCCCAACATAAGGTACATTATCGGTTGAAGAGTCAGAGGAAAATAAGGCCAATTGGTCTACTGTGACAATTTTCCCTTGGTGGGGAAAATGAAGCACATAAAAAAGAGAAGAGACCACAAAAAATTGCATGATTCCAGCTTTGGCCAAGTAGAAGGTTATAATTGAGATTTGCATCAACAACCTCTACTTCCAAATTGACAGTTTTTCCTTCCAACTGAATGGGTAAAGAGTTGAGAATACCATACGGTCAGAAACCTCTACCATCGAAAGCTTCCAAAGTATTCAAGGACTGGTTGAGAGGAGGGGAACCAATGGCTTTCCAACATGATAAGGACATAATGCATGTAGAGGGTCCTTCATCAACAATAGGTTGGTCAATGGTTTTGCCCATGATAACAACTTGTGTGAGAAAAACATGTTGAGGCGTTAAGCAAGGGACATGGTTTTCAAGATCAAAAGTGATCAGGTTGGAATCCATGAGATCAATTCCTCCAATGGTGGATAGAAAAGCCTTCAGTTGTGATGGACACGTTTGAAGGACTTCCAAAGCCGACACTGGCAAGGGTGCTTGAGCCATATTTTCTACAATATTGTAGTTTTTGGCAGCTCGCACATTTGGATTATAAGACAATTTCCGAAGAACACCTTTAAGGGGTGGTTAGATTATGGAATTAGTTCTATGTTTCCCGATATGTAGAGGATAGGAATTGGGTGAAGTGTAGGAAGAGGGTATATTAGTGGCATCTTTCTCCACCACGGTTCTTTCAAGAGGAGGATAATTTTTTGATCTAGTGGCTACAAAAATAGGTTCTGAGCCACTCATGAACACTTAAGAGCTTCTAGAGGTCTAAGCATGGGGTTGGTCTACCATTTTCATCTACTCAAATGCGAAAGGTTCCTTCATCATAGATGGTGTCCCTAAGGTTCCTACCAAAGGATGACTTACTTCTGCACATCAGGGGGAATCCTTAGTGTAATGATCTTCATAAAAAATAAGGCAAGGATATTTAGGATTTCGCTTTGATGAATCGTCAATTGACAATTTTTGGGAATCCTATTTGTGGGTATCCTACATAGATTTTCCTTTACCCTTTTTCTTTCATTTTAAGGATTTATTTATTGCAGTAGACTGCACATCATTTACCTCTAAGGTTTTACCAAGATCCTTTAAGTTATCTCCAGTATTGTAGGTTGCATCAACTTGAGTAGATTTAGATTTTTTAGAAGAAGTGAGGGTACTACTAGACTGATGTGCCACATATTGAATGATACCATCAATGGGTGGTGTATCTGTAGGTGTGGAAGATGCAAGACCAGTCGAAGGTCGTTGGATACCAGGTAGGAGTTCATACAACGTGTCATATTGTGAATAGACATGATCTAAATACTGGGCATGGGCGATGTCTTGTTCCTCAGTTACACAGCCACCCACGACTATATTTTTAGAGATAGGAGCCTGGATGAATGATTTGGTAAACCATTCAGTAAAAAACTGATCGGGTATTTCAAATTTGATGAGACGACATCTACGTATCCATTCATGAATATGATTGGAGATACGATTGGAAATCATTTGTTGCAAATATGTTAAGAGATGGGTTCTAGTATCATAGCAGACATGAAATTTGAAATGGGTGAGGGAAGACATGGCCAAAGTATTAAAATCTTGGAAAGAACCTCAAGGGAACTCGATATACCATTTAGAGGCAGAAACCATTAAAGTGCACTGGAAAAGTCGCAACCGGATTGAACCATCAACCCAAGAGTTAGATGAACACCAAAGGTGGTAAGTCATAACATGTGATTGTGGGTATTCTCCATATTTACCATCAAACTTAGGACAGTCTCTAGGTATTTTAGTTGGTACTAGAGGCCAATACGGTGAGTCTTGTATTACTTCATTTGTAAGTCATGACACATCTGACAATTCCAACATTGCCAAGAATGGAAATTGTGGATTATATGGGGTGTAAGGTCTCTGGTATGTATCAAACTAAGTATTCCAACCTTGCTGAGTTTGGGTCTGCCCCCATTGTGGTGGGTTTTTTCCATAAGGTGGTTGACCATAAGGAGGTTGACCATATGAAGGTTGACCTTAGGGAGGTTGACCATATGGAGTGTTGTAGATAAATATGCAAGGATTTTTTTCTCCATGATATCATGTCCAAATCACATCATCAAACAAAGAAAAATAGAATCAATGGAACAATAAGCTAATTCCCAAACCAAATGCCCAATTGTGCAGCAACCAATCAGATCTATGCTATAAAAGTATAAGAGACCACACCTGGAATACTCGCATGTCAGGGAAGGGTTTTGACTTCAATACAGATGTTGCACTGTAATCGAGTGATCCAACACATCCACACCAGATTTCTATCCTTGCACACAATCATGACTAAACAAAGACAACAAGTGATCTTCCTTGGAAAATTGTTAGATCAAAAGCAATAGATATCAACATATAGCATACTGAACACAAATTCATGTAAGGAAGGCAATATATATTTCCATTAATTATGAAAGGAAACAATACAATGCTAAATTTTCACCTCCAAGCCTCTTCTCCGCAATCTGGCAGAGTTTCCCCACTATATCCAAGAAATGAGCATGAATAGTAGTAGGCCAATGGAAAAAGACCTCACAAGCTATAGCATAATCTCAAGATCTAAATTTCAATCCTAACTCTCCAAAACTAGTTGACCCTCTTAGATGGTCCAATATAAAGAGGCAGAAGAGAGGTCATGGGAGGATGTATCTGGATGCTCAGGAAAAAGGGAAGTCATAGAAACTTCTAAGAGATAAATCATCGCTAGCTTGAACATATAAGGAATTCAACTGATCTCCTAGGGACTAAGACACTTTAGAAGGAATCCCTGGTCATTGGCATTGAAAGGGGAATAAAATTCGGTGGTATCTCCCATAGAGTGGGCCTAAGAGCGACTCTGGGTTTACAGTCGCTCCCATAGGCTGTTGTGCGAGCGAATTTGGGTCAAACTAGGAGAAAAAGAGTCCTGATTCTGGAAAAAGTCATTTAGACTCAAGTACTAAGGTTCATACCTGGAGGGTAAAATAGGCTGATAACAGGTGCCCCCTAATGTATGACATCAAAAGAGAAGCTCAACACCGAAAAACATTATGAAAAAAGTCAGAGGTCAAGATGGGAGTGAGGAAACAAAGCCAAGATTGTGGATCAAACAACTTTGAAGGTGACTAAATGTATCCCCCATGAATCCCCCATGTATACATTGAGGAGGGCCTTATTGTATCTCCCATAAATCGACATGGAAAAAACCAGGATGATGTGATGAATCGATGAATTCATGAAGTGATGAAATACAACTAACACAGGGATGGCTAACTCAAAAATATCAACATGCTAATGCAGATGGCTGACACAGGATGAGACTTCCCTTGAATACATAGCGGCATGACACAAGAGTGACTTGGTAGCATGACTAATGAGCACCATGTGATATCATGCAACGACGCAAGAGGCATCGAAGCATGCTCCATATGACTAGAAGAGTAACCAGTCAAAGGAGTAAAGAGACTCATATGGATGGTACAACTCCTATGCAAGCTAAAACCCATCTGTGATATAATGAAACATACAGGTGCCATGTTTAAGGGTGATGCAACTGACGTTGCCATTAAGATGACTAATGGAAAAAGATGTTCCCTCCCTTCTATTTTTTATAAGTTCTGATGAGCCCCAATTTTTGGTACAATTTGGGCTCATTTGGCCTACTTGCTTTGCTCAAACCATTCATCTTTTATTGCTCATGCATTCATTTCTTGGTTTATTCGTGTTGTTTGTAGGAAGAAGGGTAGGAATTCTATCTACGTGACTAATACATGATGATTTCAGGTTTTTGGCATTAAAAGGGAGCAAAGACCACGAAAAAGGAGACAAGGAGACAGTAAGGTGGCACTGCTGGTTTTTAAGAGAGGATGTCCACAGTCTTGGGGACCTTCCTCGTGATTCCCACCATAGCTCCGAGCTCAAACCAATCTCCCCACCGAGCTTAGAGGCAGCCAACCGTTCTACAGGTACAGCAGTTACAACTGTTCTACAGGATCAGCAGTTTAACCTTCAGTTGGACAACCGAGCTCCACAAATCAAGGAAACTTGTTGGATTATCATTTTGCATAAATACTGAGGCCGTAGCCTTTGATAGGGGCTTTTTGAACTTTTTCATTACTATTGTAATTTCGAAGTACGAGCTACAACTCGATGTTGGTTCTTTTTGTAAGCCAGTTTTGGCATGACATCAGATTTTTGGTTATGAATAAAGGCAGGCAGATTTTGATCTCATTCTGAGTTTCTAAGGGAGCTATAGCTCTCAGGTTAGGGCCCAACCTGAGAGCAATAGACCTCCTCTGTGTTGTAATGTTATTTGCCTTTCGTTCCAGCACTTCGTTTCTTTACTTTGACATGCAATTCGAATTTACAGTCTGCTGATTTAGTTTTTATGAGATTGAATAGGATTAGTTTATGGTGAATTTGCTTCCAGTTGCTTAGGTTAGAAGAGGATAGCTATAATTCATTGGAGCTCCAGAAAAAGGTTGAAAGGACCTCACTGCCATCTCTGTTAGGGATTGGGGTGTAGTCTGAACCAACCACCAAAACCAAACGCAGTTCTTTTCACGTCCATGCAAGCTGCAATAGTTACTTTAATCGTAGATCCATCCATGCACTTTGGTCTTGATCATTACTTCTTCATTCCACTTCCATGCACGAGTTTCTTTCACAAATTGCACTACTGTTCATTGGTTCAAAATAGCACAGTTAACATAGGTTAAAGAGTTCTCGTTTTTGGTGACATGTTAGGATATTCCGACACATAGGATATAGTTAAGTTTAACTTGGTCTAGTATAGAGTTAGGTATAGAGTTACGTAAAGTGTCTTTCTTTACCGTTGTACATTTTGTAACTTACAATGCGACGGTCACGATAAGTAGTGATCCGACGGTTCACTCTCACCTCGGTATTACCGACACTTGATCCGTGGCTTGACACCCGATTGGTCCATGAGTTCTATTTAAAGCGCATGGAGGGTCATTGTTCGGGTAATCCGTGCATGAGAGAAGCTTGTGTAAATTTTCATTCTTTGATTAATAAATTGCCTGTAGTAGCCACGTTGGCGCAGGCCGTGGACTGTTTCCCTCCTTGCACTTTGAGGGTTTTAACCACGTCAAAAATACTGGTGTATTGATTTGAGATCTGGTTGTGAGCGGTGTCCTTTTGGTGTTCTTTCTGAGGAACTTACCCTGTAAATTCCTACATGGTATGAGAGCTATATGAGGGCCGCGTCCGTTGGTGATCCAAATCTGAAGCCGGTAGAACTGCATGCGGCTGTCGTTTCCTGGATCTACTGTTTCTGACTGCTTTCGGGCCGAGAGGACTGCTCTGTTGCGTTCGGAGTATCTGTTCCAGTGAGGAACCCCTTTCGTTTCACACGAAAAGGTTTCCGGTAGCCCTAGCTGCGTCATTTTTCAGATCGGGAGGTATACAGTGTTTTTTTTGCAGTTTACTGTCATTTTCTCTCTGCTTATTTCGGTCTCAGTTTATTTAGCCTTTTTTTTAACTGGATCTATACCTTTCATTTCTGCGTATGCTCTTTGCCCTGCGACTCTGTGCGATCTGGGCAAATAAAAAACAGAAAGGAAGGATTTTTCTCATGCGTATGCTCTTTTCCCTGCACCTTAGTGTGATCTCGGAAAATCAGAAACATTGAGAAAAATATTTAGTTTTTCGGCTAAAGCTAACTTTGAGATTTTTTTTTAAATTTCTAGTTTTTTGGCTAAAGGTAACTTCGAGCCGCAAGGTTCGTTTTTCTTTGCATATTCGTGTTGGGTTTTGTGTTTTGTGTTTTGTAGGGAAAAAGAGCTTTCTCAAGGCAAGCACGCAAACGAAGGCCCCCCCCCCCCTCTCTCTCTCTCTCTCTCACACAAATTTTTTGTATAGATCAATTGGTTCAAAGCTATTTTAAGAGAGTAGAGGTCTTGGGTTCAAGTCTCCATTTTGTGGGGGCGGATTTTTTCATTCCCGCACATTCGCGCACTTTGCCGGCAACGTCAACATTTTTTTTCAAAAAGCCATAACTTCTTCATCCGGAAGCCTTTTTCAGAGCCGTTTTTTTTAAAACCGCCTATTTTTTCGAGATCTATCCATTGGAACACTTACTTTCAGCATCTTCAGCTTCAGTTTAAAAAAAAAAAAAATGGAAAGTCCATGCCAAGTCATTCTTGACAGCACTAACTACTTCCAATGGGTAGCCTACATGGAAGATTTACTTAGAAGTAAAGGTCTCTTCAGAATAGCCACAGACCAAGAGAAGAAACCAAAAGATGAAGACAAGGCTGCAAAATGGGAAAATAGACAAGATCAAGCACGTGGTTTGATAGGGATGTCTATTTCTCCTGATCTTAGATTCCACATTGCAGAACTTGAGACTCCTCATGAAGCATTAGAAAAAATCGCTAAAGTTTTTGGGATTAAAAATGAAATTAGAGCCCATCAACTTGAAAATGAGTTGCTTACTTTGGATCCTAATAATTTTTCTTGCATTGAAGATTTCTTGTCCAAATTCAAGACCCTTAGATATCTCTTGGAAGGTGTTAAAGTTAAGAAAGAAGATGGTAACCTTATTTATTCCATCCTTACCAAGTTGGGACCAGCCTACTCTGTATTTGTTTCCACTTTCCATTCTACAAGGGAAGCTTTCATTTGTCAAGGAAAAGACTACAAGGCCCCTTCCTTTGACTCCTTTTGTGATTCCTTAATAAGAGAACAAGAAAAACTCTTACACCTTGGTCTTCTTAATCTTGGAAACTCTTCCACGAAAGCATTAGCCGCCCAGCAGCAACCAAATTCAAAGAATCCTAAGAAGTCATATCCTCAAAAGAATGGTCCTAAACCATTTCAATCTCAAAATGAAAGATCATTTCAGCAAAATGATAAGACCAATAAAAACAAATGGAAGAAGACTGATAGACATTGTAACTTTTGTAATCGAGATGGCCACTTAGAATCTAAATGCTTTAAGAAGATGGAAGCCTTGGAAGCCGCAATGAAGAAACATAACATCCATTTGGAGCCTACTTCAACTTCAACTTCCGGAATGGCCCTTTCTGCATGTCATTGTCAATCATCTCAGTCTGGTTATGCATTAAATGTATCTTCTTCTTCTTCTCATTCTCATGAGTGGCTCATTGATTCTGGAGCCTCTTGTCACATGGCCAAAAACCAAGCCATGTTTTCTTCTTTAAATGATTGTAACACCAAAAATATATATGTTGGTGATGATAGATCTCTTAATGTTGTAGGGACTGGAACTGTTCATCTAGACAATGGTCAGTTTAATGATGTATTATGTGTTCCAACCTTATCCTGCAACCTTCTATCTGTCTATTAGATAACTCATTCAGGTGAAGGAAAAATTGTTGAATTTTCACCTCATGATGTTGTAATCAAGGATCTAAAAGATCCTAAACAGATTCTAGCTACTGGTCTTGCTGATGATTCCAAAATGTTGTATAAGTTTCACAACTTTGGGTCATCAAATCTTCCCTCAGTATTTGTTGCTCATAATGATGAAGTGAGCAAACTTTGGCATGAGCGATTTGGTCACTTAAACTATCGCTCCCTTCAGCATCTATGTAAAGAAAATATGGTGAAAGGTCTTCCTATGGTATCTTGCAGAGATGGTGTTTGTTCCGGATGTGTACTCGGAAAACATCATCGGGACAGTTTTGACAAACGTGCCTCTTGGCACGCCTCAGCCCCTTTACAGCTTGTGCACAGTGATTTATGTGGTCCTCTTCCTGTTGCTTCATTCTCTGGCTGCAAGTACTTCTTAACTTTCATTGATGATTTCTCCAGACGCACTTGGGTATACTTCTTAAAACTCAAGAGCGAAGTATTTAACACCTTTTTGGCCTTCAAAGCCTTTGTTGAAAAACAATCTGGACATCAAATTATTAAGCTAAGAACTGATAATGGTGGAGAATATGTTAAAAACACATTCATCAACTTTTGCACCGAAAATGGAATTCAAATGCAACATACTGTTCCATACACTCCACAACAAAATGGTGTAGCTGAAAGGAAAAACCGCACCTTAAAGGAAATGGCTAATTGTATGCTGCAATTTAAAGGACTCAGTCTTAGTTTTTGGGCCGAAGCAATTAATTGTGCAAATTATATAATCAATCGCACTCCTACTAAGGTTCTAGAGAATATCACTCCAGAAGAAGCTTGGAGTTCCATTAAACCAGATGTAAGTCACTTTCGTGTGTTTGGAAGTGAAGCATGGGCCCATATTCCAGATGAAAAGCATAAAGCTTTAGAACCTAAGAGTGAGAAATGTACTTTTGTTGGATATTCTGAAGATGTAAAAGGTTATAGACTTATTCCATTTAAGTCCAAAAATGTTATCATTAGAAGAGATGTAAAATTTGATGAAAATAAATCGGCCTGCGAGCCTAGTCCGGCGGATGTGCCACCTCTTCCTATCTCTTCTACCTTTGAAAACATTTCTTCTTTAGATGATGAAAGCGAGGATGATAATCCTCCCCCACCTTCTCAGGATCCTCAACTTCCAAGATGGGTCTGTGCTACTCGGGATGCAGCAGGTGATCTTGCCGGTGATCCTACAGATCAGCGACGTACACGTTCTCAGTTTGAAAGAGCCTCTTCTTTACTGGCTCAAGCTCCAGTAAATCATGATCCTGACACTTTTGCAGAAGCTTCAGGCCATCCACATTGGGAAGCAGCTATGAATGAAGAATATCATTCATTGATGACAAATGATACATGGGATCTTGTTCCTCTACCAAAGGGACGCAAACTTGTTAGATGTAAATGGGTTTACAGAACCAAGTATGGACCAGATGGGAAAGTTGATAAACATAAAGCTCGTCTCGTTGCTAAGGGCTTTTCACAGGTTGAAGGCATTGACTACACTGAAACCTTCTCCCCTGTTGCCAAAATGAACTCTATCCGCCTTGTTCTTTCCCTTGCTGCCTCTTTAAAATGGGAAGTCCATCAGATGGATGTTAAATCTGCCTTCTTGCATGGGGACTTGCAGGAAGAAATCTATATGGAACAACCCATTGGCTTCATACAAACAGACTCCAGCCTTGTTTGTCGACTTAAGAAATCCCTTTATGGCCTCAAGCAAGCTCCTCGGGCTTGGTATGCCAAAATGGATAGCTTTCTTTTAGAATCTGGCTTTTCTAGGTGTCATTCTGATAATACTGTCTACACCAAGAAAGTGGGCAACTCTCTTATCATCCTTGTTCTTTATGTTGATGATCTTATTCTTACTGGTAGTGATCCCAACCTTATAAACCATGTGAAGTCCAGCCTTAAAAAGAAATTTGAAATGACAGACTTAGGACACTTACACTATTTTCTCAGTCTTCAAGTCTTGCAATCCCAGGAGGGTATTTTCCTTTCCCAGTCCAAGTATGCTTGTGATATTCTTCGTCATTTTCACATGGAAGACTGTAAGCCAGCCCCTTCTCCCTTTCAGTCTAGAGTCAAACTTTCAGTCTCTTGTACTTCTCCTGAAGTTGATGCTACCTTATACCGTCAACTTGTCGGAAAACTCTTGTATTTAACCCATACTCGTCCTGATCTTTCCTTTGCTGTTGGCCTTGTTGCTCGTTTTATGCAAAACCCCCGTGAAAGTCATTGGAAAGCAGCTAAAAGAATACTTCGTTATGTTCGAGGTACAATACAGTTTGGGATTCATTACAGTGCCAAAGCAGCTCCTCTGTTAGTTGGTTTCACTGATTCTGATTGGGCTGGTGACCCTGATGATCGGAAGTCTACTTCCGGTTATGTCTTCACTCTTGGTTCAGGACCTATTACATGGGCTTGTAAGAAACAGGCTGCCATTTCTCTTTTGTCAGCAGAAGCAGAGTATCGTGGTGCCGTGGAAGCTAGTAAGGAAGCCTTGTGGCTTCGTCAGATCCTATCAGAGTTTGGCTTTGAGCAGCAGCATCCAACCACACTTTGGTGTGATAATCAAAGTGCCATTCAGCTATGCAAAGATCCAGTCCAGCATCAGCGCAGCAAACACATTGAACTACACATGCACTTCATCAGAAAGCTCATTCATGACCATGTTCTTGAAGTGCAATATTGTCCAACAGATGATCAGGTTGCAGACATCTTCACAAAGGCTCTCACAGAGGCGAAGTTCACTAAACTTCGATATATGCTTGGAGTTCAGGAAGTTGTCACTAAGGGGGGATAGGCTCTAGTGCCTCCTTCCTTCTCCTATTGTGTCATATTTGTAAATCCTTCAATCCTATCCCAAGTTGTTCTTAAGGGGGGATGTTAGGATATTCCGACACATAGGATATAGTTAAGTTCAACTTGGTCTAGTATAGAGTTAGGTATAGAGTTAGGTAAAGTGTCTTTCTTTATCGTTGTACATTTTGTAACTTACAATCCGACGGTCACGATATGTAGTGATTCGACGGTTCACTCTCACCTCGGTATTACCGACACTTGATCCGTGGCTTGACACCCGATTGGTCCATGAGCTCTATTTAAAGCGCATGGAGGGTCATTGTTCGGGTAATCCGTGCATGAGAGAAGCTTATGTAAATTTTCATTCTTTGATTAATAAATTGCCTGTAGTAGCCACGTTGGCGCAGTCCGTGGACTGTTTCCCTCCTTGCACTTTGAGGGTTTTAACCACGTCAAAAATACTGGTGTATTGATTTGAGATCTGGTTGTGAGCGGTGTCCTTTTGGTGTTCTTTCTGAGGAACTTACCCTGTAAATTCCTACATGACATTCATAGACAATTTGTTTCATCTACACTGCTCCACACCATTCCATTACCTTCCTCTTCTTGTCAACCACACCTAAAGCCACTCAACTGACCTCTGTTCAGCTCGTTTACCTTCCAGCTCTTCCATTACTCACGTAGCTCCATTTACTTAACCTTTCGTTGATCCCATCCTTCCAGCCATCAACCCACTGCATGCACTCTTTCTCCATCTGACTTCTCTGCTCCTGAGTCATCACCAGTTCCATCTCCATCTCACCTATCCTCCCATACCACTCCATCACTTCACCATCTCCCAAAACTCCCACGGTCGAACATCCTGTCGAATTTCACAGACTTCCTGTAGAACCCCTGAGTTTCCTGTAGGATCCCCTGTAGACTTCCTGTAGAAGCCTGCAAACTCGGTTGCTGAGCATCCGAACATGGTAGACTTCTGTGGACTGATGCTAGAGATCCTCTAGGGCCTCTCCTAGCCCCCCCTGACCTTGCCCATGCTTTCCTTCCATTCGAACCGCTCCTGCACAGTCAAACCCTAATCGAAAGCACCATCACAATAAATCCAACCACTTAATGAAAAAATACAAAAACATGTCTTTTCAGATGCAAGTAGCTTAGATGCATGTATTTCAGCTCACTGCAAGTAACGACATCATTGGTAGAAGTTTCATTCACAGTTTTGCATTGTAAGGGCCTAGCTAGTCAAATTAGGGTTTACTAGGGGTTTCATGCTTTGTTGGCTTTCAGTTTCTTTATGCAAGTAGATTAGCCTCCTTTGAGTTAGCTTTCGTCCATCACTCATAAAGCTTCTTCTGTGAGCATATAGAAGTTGGCTTGAGCCCTAGCGGACTTGTGCTAGCTGACCAAGTGACAGTTGCGACAAGAGCTAGTACTTGTGCATACAGCACCGTCGCTTTCAAGTTTGTACGAACTACCGGGTTGATAAAATTAGAGATAGGGAGCTCCAGGAGTTGTAGCATTATTGCTACAATACTGGAGCCCACCAAGTTCCTTTTTCATAAAGCTATCCCTTAAGCCAGAAAAAGAGATAAAAGTATAGAAGGGAGAACCTCCTAGCCAAGGTAGACAAGTGTATTCCTTTTCTGTAACTAGTCTATCCCAATTCGGAAAAAGGTTAAACTTATGCTAGGTGCATGAAACTTTAGATACTTTAACGAGTGTGAAGTAGACAAGTTCACTCGGAAATATTTTCTAAATTAGGGAGTCTGAAAAGAGCTTAAAGAAAACTCCCCTTGGAGGAAGAAGTGGTATAGAGGGTAGAAACTGGTTTTGGTAATGTTGGAACTGCTCATGACATACGAAGAACAAGAGGTTGGCTAATAGGACCACTCATCGCAGTAGTTCCTCCAAGAAAGGGTAAACACCAAGTGATAGTGCAAACTTTATTCTCTATTCACATCAAATGAGGTTACATATAAATACATTTAGTGTTGTCTCAAGATAGGTAGACTATGTTGGACACATAATCACCTAGTTGAGACAATATCTCGAAGATACATCAATCTAGGAACATCTATATATAACAACCCTAAGGAATAGGAACAGACTCCTTTACATAGAAATTCACAACTAAGACAAGTAGGAATTACATTTTCCAGCACTCTGCCTTAATGACTACTTGTCTTGATATCAATCTACAAAATCTAGTTGTGGTCAAACATAACAAAAGAATATGTTGATGTCCACATGAAGGAGAAACCATCCAACAAAATGCATGGGTGCTAAATGCTGTGTTATAGCACAATGTACTATGATGCCCTTTGCAAACATGGTTCTATCAACCATTATAACTGCATACATGTACCTGTACTTTCAAATCCCCCTCCATCATCATCATGGGTTTTATCGGATTACCCATAAGCATGCTCTGGGTTTTATTGGATTACCCTCAACCATGCCAACAAGGGCTCTCAACCAACAAAGCTCAGACACAGCCACTAAGGCTCAACACAACCACCAAGACTCAACTCAACCATGAAGGCTCAACAAAACCATGAAGGCTCAACTCAACCATGAAGGCACTCAATTCAACCATCAAGGCTCACCATAAACCCACCTTAACCAGGCCCAGGGTTTTCTCGGCTCACTCTCAACCATGCCAAGGGTTTTTTCGACTCAGCCTAAACCATGCCTATAGGAATTCCTGTCCACTTCACTCTCATAAGTGGTTTCTGGCTTACCACAAACTAACACTGCATAGTGGTTTCCGGCTGACCACAAACTTGCAATTACAAAGTGGTTTAAAGATTACCACGAACTTTATTGGGGTACACATGCCACATCAGGCTTACATTACACACTCCAACTTTTTGTGTTACCAAGTACATACATTATAAAGACCAATACAAAACATCCTAGACTTGCTTACTAATAAATATATGTGACACATATTACACCATGAGTCTGTTCCACAAACTCACACAAACTTTAACTGGTTGTCCATCATCCTTTAATCTTTGATGCAACTTCTCTAATTCCTTGTTCAATGTCATGTCTTCATCATATCCTGCAAAATTTGTGTATTGTTGGAATGACCATTTCCAACTCACACTCAAAATTGTGACAATAGTTGGTTAGACCACTGTCACTTTAATAACAACCAGAAATACCATGACACGACATAAAATTATGCAATAAAATCATCAACATTAGCCCCAAACTCCTACATTTCAACTTGATCAATGACACATTTGACCAAAAATTTCCATCTACCCATTTATGTTCTATGCAGCTTGAAAATCTTCAAGTTTTGTAAATCGAGAAAATTCCAACAATCCTTTGTGCTCCCTGGCTCAGGAATGGGAAATAGTTGGTGACCTCAAGAACGCTTCCAATATCCAAACCAAAAACGTTTCCCGCTGACAAGAGCAGTCGAACATTCTATGCAATGCTTTATGATTTTCAATAGGACCAATCCATTAATCTAAACTGATTTGAGTGGAGTGACCACCTCTCTCGTGGCAAAAACATGTGCATCGTGTTCACTCGATATGAGCAAATGAACTGCACTGCAAGCTGAAGCTCGACCATTTTCTTGCCAATCTTGGCATCCTTGGAAGCCCTGTCATTACCCCCATAAAAAAACTCCAACTATGATTACAGTGCACGGATAAAAAAGATACTCCCAGATTCATAAAAACAAATAAAATCCGCATACTTAAGCTCATTCAAATCGCCTGCATGAGAGGTAACATAATTAGAATTCGAATTCTGCAGGGAAAATACCAAGAACTTCTCCATACGGCTCACTTCGGCTGCCATCAGATGGTGGTCTTTGGAAACATTATTGAGACTTCAGCCATGAGGAAAGTGTCAGGGTTTACACACGGCAAACTGGTCATCATATTTAAACAAAAATTTTACAAATCCTAACCATAATAACGAGTGTCGGAATTATATTTGAAGCATAGATAACTGCCTTTAGGTAAAGAAGGTCATAGATGATGAAAAATTAAATAAAGAAGTGGAAGAATTCATCGATAATCATCCAATAGAGGAAAACCTGCACAACATTAAAAAAATTACATGTCGCTTCGCTGGATACCTAACTAGGGTGATGCAAGTTCGATATTTTGCAATTACAAGAAGATGATTTCAAGAAACTTTGTGAATCCTTGTTCCTGATCGCTTCTAGATTCAGGCTATAAACACCTTGAGCCTTTCCTGGATACGATACTTTGCCTTGCTCATATGCATCGTGATTTGATCCCAGGACCTTGATCTTCTTTCCTTTCAAGATCCCTGGCCTTCACTCACTCTAATCCGACAAATCCAACATCTCTTCTCTTCACTTGCACTGATCCGACGAATCCCATACTCGCATTGAACTTTGGGCCTGCAAATACCAGCAAAGCCCCTTCGTAGGAGTTCGATGAAAAAAGACATTATCTATTAGTGCTAGCAACGAACTATAGGTTCCTACATGTGCACATCCATGACCCTCCACACTCGCCTCATCTAGTTGAGCCATCCAGCCCTTGAACAGACTTTGAGTGACCTCATTCAACTAGCATGCAGTACTCCATATCACTAGCCTATAGTCTTTCACATAAGGTACTCCACTCGACCTACTCTCTCCACTCTTAGAACCTTGCTCGATGGAAAAACTTAAAAACTAAAAAAAATATAATCTCTCTCTTAGTTCCCTCAGCCCAAGAGGGGCTGAGGTCCAAGCCCAAATGGGCTCTGATACTAAGATAAAATTTTATAGTGCAAACTATATTGTCTATTCACATTAAATGAGGCTACATATAAATACATTTAATGTTGTCTCAAGATAGGTAGACTATCTTGAACACACAATCACCTAGTTGAGAGAATATCTCAACCACACACCAATGTAGGAACATTTAGATATCATAACCATAAGGAATAGGAACAGACTACTTTATATAGAAAGTCACAACTCAGACAAGTAGGAATTACATTTTCCAACACTGAGATGAAGCATATTCAGGTTATATTAGCCTCAAATTTGATCTCACCGATTCAATTATTTTTATATTGAAAAGTGAACAAAGCATATATATATATATATATATATATATATATATATATATATATATATATATATATCCTATTCCTTGAATTATTCTTTTTCTTTCAATTAAACAAACTTTTAGGGAGTGTGAGTGCTTAAGCGATATATCTTTCTTTATTGGAATTATGTGGTTTAATAAGTTTAATTTGGCGTACTCAAACGATGGCATATTTCACTTTACTATCTTTTTTCTTTCATTAGGTATTATTTAATTTATATAAATGGAGTATTTAGAAGAGTTTTTTAATGTGTTGAATTAATGTCCGTGGAGTTTGGATGTGTTTTGGAATAGTTTAATTTTTTCAAAAATAATTTTCATCTTCATCTCCTCTTCGTAGGGTTTGACTATAAAATCTAGTGAAGACTAGGGCGTACTCAAAACAACTAGTCTACACCTTCTGAGGTTCTTATTGTTTATTATTGTTATATGTGTTTTTGTGTGTGTGTGTATATATATATATATATATATATATATATATATATAGATATATATATATCTATATCTATATCTATATCTATATCTATATATATATCTATATCTATATATATATATATATATATATATATATATAATTCATTAAGATGATAATATAAAATATAGTCATAATTTTGTTAATTTTTATGATTTTTTTAAATTTTGATAATGTGAGATATATCATGAGACAAATGTTTTGATGCTTACTATTAAACTTATGCCCATTATTAATTTAGGAATATCTGAAATCTAAGAATATATAATTTATATAGTTGCAAACTTTTTTACATTTAAAAATACAAAATAAACAATGAAATAAATTAATATAATGAAATTTAGTATGGTAAACTAGAACTCATCATTTATTTTAAATTCCTTATTAACATTGCCATTAATATTTTATTTTAGAACATAACCAAATTAAAAATAAAACAATTTTTTTACATAAGAATAATTATGATGCATATGATTTGGATTTTAAAAAATTTAAATTATCTATTATTTAATTTCTTTTAATAATTTTAAAAATAAAAATAATTAATTTTATATTTTATATTTATTTCATATGATATAATTATAATTTTGGAATTATATTTGAATCATAAAATGACATAAAAATTATCGCATCTTTAGATTACAAATAAGGAGACACGGGCGAGGGCTTTTTATAGCTTTAATTATGCTTGGAAAATTATGCGATTCCGGGGAGGTACGCGTGAGGACTTTTTATGGTTTTGGATGATAAATAAAAATATACTATTAATAAAGTTTGGGATTTAGGGTTTGGGATTATGTGTAAATGTATAATTTTATTGGAAGACTAGTTTTATTAAAAAAAATTTAACGAAAGAAATTATATTGTATGGGATGAACCACAGGTCACATGATATGTAGGGATCAAATTTCTTTATTTACTTATTAGATTACATACGTGAGATTATTAAAAATTGTGTATGAGCTACTCTCAATCATGCATATTTTTCCAAAGGAGTGGACAGAAATTATGTTGCATTGGATGAACCACAGGCCACATGATATGTAGGGACCAAATTTCCTTATTTACCTATTAGATTACATGCGTGAGATTATTAAAAATTGTGTATGAGTTACTCTCAATCATGCATATTTTTCCAAAGGAGTGGACCACAAGACCGGTGAGAACTAAACCTCCCACTTAACCATCGAACCATGTCCACATTCATCTTTTTCTTTTTTCTTTTTGAAGTGTTGGGATTCTTATTATTGTAAGAGATTGAAATACTATTAATTTTTGTTGTTAGGTTTCTTATTAATGTGAGGGATTTAAATAATATTACAAAACATTTCAATTGAATTTGATTTTAATTGATATAAGTTAAAATAGTGTATATCAAAGAATTTTGAATTATATATTTTCCATCTAAAACACTTGTATCAAACATATATTTAGAAGTTTAAATATTGTATATAGAATCTTTAATTATATATATTCTATCCAAAACATTCATATTTAATATATATTTAGGTAAATCAAATATTTTTCTTCTTTTTGCCTTAGGTCTCTTATTAGTGTGAGAGACTCAATTAATATCATAAAACATTTTAATTGAATTTGGTTCTAATGGATAGAAGTTTAAATATTATATACTAGAGAATTTTGACTTATATGTTTTCCATCCAAAACATTCATATTAAACATATATTTAGCTAACTCAACTCTTTTGCTAATTCATTAGCCAAGCATGTAGTTTTCCTAGCCCCTAGAACCTTGATAGTGAATATATCTATGAAAGATGCTCACATCTCCTAATATAGCTTCATATTAGCTGCAAGTTGATTCTAATGATATTTTTTAAGACATGACAACCATTTATTTATGAGTATGGTCAAGGAGCTCATTTAGTACAAGTGTGATGTGCGTACATGTGTTTGTTTGAAGATAATTTATATTGTATATTTTTAATGGTTGATATATGAAAGAAGAGCTTGTGACCACTTTGTGGGAGAATGTTGTCATTTCCTGGATTATAGAAGTTTGCCTTAGTGAAGAACATTACTTGTGTTTCCAATTATATGCTACAATAATTTATGCTACTAATGGTGAATCTACTCAAAGTTTTGTGATGAAGATTTAGAGCATTAACTCTTCAAAGAGAAGGATGAAAAAGAGTGAAGGAATGGCACATGTTGAGGGGAGCACCTTTGCTTCCAATGGACCAAAAAATTGTTGGCATTGTGTGAATTATGGAGGAGCTTATTATGCATCTATTTGACATTGCTTTGTTGTAGGAATATCTTAAAAAAAGTTGTGTTGTTGCCGCCTCATGAATATTTAGATGTGTTAGTATGCTTGCATGGAAACGTTGGTATGTTGCTAGTGGTCACATCACTAGATTACATATTTTCATGTATTATCATGCTTGTGTGGTTGCTATTGAGATCAAAGGATCAAATATTAGAGTTGGCACATCTAGAGTGTACAAATTGTTATTTTTTCTTTATATATCTAGATGTACGATGTATAACGTTGTTAACGCATGTGGAGAGTATTATGTTGCCTATGATGTCTTGGTTCTAGAGATTGGCATGCTTCTACTGCTTGGGATTTTGATCTCAATGTATGAGGAGAGAGGTTGTTTACCTTGATAGCATGAGGTCAAGGAGATTATGACTTTATGAGTTGTTGAAGTTGCTATATTGAAATATCTTATGTTGTTGTTGTTGTTGCATAGATGAGTTCTTTGTTATTGCTTCTTAGATGCACTATTTGCTTAGAAACATACAATGATGTTGCAGAGATTGTTGCTATATTGTCTTATTTGCTACCAGTTATGCTTTTTCTACTTGCTAATTTGTTGCCCAGAGCTAGATTTGGTGCTATAAGAGTATGCTTCTATAATCTTGAGCTTCATAGTTTTACTAATGAGGAGGATATATATGTTGTTTTTACTATGTCAAGCTATTTGTGTTTCTACTACCAGATCATTATTTTGCAGATGTCTATGTAGAGTATGGTGGTTGCTACAAAGAGTTCATTGTTGGTGTCAGTTGTTATTTTATATGTTGTTGATCAGTGATATTTTGTTGTTATACTTAATTGTTTGTGAGGATTTTAGATACTGCAAAAGGCCTTCATTGAGGTTACATTTATGTACTACTAAGAGCTCCATATATGTTGCTGTTGAAATCCTTGTTTATGGTTGCAGTGTTGAGAGTAGCCATGTGCTAGCATATTCCGTATAGTTTTCTCCTATTGGTGTTGTTGCAAAGAGCACATATCATTGCACATGGATGCATGTATTTTCTGCATATCATTGTATTGATCATGCATATAAGAGAGCACACTTGTGCACCTTTGTAAAAGCCATATATCATTATTGTCTCAAATTTTTTTGCATTGGACATGGAGAGACACATGGTGTCTAGCATGTGTTACAAAAGTTGTTAAATCTAGCTATGTATGTGGTATTGGTTGTAAAAGTATTTTTCTTCATATCATTGACATAACCCTTGTTGTATTGGAAAATTTGATTGATTGATGTAAGCTGGGTCCATAGAGTCACTGGCTGGTGATAGAAGAGTTATATATCAATCATATATAATTATCAAAATGATGTATTTGCTCCATATAGCATTGATTTGTATCGCATATCATTGTATATCATTGGTTAAAGTTGGTTGAAGTCCTAGTTCACAAGGAGTAGTCGCTTGCACTTGGAAAGAAGACTTATTTTAGAGAAGTTGAAGTGTTGTTACAACGAAAATGAGAGTATCATTACAACTCTTTTACATGGAATAAAATTTTAAAATGGGTTTGAACCGAGGTATGAATTTTTTTATTGTATTACTTGGAAAAGATAAACATATTCAATAGTGCTCATTCTTAGTGCCAAACTAGCCAACGATTTGGTGTAATTATCAGATGATGCATAAGCATTATTTATGTAGTTTTAAAATTTTAGAAACCATGTTAAACCATTAGGAAATTTGTTTTGTCACTTATCTTTTCAAACCCATTAATTATAGAGTATTTTGAAGAGGGACAATCGGTCTCAACTTTTAGCATGATGAGTTAGAATGAAAGAGGACATTATAAATAACAAAACAAGTTTTAACCCACTTTTAAAAGGCCCAAACCCAATTGCATCCATATTCAAGTATGAATATAAAACACCAAAGTTACCCAAACCCAATTATACTTGCCTTGTAAAATATTGCAATTTTGTAGTCAATCTCGATCGTTCATTAGGAAAAGGACAATAGAAGTTATGTTAATTTAGGGCTTTCTCCCTAGATGGAAAGCCTCGGTTTATATGAGGGAATTGTATTACAATTATGTATTATTCTATGTAAGAAAAAGATAGGAGACGGTGTGAGAGAAGAGATGAAGCTACAACAAATTTGCTATAGGTTGCATCCCTTCAAGTTGTTGGATAATATAAAAGGAAGGAATATATGTTTCTCCTTGGACGTATCCCAAATTTAGTGAACCACATATATCTGTGTCTCTTTTTTTTTTTTATGTTTTTCTATGTTTGTGTTTCTGCAATATTTTATGTGTTCCATTGCTTTGCTATTTAATTTCTAATAACATTTAGATTCATGTATGAATGTATTGAACACGTTATATGATTTGTAAAAATACATTTGAGATTTCTATATCTAACCACTAAATAAATATTTTTTCTAATTAAACTAATAAATAACCCATTTCATAAAAATCTAGATCTACCCTAAGCTTATGAACACTAAATAAACTACATAAAAACTCTTGAAATCAAATAGAAAATGTCTATTTCACCAATCAAATAAAAGAATTCAATTATATTAGTCTTTTTGTATAGCATATGAATGGTTAGTGGGTGTAGTCATATCAAGTAGATATTAACCTTTAAGCTTCCCACTTTAAGCTTAATTTTGTATAGTGCAAGATGTGAGTGGAGAGGATGGAGACAAGGTTTTTCAAACAAGTCTAATTACCAACTATAAGTGAGTTTATGTTTATCTTGGAGTCTCAAACACTTTGGAAACATGGGATACTGTTAGCCGGCCCTTCCCAACCTTTTCTCCCGGTAGTTGTTTCCAGTTCGGAAATTCTACAGCAGCCAGGATACCACTTGCCCTCACGTGACACATTTCTTCCTTTGCTTCTAGTGGCCGTCTATGTTTGGGATCGGTGTACAGAGTTCTAAAGAGAGAAAGGTAACTGCAGAATTGGTTCATAACAAAGTTGGCCTGGCCATCATGAAAGCCACCAAGGGAGTCTGTTAGCTTTTGTTGTTTCTCTTCACCTGCAACAGGCTTGTTTCTGGAATTCCCGATTCCAAGAACCAACCGCTGAGCCGTGGTTCGTCGCTCACTCCTCAACAGAAGACTACTTGTCTGGTTTCTCCTAATGGAAGATTTTCTGCTGGATTTTATGGAGTAGGTCACAATGCTTATGCTTTTTCCATATGGTATACTCGGACACCCAACAATAGTCCGGGTGGCCAACAGAGAGAAACCTGTTGAATTGAGGCTTCTGTGATCCATATCAAGTTTAAGAGAAATTTTCGGCGTAAATCACAAGAGAAATCATTTGCCGACGCGTTTCGAACCAACGAGTGTGGTTCATCGTCAGGGCAAGTTGAAAAATCAGATCCATCTTTGCCTGTTAAATAGTATGAGCAAAGCCTCCAATGGCTAAACCAGAAAATAAAATAAGGGACCTTACTTTAACTTAAATATATAATTTATAAGTATAAATTAATTTAATTAAATTGGATCATGAGTTAATAAGTATTCAAAAATATTGTCAAAAATATTGACTATTTTATAGGTAAAAGGAATAGAATAGATTAATTTAACTGGGGACCAGGTCAAACAAACCAAACCAGAAGATAAAATAAGGGACCTAACTTTAACTTAAATATATAATTTATAAGTATAAATTAAACCAGAAGATAAAATAAGGGACCTTACTTTAACTTAAATATATAATTTATAAGTATAAATTAATTTAATTAAATTAGATCATGAGTTAATAAGTAGTCAAAAATATTGTCAAAGATATTGACTATTTTATAGGTAAAAGGAATAGAATAGATCGTATACCTAAAAATATATAAATAAAGTCAACGGAAGAGAGTCCCGTCTTTATCTGGAGAAAGATGGAATCCTTGTTCTCAGGGATGCAGATGGTAGCGTTGTGTGGACTCTGGAGTACCAACACCAGTAACAAGAATGTAAAGGAGGCTCGTCTTCTAGAAACAGGAAATCTGGTATTACGCAGCTCTTCAGGTGATAAATTTGTGTGGTAGAGCTTCCACTATCCAACCGATACTATCCACTATCCACTATCCATATACTATCCACTATCTATATACTATCCACTATCCATTTCAAACCCTGAATGATAATGCAGGGCAGTTAATATCCAGATTGGGGACTTCCACGTTTAGCCCAGGCTACTATCGTCTTTATTTCGATAGCGACGATGTTCTTCAAATTATTTACAAGAGATCAGGAATATTGAGCAATTACTGCCCTGATCCTAGTCTGGCAAACTTTGTGAATGGGAGAAGCACATATAATAGTAGCTGCCAAGCGGTGCTGGACAGCTTCGGTAGTTTCCAGTCAAGCGACGAATTTACCTTTAAAGCGTCAGATTACGGCGAAGGTCCCAAGAGAAGATTAACTTTGGATTTTGATGGAAACCTCAGACTATACAGCTTGGTGGAAGAGACAGGTATATGGAATATTATATGGATGGCCTTTCCTAATCAATGTTCTATTCATGGCTTTTGTGGAATCTACGGTCTCTGCATATACACTCCGATGCCCAGCTGTACCTGCCCAACTGGTTTTCACAGGGAAGATTCCATCGATTGGTTCCAAGCTTGCCAGCGCAATAAACCACTGAGTGCGTCCAGTGCAAAGCTTACTTATCTTCCACATACAGATTATTATGGCTATGATCTAAACTATCAAACTGGGATCACGTTTGAAAGCTGTAAAACTTGGTGCATGAATACCAGCCAATGTGAAGGCTTTGCCTACGAAATCGAATGCAGCGGAACTTGTTATCCTAAGGCTTTACTTATCAGTGGATATCGATCTCCTGGTCAGCAAAACCACATGTATATCAAAGTTTCCAGTGATGATTCTTCTGTTTCTAATTATACTAGTGTGTTGTTTAAGCCTTTGCCATTAAACTGTTCGGTTGTGAGACTGATTGTCTCTGGGACGGGCCAATACAAGAAGCATAAGACAAGAAGCATTTTCAAATATACGCTAGGATTTACGATTGCCTTTGGTGTCACAGAGTTGGTTTGCACAATATTTGGATTACGGTATATGCTTAGAGCATTTAGAGATCCTGGCTTGGATAGTCTAGGACGTTGCTCAATGATTCCTGGGGGATTCAAGAAGTTCAACTTTTCAGAGTTGAAGAAGGCTACTGATAACGGTTGAAAACGTAATTTCAACCACATGCGTACAACGCCCAAAACTGCCGCAGTGAAACCAGAAACTACCTCTGACACATTTCAGACCGCCTTTTGGTGTGAAGTGGTTTCCGTATAATCGACTCCGATGCAATCAAATCTTGACGCGGGTCCTCAGCGTATTTCCTTCCGTACAGCTTTATTGGAGCCTAACGTTCGGCAAGAAGTGGGCTCCCGATATTCTTGTCCACCGTCCGATGCAGCTCATCAATCTCCGCCGTCCATCGTTTCAACTTGCATTCGAGCCAGTATTGAAAAAAACATTGCGTGGAGTAAAATCAATTTCAGTTTGACCGGCGTAAAAACATTTAATGCATAGTTATTGTGGTTCGTAAATTTTTGGTAGAACATTAAATTTTAATTACACCGGAGGTATGGGCATATGCAAGTTACGTGTTGTATCCTTTTTTGTATGGCATATACATTAAAAAAATGTTAAGCCTTTTTTTGTTTTTGTGTTGACCATTGTAAAATGAAGCGGCAGTGAAAAACAAAATATACACAATAGATAATGTGTTGACCATTTTTTTTGTATAATGCTAAGGCGAATATTGCACAACAATTCATAGGAGAAGAAGCAGGGGAGATTTTCTTTTGAAAATTAATTTTTGTATGTGTGAATGCACAACAGCGTGAAACAAAAACCCAGGTTGAAATGTAATTTTTGCTGCTTGCCCAAACGAAGGGAAGAAAGAAGAATCGTATAGTGTGAGTAAAGATTTTTTTTGTGAATGTAATGTAAAAATTTTACTGCATATGTAAAATTATTTTTACAGTAGTATATGTAAAATGTTTTTCACAGCAGTGAATGTAAAATGAGAATTTTACCCAGCAGTGTAAAATCTCAGAAAGAGACAGAGTTTTATCTTTGTTGGTTGAATGTATTTTTGGTAAATCCCTCTGAGTGAAAGAGGATGAAGTTGTATCAGGCATTATATTTTAATGAATACAAAATCTTTTATGGGTGTGTAATACTCTGTTCTCAAAGAAATTTTTTTAAGCTTCCCTGTGCAAAAGATCCTGTGGCAGTGAAACAGAGCATTGTCTCTGTGTGTGTTCAGTTTGTTTGTTTTTGGGATTATACTAGAAAAATCCCCAACAGTGGTATCAGAGCGGGCTCAGGCTCTTTGAAGGTGTTCAAGAAGCTGAAGAAAGGAGTTCTTTTGCTGCAACAGCTTCTCCAGCAGAGTGAAGACTCAGTCAACAAAAGAATCCAGGTATTCCTCAAAGCTTTCTTTGTGTTACTGCTGAAGAAACAGTCAGTCTTTTAAAATACACAGTCAAGAAATTGAAGCATAGTTGAGGATGCAAGGAATGGCTAGCACCAGCACTAGTATGGGTATGTTTAATACCCATCTCCCATAGTTTAATGGGAAAACTATGACTATTGGGCCATAACCATGAAAGCCTTGTTTATCTCTCAAGATTTATGGGAATTAGTTGAATATGGGTTTGAAGAACCAACAGATGAAAATCAATTTAACAACCTCACTCAGGAAGAGAGATCTGTTGAAGAGCAATAGGAAGAAGGATGCAAAAGCCATTGTATTGTTGTATCAAGCAGTGGACGAGAGTGTGTTTCCAAGGATAGCAGCAGCTAAGACATCCAATGAAGCATGGCAAACCCTCAAAACAGCCTATCAAGGCATGGAGAAAGTGAAGACAGCAAAACTACAATTGCTGAGGAGATATTTTGAGAATCTGAGCATGAAGGAGTCAGACAATATTGACTCATTCTTCACACATGTGATTGGTCTGGTCACACAGATGAGGACTCATGGATAAACCCTTGAAGAAAGGAGGATTATGGAGAAACTTTTGGGGGTCCTACCCTCAAAGTTTGATGTGATTATCACCACCATAGAAGAGAAAAAGGATCTCTCAAACTTTTCAGTTGATGAGCTTCATGCATCACTGATAACACATGAGCAGAGGTTGAGTAGAAATGAAAACTCACCTCTAGAGCAAGCCTTTAAGACCCAGATGTCCTTTGGAAGAGGAAGAGGTCAAGGCAGAGGAAACAAGAGAGGAAGAGGCAGAAGTCAAAACAGAGGTGGAAGGAACAGCCCAGCAAATGCTCAAGGAAGAGGCAGCAATCCAAATCAGAACCAAGGCCAAGGCAGCAGCCAACAAAGAGGACAACATCATGCTCAAGGACAAAGGTATGAAAAATCCAATGTCCAATGTTATTACTGTAAAAAATATGGGCATTATGCCAGTGAATGTAAGAAAAAGCAGCATGATATAAGTAAT
This sequence comes from Pinus tabuliformis, assembly GCA_031772625.1. Lineage (NCBI taxonomy): Eukaryota > Viridiplantae > Streptophyta > Pinopsida > Pinales > Pinaceae > Pinus > Pinus tabuliformis. Next base: position 190,497,660 of record CM062810.1, on the reverse strand, counting down.
AGACCAAATGCAAATGTCACTAGAGAAAACATCAGCCAAGATAATGTGTTGTTAGCTTGTAACATGGCTGAAACAAACAGTGAGGACATATGGTTTTTAGACTTAGGTTGCAGCAACCATATGACAGGAAACATAGCCCTCTTTTATACCCTAGATAAAAATGTGAAATCAGAAGTCACACTAGGAACTGATAGCAAAATTTCTGTTATGGGAAAAGGAGAGGTAAAAATATTTACAAAGAAGGGTGAAAAGAAAACCATAGCAGATGTCTACTATGTCCCTGGAATGAGATGTAACCTCTTGAGTATTGGACAGCTTGTTCAAAAAGGTTACAATGTCTTCTTTGAAAATGATGTATGTACCATCATGGATATAACACCCAACAAAAGATGCATTGCTGAAGTGAAGATGACAAGGAACAGGATGTTCCCTCTTAGAATAAGGGCAGATTTGAAAAACAAAGAAGTAATTGCAGCAGTCACCCAAGAGGCTTTCCAAAGCATGCCAAAGGATGAAAATTGGTTGTGGCACTTGAGATTTGGACATCTCAACTTTGGAGGTCTTAACTTGTTGAGTAGGGAAGGAATGGTAAGAGGATTACCATTGATAGAGAAACCGGACAACCTTTGTGAAGGTTGCATATTGGGTAAACAACATAGAGAAAGTTTTCCATCAGGGAAGAGCATAAGGGAAAAGGCATGATCCGGATTTAAGCAGGAACGCAATGGATTACATAGATAACCATAAACATAGAGATGCGATAACCATAAAAACAGAGATAACCATAAACATAGATATGCAACAAGAATAATACTTTACTTCATTAATGTAGAATACTGAAATATGCTTACAAACAGTAATGGAAATAACCCAGCTAGGGCGGTGGTAGCTTATCTCTGAGAAGAGATGTGGTGGCTACATGCCTCTGAACTGTCTTACAATGAGGCTCGAAGGCCTATTTATTTTTGAGAAATAGTGGAAAAACCCTTAACATCCCAAAACCTAACCCTAGAAGATGAAACGCCAAACTATGGGCCCCGTTTGGGGTAAGTTGGTACATCAACTTCCTGGGGTGGTAACTTTGGCATACGATCTCCGTTTGACGCATACAATAGCTCGTTAGAAAGATCTATCCGAGCACTACCATTGTTGGAACGGGCAACATCAGTCCATCCCATGGACCCATGTTGCCCCTGGATTCCCCAAAAAATGTCGTTTAGGGCCTCAAAACGGCTCCGGAAGTTCAGGACCCGAAAAACTGCTAAAAATAGTAAGTTGTGCTACAATTAAGGAAACTGAAAATGATGAGAAGAACAATGGTGGGGGTCCAGGTGGGCTTGGCAGGTGGCCACCAAGATCCTCCTGGTTCATTCCTCCCCCCTTAGGAAGCAATGGTCCCCATTGTGTTGAGTTCCTCCATGAGATGAGGAAACTTTTGCTGAACTTGGTCCCTGGTGAACCACTTGCCCTAGTGAAGGAATTGGCCTGCTTTGACAACTCGATATAGTTGGATATTCTGTTGGCGAGTGTTCTTGATCTGTGTGTCCATGATCCGATCAGTTGCAGCCTGTTCCATGCAATCTGGGTTTAATTCTGTGGGTGTGAGCTGCTCTGCAATGTCGGATGTGTCTAAAAATGGTGGAAAGTATGGCCGAAGGCGATCCACATTGAACACTAGGTGTAGGCCAAGGAATGGGGGAATGCTGAGCTCAAATGAATTGTCCCCCATAGCCTTAGTAATGGTGTAAGGACCATATCGGAGTGGTCTCAGTTTCCGATAGGCTCCAGTAAGGCGTTCCTTTTGCAGATGCAACCAAACTTTGTCGCCCACCTGAAACTTGTGTGGCACCCGGTGTTGATCATGTCGCTGCTTGTACTTGGCATTTGATTTCTCCAGAATGTCATGGACCTGCTGGCGAATATGTTGGATGTGCTCAATGAAGCTGGTTGCCTTATCTGTTTCGGACTGGACATGAGCTGAAGCTGTGTGAGTAGCTGCAAGTGGCAGGGCCACATAAATGGGGCATAGTGGTTGGAATCCCAAGCCCACCTGAAAAGGGCTGTGGCCAGTCAAGCTGTGAAGAGCTCGGTTGTAGTTGTGCTGAACATAGGGGAGGCTCTCATCCCATGTGCGTGGATGCTTTGAGTTGTACATGCACAGAATGTGTACAATCATTCGATTGACAACCTCGATCTGGCCATCAGTTTGAGGATGGAAGGCTGTGGACTTAGTGAGTTTGGTGTCCAGCATTGACCAGAGACTGGACCAAAATGTACTGAGGAACCGACTGTCCCGATCTGAGATGATAGATTGTGGGATCCCAAAGTGCACCCACACTCGTTCAAAGAAGAGTTTAGCAGTGGCTTCTGCTGTGATATTCTTCTTGCAGGCTGCCATAATGGCCATCTTCGAGAACCTATCGACGACCACAAAAACACAATCATTTCCATGCTTGGTGGAAGGAAGCCCTGACATGTAATCCATGGAGATGGATTCCCAAGGTCGACTAGGGGTAGGCAACGGGGTATAGAGGCCTTGCTTCTTGATGGTTGGTTTGGCAATGGCACAGGCAGTACATGATCTGATGTACTTCCCGACATCCTGTCGAAGATTTGGCCAATAGAAATACTTTTGTAGTACTGCCACTGTTTTCTCAACCCCAAAATGTCCAGCAGCCCGACTGTAGTGTGCTTCCCAAATCATCTTAGCACGCTCGCTTGAAGGAACACAAAGATGACCCAGGTGGCATAATAGTGCACCTTGGAGGTGACAATTTGGAACCTGCTGACCCCCCAAGAGTGTCTGGTATGTGTGGCCAAATTCTCGGTCACTTTTGTAGAGAAGTGGCCAATCAGACGTCTCGTGCCCACAAGAGTTGAGCACAGTGGTTAACGCCATGATTGGTGGTCGACTGAGGCAATCTGCAACATGATTGGTGCTGCCCTTCTTGTACTTGATGTTCATATGGAACTGTTGCAGATATGTAGACCACTTCTGATGGCGATCATTCTGCAATTTCCCTTGGGTCTGTATCAACTACAGGGGTCGGTGGTCTGTGTGGATGACTGTTTCCTTCCCCAAAATGTAATGCTTCCATTGTCGGCAGGCCTGCACAATGGAGTACATCTCTTTATCATAGGTTGGATACTTCTGGACTGTGTCTGAAAGTGTTTCACTGTGATATGCCACTGGATGCCCGTGTTGAGTAAGGACTGCCCCAATAGCATAGTCAGAGGCATCCGTCTCGACCTAAAATGGTTGTTGTAAATCTGGTAACGTGAGCACTGGTGCCGTGCAAAGGCGATCTTTCAATTCTATGAATGCCTTCTGTTGAGATTCAGACCAAAAGAATTTCGCTTTCGCTCCTCCATTGGTGACTTGACTCAAGGGCCAAGCGATATGAGAGAACCCCAACACGAACCTACGATAGAAGTTGGCAAGGCCTAGAAAGCTGCGGAGCTCTGTCAGAGTGGTCGGGGCTGGCCAATCCCGAATGACTTGGATCTTGGCCGGATCCACATGCACCCCCTATTCATCAATAATGTATCCCAGATACTGAACCTGGGTCATGCCAAAAGTGCATTTCTCCAAATTGGCACACATCTTGTGTTGTCGCAGTGTTTGAAGAACCTGTCGGATGTGGTGGATGTGCTCTTCCCAACTCTGGCTGAAGATCAGAATGTCATCCAAGTATACCACTACAAATGAGTTGGTGAATGGCCACAAGATGTCATCCATTAGCCTCATGAAGGTTGCAGGAGCATTCGTCAATCCGAAAGGCATGACCAACCATTCGAAGAGACCCTCCTTGGCTTTGAAGGCAGTCTTCCACACATCAGAGGGTTCGATCGGTACCTGGTGATATCCTGACTTCAGATCGATCTTGCTGAAGTACTTTGCCCCCTTTAGTTGGTCCAAGAGGTCATCAATCCGTGGGATCGGGTACCTATTACGAACAGTGATCTTGTTCAACGCCCGATAGTCAATACAGAGTCTCCAAGTCCCATCCTTCTTCTGTACGAACATGATCGGGCACCCACAAGGCGATGAGCTCGGACGGATGTGACCTTTCTGCAGCAACTCCTGAATCTGCCTCTTGATTTCATCGTTCTCTAGAACCGAACGCCGATAAGTTGGTCCATTGGGTGGCGGCGCACCTGGGGTTAGATCGATGGAGTGCTTGACCTGACAGTGCAGAGGAACCCTTGCGGGGGAGGTGAAGATGTCCTCGTACTCCTTCATGACCTTATCCATTTGTAGTTGCCGTGTGGAGGGGTCCTATCTGGAGGTCGTGGCCACCAGCTTCTTCTTTCCTTGAGGGCGTATCATCAGGAAAACAAACTTCCCAGTCTTGGAAATGAGCTTACTACATTGTTTTGCAGTAATCAAGGAGATGGCGGTAGGCGGTGCTACCTCTGGTATCCTGTACAACGTATTCCCCAATGTAACAATAACAGCCCATGGCCTTGATTCATACACAGCATGTCGCTTCCACAAGTATGGTTGTCCTAATAATACATCACAAACTTCAAGGGGAGTGATGTCACACAATACCTCATCTGTGAAGGGCTTGATGTTGTATGGAAGGCGACATTGTCGGCTCACACGAAGATCCCATCCTTGGTGAAGCCACCCGATGGTGTATGGTTGTGGGTGTGCTGTGGTCGGTAAGCCCAACCGCTTCACGACCTCCACCGAAATGAGGTTCTTTTGGCTCCCGCTATCGACAATGAACTGTAGTGGGGAGCCCTTTACCCACATCTGGGAGTGGAAGAGATGCTCCTCCTCCTCTGGATCTTCGGGTTCACGTTTCTGGATCTTGGCGGTAGCAACAGTGGCATTGGGATCTGCGTCAATGATCTGCTTCCCTTTTTCATTCCCCTTGTCGAGTTCTGACTCCGAGTCGGAATAGGTATCTGATTCTGGACCCTTTAGCTCAGCCACCAGTGACTGCTTGGCCCGACACTCACTGGTGTTGTGAGTGGAGCTCTTATGGAATTCACACCATTTTCCCGTGTCCTTTTTCGTCTTCGCGGTGCCGTTCTTTGTCTGCAGCTTTGGCGGGTTGTCTTGGGCTGCTCCGCCTTGGATTTGCCCTTTGTTCTGCATTTTAGGGGCACCTTTCCCTTGCTTCGGAGTCGCAGATCCAAAGTCTTGCTTCTTTTGTTTAAACTTCTGCTCGACCTTAACGGCATATCGATATGCTGTGCCAAGCGAGGGGATGTTCAGGAATTGTATTTCTTCCTGAATGTACTTGTGCAGGCAGCCGCGGTATTTGAGTATCAGATGTTGCTCCGTATCCTTGATACCCAACTTTGTGCGAAGGTTATGGAAGAGATTGGTGAACTCCGACACGTCTTGGTCCCTTCCCTGCCGCAGCGTGGTCCATTTTATGTATTCATCCTCATAGCTTCCGACAGGGTAGTACTGCTCCTTGATGGCATCACAGAATGAATCCCAAGTGGGTGCAGCTGAAAATAGTGAGCCGGTAGTTTCATCCTTCTGCTCGCAGTAGGTTTCCCACTGGTCCTTGACGTGGGGGGCTTCTTTGAGAAGAGCGAAAACAATCTTTTCTCGACTTGAGAATTCATGAACAGAAAAATACCCTTCTAGCATATTTAACCATTTATCTACTGCATCTGCGTCTATTTTACCCTCGAAGATGGGGATTTCAAAATTAACTTGTACCTTCAAGGGTGTGGCATTTCCAGAGCAGCTGCTAGAAGCTGAAGCGTCGCTTCTAGGTAGCCGCTGAAGGATCTGGGCAAAACTGTTCATCATCGCGTTCCGTTGTCGCTCGAGGGCTTCTTCGAGCAATATTTTGATAGGATCTCCTTCCCCCTCGTCTTTCTTCTCATCTACCATGGGAGGCCGTCGGGATTTGCGAGGCTGGTCTTATAAAGGTTCGACCAGTTCAAGCCCTAACTCCTTATATCCCGACCTCGTTGGGGACATGCAAAGAAAAACAGAGAAAAAGCAGACCGCTCTGATACCACTGATCCGGATTTAAGTAGGAACGCAATGGATTACATAGATAACCATAAACATAGAGATGCGATAACCATAAAAACAAAGATAACCATAAACATAGATATGCAGCGAGAATAATACTTTACTTCATTAATGTAGAATACTGAAATATGCTTACAAACAGTAATGGAAATAACCCAGCTAGGGCGGTGGTAGATTATCTCTGAGAATAGATGTGGTGGCTACATGCCTCTGAACTGTCTTACAATGAGGCTTGAAGGCCTATTTATTATTGAGAAATAGTGGAAAAACCCTTAACATTCCAAAACCTAACCCTAGAAGAGGAAATGCCAAACTATGGGCCCCGTTTGGGGTAAGTTGGTACATCAACTTCCCAGGGTCGTAACTTTGGCATACGATCTCCGTTTGACGCATACAATAGCTCGTTATAAAGATCTATCCGAGCACTACCATTGTTGGAATGGGCAACATCGGTCCATTCCATGGACCCATGTTGCCCTTGGATTCCCCAAAAAACGTCGTTTAGGGCCTCAAAACGGCTCCGGAAGTTCAGGACCCAAAAAACTGCTAAAAATAGTAAGTTGTGCAAAAATTAAGGAAACTGAAAATGCTGAGAAGAACAATGGTGGGGGTCCAGGTGGTCTTGGCAGGTGGCCACCAAGATCCACCTGGATCAAGGCACCCTTAGAGATTGTCCACTCAGACTTATGTGGACCGATGCAAGCTCCATCATTAGCAGGCAGCCAATATTTCCTAACATTCATTGATGACTTTACTAGAAAAGCTTGGGTATATTTCCTTAAAAACAAAAGTGAAGTGTTTGAAAAATTTCGAAATTTCAAAGCACTTGTGGAAAACCAAAGCGGGCTGCATATTAAAGTTTTGATAACTAATAGAGGAGGTGAGTATATCTCCAAGGAATTCCTACGATTCTGTAGAGAAAATGGAATTCATAAATAGTTTACAGCTAGGTACACCCCACAACAAAATGGAGTTGCTGAAAGGAAGAACAGGACCATCATGGATATGGCGAGGAGCATATTGAAGGCAAAGCATTTGCCAAATGATTATTGGGCTGAAGCTGTAAATTGTGCAGTGTATATTTTGAACAGGTGTCCTACAAAAGCAGTGTTGAACAAAGTGCCGGAAGAAGCATGGAGTGGGAGAAAGTAAGGTGTGACCCACTTGAAAGTTTTTGGATGTGTGGCCTATGCACACATTCCAGATCAACTAAGGAAGAAGTTGGACAACAAAGGGGAGAAATGTATTTTCATTGGATACAGTGAGGAATCCAAAGCTTACAGGTTGTATATCCCATCTACCAAGAAGTTTTTTGTCAGCAGAGATGTTCAATTCATTGAGGAGGAAGCTTGGGATGGAAGCATAGAGAAAACAGTGAATGTTAAAAACTTTTTGTCTCATGATGAAGATGATGAGGAGATGGCTGAAATGCATCCCCAAACAGTAGCGCCAACACAAGGACAGCAAGGGACACCATTGAGGATAAATGAAAGTACTTCTTCAAGCACACCACAAGGAGGAAATTCAAGTGCATCTTCAAGCACTTGCACACCAAATGAAAGAGGTAAGAAGTTTAGAAATCTAACTGACATTTATGATGAAGGAATGAATTGCTTGTTTGCTTTGTATTCTCATGTTCATGACCCTATTCATTTCGAAGATGCAATTAAAGATAGGAAGTGGATAGAAGCTATGGATGAGGAGATCAACGCCATAGAAAGAAACAAAACATGGGATTTGGTTGAGCTACCAAAAGGTAAAGATGTCATTGGAGTTAAATAAGTCTACAAGACCAAGAGCAATGCTGAAGGAAAGATAGAAAGGCACAAGGCAAGACTGGTTGTCAAAGGGTACAAGCAGTAGTATGGGAGAGACTATGAGGAGACTTTCGCACCGGTTGCAAGAATGGAAACCGTGAGAGCAGTGCTGTCCATAGCAGCTCAAAACAAATGGAAAGTTTACCAAATGGACATGAAGTCAGCATTCCTAAATGGATTGTTAATGGAAGAGGTTTACATTGAACAACCTCTAGGTTATGAGAAGAAAGGTGAAGAGCACAAAGTGTGCAAATTGAAGAAAGTTATTTATGGGCTGAAGCAAGCGCCAAGAGCATTGTACAGCAGGATAGATTCCTATCTATTGGATAATGAATTCGACAAGTGTGAAGGAGAACCCACCGTCTACATCAAAGAAAAGGGTGGTAAAATTTCGATTGTTGTCTTATATGTTGATGATGTTATTTTCATAGGTAATGATGATCAGCTCATTGAGAATTTTAAATCAGTCATGAAAGAGGAATTTGAAATGACTGACATGGGTTTCTTGAGATATTTCTTAGGAATAGAAGTAGATCAAAATGAAAATGGAATTTTTATTTCACAGGCAAAATATGTAAATGAAGTGTTGGGCAGATTTAATATGCAAGAATGCAAGGCAGCAATCACTCCCACAGTGATGGGATTAAAACTCAGCAAAGAGGACAGCAGCAAGGATTTTGATCCTAGTTTGTACAAGAGCATAGTTGGCAGCCTAATGTATTTAACAGCAACTAGGCCTGACATAATGTTTGTTGTTAGTTTAATTTCCAGATTCATGGAGAGGCCAAAGGAGGCACATTGGCAGGCAGCAAAAAGAATTTTGAGGTATGTCAAAGGTACCAAAATGTTTGGAATTTTATATACTGTCTCAGAACATTCAGATTTAATTGGATACACTAATAGTGATTGGGCTGGAAGTGTAGATGATCGGAAAAGCACTTTGGGTTATGTTTTTCACATGCGTTCAAGAGCCATTTCATGGTCTTCTAAGAAGCAGTCCATTGTAGCATTGTCTACAGCAGAGGCTGAATATGTGGCAGCTACAGCAGCAGCATGTCAAGCAGTTTGGATGAGAAGAATGTTGAGGAGCTTAGGCCAAGAGCAGGCAAAAGCAACAGTGATTTTTTGTGACAATAGCTCAGCTATTGCATTATCAAAGAATTCAGTGTTTCATAAGAGAACGAAACACATTGACACAAGGTTTCACTACATCAGAGAATTGGTGAACAATGGAGAAATTGTTTTAGAACATTGCAGGACTCAGGAACAGGTAGCAGACATTTTGACAAAGCCATTGGATCAGAAAAGCTTTGAATTTTTGAGAAAGTGTCTGGGTATGACCGAATGCCCAGCAGTTGAAATTAAAGGGGAGTGTTGAAAACGTAATTTCAACTGCATGCGTACAATGCCCAAAACTGCCGCAGTGAAACCAGAAACTACCTCTGACACATTTCAGACCGCTTTTTGGTGTGAAGTGGTTTCCGTATAATCGACTCCGATGCAATCAAATCTTGACGCGCGTCCTCAGCATATTTCCTTCCGTACAGCTTTATCGAAGCCTAACGTTCGGCAAGAAGTGGGCTCCCGATATTCTTGTCCACCGTCCGATGCAGCTCATCGATCTCCGCCGTCCATCGTTTCAACCTGCATTCGAGCCAGTATTAAAAAAAACCATTGCGTGGAGTAAAATCAATTTTAGTTTGACCGCCGTAAAAACATTTAATGCATAGTTATTGTGGTTCGTAAATTTTTTGGTAGAACATTAAATTTTAATTACACTGGAGGTATGGGCATATGCAAGTTACGTGTTGTATCCTTTTTTGTATGGCATATACATTAAAAAAATGTTAAGCCTTTTTTTTGTTTTTGTGTTGACCATTGTAAAATGAAGCGACAGTGAAAAACAAAATATACACAATAGATAATGTGTTGACCATTTTTTTTGTATAATGCAAAGGCGAATATTGCACAGCAGTGCATAGGAGAAGAAGCAGCGGAGATTTTCTTCTTAAAATTAATTTTTGTATGTGTGAATGCACAGCAGTGTGAAACAAAAACCCAGGTTGAAATGTAATTTTTGCTGCTTGCCCAAACGAAGGGAAGAATGAAGAATCGTATGGTGTGAGTAAGGATTTTTTTTTTGTGAATGTAATGTAAAAATTTTACTGCATATGTAAAATTATTTTTACAGTAGTATATGTAAAATGTTTTTCACAACAGTGAACGTAAAATGAGAATTTTGCCCAACAGTGTAAAATCTCAGAAAGAGACAGAGTTTTATTTTTGTTGGTTGAATGTATTTTTGGTAAATCCCTCTGAGTGAAAGAGGATGAAGTTTGTATCAGGCATTATATTTTAATGAATACAAAATCTTTTATGGGTGTGTAATACTCTGTTCTCAAAGAAATTTTTTTAAGCTTCTCTGTGCAAAAGATCCTGTGGCAGTGAAATAGAGCATTGTCTCTGTGTGTGTTCAGTTTGTTTGTTTTTGGGATTTTACCAGAAAAATCACCAACAATAACTTCAAAATAAAATTGGAGGAAGGAGGTTTTGGGACGGTGTACAAAGGCGTGCTTCCCGATGGTGAGGTGATAGCTGTAAAGAAACTGGAAGGGCTATCCCAAGGCCATGATCAGCTCTGGGCAGAAGTGAGTATGATTGGGAGAGTCCATCACATGAATCTTGTTCGTATGTTTGGCTTCTGTGCAGAAAGAAAACACAGGTTGCTCGTTTATGAGTACGTTGAAAATGGGTCTCTGGACATGTATTTGTTCAGAGAAAGCAATGATAGAGTTTTGGGCTGGAAAGAAAGATTTGGGATTGCAGTAGGCATGAGAAAGGGTTTAGCCTACCTCCACCAAGAATGTTTGGAATGGATTCTACACTGTGACATCAAGCCCGAAAACATACTTCTGGACAAGAAATTTTGTCCAAAAGTTTTTTACTTTGGTTTACCAAAGTTGGTAGACAGAGATTGAGCATTCTCCTTCTCCACAATTAAAGGTAAGCGGGGTTACTTAGCACCGGAGTGGGCGATGAATCTGCCCATCATGGCCAAGATGGATGTTTATAGCTTCAGCATTGTTTTGTTAGAGATAGTGACTGGAAGAAGTTCGTTATTCAATTCAACAGTCCAAAATTGCGGACATTTGGTGCAGCGGGTGTCCGCAGTGATGAGGAAAGGGAGAGGGATTACAGAAGTGGTGGATCCCAAATTGAATGGAAATTTTGATTTGGAAGAGGTGGAGAGAGTCTTGAAAACAACACTGCTCTGCGTTCAGTATGAAAAGGATGTGAGACTTCCATGAGCGAGGCCGTCGAACTACTTTCTAAACCAGATCTCCAGATTTCTTTACCACAACAAATTTCATGTTGCCTTGCGACTCGACGGATTTCTCTTCCACAGCAGAGCGTGACTCGATGGATTTCTCTTCCACAGCAGAGGGTGCGTCCTCGTTTTCAGCTGTACCGAGTTAACAATGTAGCAACCAGAGGATTCCTCTTTACTCTCATGCATGCATATATCATGCATGCATATATCACAATAAATTTCATGTTGCCTTGCGACTCGACGGATTTCTCTTCCATAGCAGAGGGTGCGTCCTCGTCTTCCGTTGTACCGAGTTAACAGCGTGGCAACAAGAGGATTCCTCTTTACTCTTATGCATGCATATATCCATTCCATTATTGTTGAAAGGTAATGAAAGCATATATCCATCATTAGAAGAATGTAATTAAAGAAAATAAAACTAATTTGCTTTCATTATTTTCATCACTGTATCTAGAGTCATAATCCTTCAATGGATGTAATAGAATTAATGATGTAACAGGATGAAGAATTTGATTTTCATGGCTGTCCATCTATCTGTTTGGTTTATTTCATAAATAATATACTTTTTATAAAATATCTCGCTTTCTTTGAGAGAGGAGAGAAAGAATTTGTAAGTTTCAAGCTGGTAGTAGTTTGTAATTAGAAATGAGGATTTTATTTTTGCAATTTTCAATGCATTTCCCCTTTTCATTAATGGCTTCTTGAGGATTCACATTTTATCACTTTTCTAACTAGTGTCTCTTCTAAGGAGGAAGGCCCCCTTCTTTAGTCAAGTATTGTTTATATCTATAATTTAATTGTAGTTAAAATTTCTATTTCTATTTATTTAGGTATGTATTTTATTTTTGGTATGGTTGCAATTCTAATAAATTACTAATTTTTACAACTTATATCTTTATTCCTGTCTTTGTTAAGAAATTACAACATCATGTGAGTTAGGGTTTTTGTTGTAACTCTGATATAACTTTAACAATCCTATATTTCCATAATCTTAAAAATTATGCTTTCTTAAATAATTTGGATTAGTTAATGTATACATTTGGTTTTTGGTTTCAATTTTTTTCAAGAAAGTGAGTTAATGAGATTTTTATTAAATGTATTTTTATTGCACATGCAATTACATATAACTTACAACAATCAAGGTCATTCTTCATACTTACAAAGTTATTTTTGGATGTTGGTGCGATTTATTTTTCTTACAAGTTGATTTACTTTTCTCCAAAATTGGCTTGAAAGATTGAAGGTGTATTGCTAGATGACTTGAAAAGACATCTATTTTGAACTGTGACAATCATTTAGTTATTACAACTTCAAGAAACATACACGATTGTACTAGCATATATTGTGCATGACAATTTGCAAGCTCCCTTACAAACCATGTCTCAACAACTAAATGAATAGTCTTTTGGTTGTCTCTCTAAGCTAGCATTTCAAAGGTAATTAAAAGACACAAATAAAAAGAATCCCTGTTGTGACATTCCATGTTTTTCCATCTCATCTCCTCTAATAACAAGGATCATACTATATCATTGAAAATTAAGCATTAGTGATGCAAGAGCATCCAGCTAAGGGAGGTCATGGCTGGAGTGTTTGTCTTTACAAATAGAATGAGTTTCAATTAGTTCTTTTTGTTTTATTTTCATTTAAATTTCCAGTGATGGCATTTAGGACCTTATGTTAAGTTTGAGGTCGTCTCAGCCCACTATTTGTTTTTATTTACATTCTTTTTATTTTTGTTTAAAAGCTACTTTTTTTAATACAATTAAGAAAGAACAGTTATCAATTATCAAGGAATAACTAAATGTAATTACTGATAGTTCAATAACTATATAGTGATCTATACAAAAAAGAAGGAAACAACTACTGTCAAGATTATCATAAGATTGAATAGAAACCAGCATGAAATCATTTCGAGAAAAAAAAAAAAAGTTTGAATCCATATATTGTAGCCTCAGTATTTTCTTTCTAACTTAACAAAGATCATTTAACCATTTTATAACCGAGACATAGAATGAATAACTAACACAGGAGCAAAAAGAGTACACAGACAAGTTCAGCAGAACAATGGAGTGAACTTGCAGAAGAATCAAGTAAATCATTGTTGAAGGAATAAATGAATAGTTACAGGTAGCAATAGAACTCATATCATTCTCTTTTGCTATTTAATTAACAAAAAGAAACCATTGTTCATATATATCAATATCGAATAGTTACAGTCCACTATATAGTCAACAAATACAGACAAGCCATGAAAACAGAGTTCCTCTAGTAACAATGCCAAAATATAACCACGAGGTCACCATATGACCGATATAATTACAATTCATAAGTTAAATAGCCAGAGGCATAAATACACAGGCTAAGACACAGTGAGGCCAAAGCCAAACCCCCAACAGTAGACTCAGAGAGGACTGCCAACAGAGAACGCTTCGGACAGATAGATAGAGGCAAAACAAGGAGCAACCCTACCCGATACAAGTGCAGGTGTCAAGGCACGAGACCAGCGAATCGAGAGCTCAGTCGCATACCTACATGGCCAACAAACAGGGTCATTAGAAACCAGTAAACAGAGCCACAAAAACAAATAACTGAAAGCAGAGGCAAGGGTTTAAGGAGAGACTTACCGAAGGAGCCAAGCCCATGCAAATGAGGAAGGAAGTTGTGGACCAAGGTCACAGTCGCAGAGTGGCCACTACTCACAAGGAAAAAGAACAGTCGGTCACAAAAGAAAATGAGGTAGGAATGAAAAGCAAAGAAGGAGAACCCACCTCTGGTGGAATGTCAAATGAGAGCCAAGAGCCGAGCCACCCTACAACCATGACCTACAGAAAAAAACCAAATTTACAGTCAAACATCGAGGCAGACATCTGAAAACCAATAGCATAATCGAAACCAGAGAACAAAGAGGACCCAAGACCATAACCAGAGCCAAATAAACAGAAACCCACAACTCAGACCAGGGGTCTCAAAACTTCATAATAGGGTGCAAAACAAAGGACATTTCCGAGTGTGTAAACGAAACCATGAGGAGAAGCGACCCGAGACAAAGTGGAAACACTCACATCAACGGCACAACAGAAGACCGGAGCAATAGTGGAATGAGCTGAGCTAGGGTTTCTTGGGTATAGTAAGAGGTGGGAGGAGTGAGCCCCAAGACCAAGACACTTGTCCTCAAATCAATCAAACCATAGTACTGCACCATAAAATCATCCAACCACAAAGTAATCAACAATTAATTATAATCTGTAGGTGTTCAGGGTTGGTCCCATCAATTAACACCTATGGAAACAACCAAACAATCCCACGAGTCTAAGAAAGAAAAAAACAAATCAATACACTTATCTTCATATGAAATCTTAATATCAATATATAATAGTTGAATTACCACAATATGGAAGGAATTTATATGCTTTATTGCTGAGCTTGCATTCTTCATCCTAAGGTTATATGGGATTTTCCATTGCAAAATTTTTTCACCAAGGAATTCAACTGGAATAAAGTCCCTAACTTGTTCCATAATGGCTTTTTTTTAGCTTCTCCTTAAACGTTCACTAATACTGAATTCGAGAGGCATAATTTTATCGTGTACTTTATCTTTCTATCCAACTTGGTCCAATATTGTGTCGACATCCATGCTAGTACACTACCTAAATCCATAAAAACAACTAATCTTTGTCCAGCAACAGATCTTCAATTTTGAGTTTTCATAGATTAAAAATCAACCCATTGAATTTCTCAATCTCTATCTTTGAACTACTCTCATTTCATTTTACCACAATAATTAGTTACATAGATCTCCCATTGTAACAGGGTCTACCACAAACCCAAGTAAGACCGGTTAGCCACAAAAGTGTCCCCTTGAAGCCAAACTGCTCTGACATGAAATGTAGTGTTTAATCATATATAATTAATTGTTTCAAACAAATGATGAATAAAATAGAAAACAAAATGGCACATACACACATTCACATTGAGATCTGACCCTAGAAAACTAAAAGTATTCTTCAATGTATTCATCTTTATAGTATTACAATACAATATCTATATCATGTGACATATGTAAACTACCAATCCATTTATTCTATATTAAAATATAACCATAGTACCTTAATTAAGACTACAACACCATGGAAAAAACCACCTTGCACCACAAAATTGCTCAAGGTGAAAACCGTTTGCTGAAAATTTGTAAACAATAATGCAAAAACCATCAAATATTTGGAAAAAATTACAAAAGTTGATATTTATGAGTCAGTGATAGGAAACCACACATTTGTTCCAATTGTGCAAATAGTAATTACAAGATCCACATGTCTATTTCTTCAACATCCACATAGTTTGTTTGCGTAATGCATATACGCAAATGTGATAAACAAAGATCCAACTAAAGGCACTTATGTGTTGGAAGACGTCTTTGATAAATGATTGAATGAAATTTGGACATAAAGAGTAGTCCTACAAATAATAAAGGTAGGATAAATAACATTGGAGTCATCAATATGTGGTGTGGATTTTATTGAAGCCTTAAGTCAAATTCCACTAAATTTGAGACGTTGTTGTTACCTACATAAAACCACAAAAATAGTTAGACTAGAGATAAAAAAAATAAAACATAAATAATGTTTCACATATTCTTAAATGGATAAGTAAATCAACAATTGACAAAAACAAGAAACAAGCTGGATTAAGGGAAGCAATGACTCTATCTTCCAAATCGTTGAAGAAATTTTGTCTATTAAGAGACACAATGGAGGATATGAGGGTTATGAAGCTCTTTTCTAGTCTCTAATGGAAGGTTGTCCTTCCATTCCATTTGAAATATCTCTCTCCCAAAAGGGCTGAACAACTTGATGATGGATGCTCAAAGGTTACAAGGAAAATGCTATCAATATTTGAGAAATTGTGATGAAAAAAATAAAATTGATTTTGGGAACATGACCTTACACTCTTTCTCTTCATGAAATCACTATCTTAAGGGTCCTATTTGTAACTTTTTCCTAGATCATCATCATGGTTGTTGATTCATTGAATGAGTTTGGATGCCATTTTGTGAGGATCATGCTTGGAGGACATGAGGAGTACTTTGGGGGAGCCAAGTCATCTCTCTCAAGTCTGTGGGAGGTGGAGGGTAGCCATGCAATCTTAGTACTTTAATTATGATATGATATTAATCTTTCCTTGTGCAATTATTTGATAGAAGGTTACTTTTTGCATATATGCATAGCTACTGAAGGCTTACGAACACGGATCTGTGTAAATCTAGACGGATCATTTTGCATGGGTTAGTAAAACTGAATTTAAATTGTTTAGTCAATTATTTTTAGGTTGCTTATTAGAAAGGTTGCATAACCATTGTTCTACTTAATTAATGATGTGTTCCATTGATAACCTATGTGGTTGCATGAGAAATTTTTAGGAAATAACACCCTCGTACACCCTTACACACACACACACACACACACACTCTCTCTCTCTCTCTCTCTCTCTCTCACACACACACACACTCACACACATAATGACCGCCTATATCTCTATCCCTCTAGTTCGTTATCCAATTTAGCGGTCCAAAATTATGGACATTTGGTGCAGTGGGTTTCTGCAATGATGAGGAAAGGGAGAGGGATTGAGGAAATGGTGGATCCCAAATTGCATGGAAATTTTGATTCAGAAGAGGTGGAGAGATTCTTGAAAACAACAATTCTCTTCATTGAGTATGAAAAGGATGTGAGACCTTCCATGAGCGAGGCCTTCGAAATACTTTCTAAACCAGATTCCTTTGCCACAATAAATTTCATGTTTCCTTTCGACTTGACGGATTTCTCTTCCGCAGCAAAGGGAGATTCCTATTCCTTGTCTTCCACAGTACAGAGTTAACATCGTGCCAACTAGAGGATTCCTCTTTACTCACATGCATGCATATATCCATTATTGTTGTAATGTAATGAAAGCATATATCCATCATTATTACAATGTAATTAAAGAAAATGAAACTAATTTGTTTTCATTATTTTCATTATTGTATCTAAAATCATAATCCTTTCATGGATGCAATAGGATTAAAATCATAACCCTTTAATGGATGTAATAAGATTAATGATGTAACAAGATGAAGAATTTGATTTTCATGGCGGTCCATCTATCTTTTTGGTTTATTTAAGAAAAAATATTTCTTTAATAAAGTATCTCACTTTATTTGACAGAGGAGAGAGAGAATCTGTAAGTTCCAAGATGGTAGTTTGTAATCATAATTTGCGGATTTTGTTTTTTACAATTTGCAATGCATTTCCCCTATTTGTTTAACGATTTCTTGAGGATTCACATTTTATCACTTTTCTTACTAGTGCCCTTTCTAAGGAAGAAGGCCCCCTTGTTCAGTCAAGTATGGTTTATATCCATAACACAGTTATAGTTAAAATTTATATTTCTATTTATTTATGTATGTATTTTATTTCTGGTATGGTTGTAATTCTAATAAATTGTGAATTTCTACAGCTTCAATCTTTATTCACAGATTTGTTAAGGAATTACAGCATCATGTTAGTTATGTTTTTCGTTTTAACTTTAATATAGCTTTAACATTGCTCTATTTCCAAAATCTTAAAAATTATGCTTTTTTAAATAGTTTGGATTAGTTAATGTATGCATTTGGGTTATTGTTTCAATTTTCTTTCTACAAAGTGTGAGTTAAAGATTTGTTTATTAAATGCATTTCCATTACAACAATCAAGGTTATTCTTGACACTTGAGAAACTCATCTTTGGACATGGGTGTGATTTATTTTCCACACAAGTTGATTTACTTTCCTGTAATTTACTTTTTACAACATAGATTAAACAGTGTGATATATATTCTTACAAGTGTAGATTGTCTTGAAGGATTGAAGGTGTGATTTAGATTGCTAGATGACTTGAAAAAAAATCTATCTTGAACTGTGACAATCATTTAGTTATTACAACTTCAAGAAACATACATGATTGTACTAGGATATATTGTGCATGACAATTTTGAAGTTCCCTTACAAACCATGGGTCAAAAATTAAATGAATAGTCTTTTGGCGTCTCTCTAAGGCAACTGAAAGGTAATTAAAAGCCAGAAATAAAAGGAATCCTTCTTCTGACATTCTGTTTTTTTTTATCTCATCTCCTCTAATAACAAGGATGAGATTATATTATTGAAACTTAAGCATTAGCACCTATGGAAACAACCAAACAATCCTAGGAATCTAATAAAGAAGAAAACAAATCGGTATACTTATCTTCATCTGAAATATTAATATCAACATATAATAGTTGAATTACCACAATATTGAAGGCATTTATATGCTTTATCACCAAGTTTTCGTGCCTCGTCCTAAGGTTATATGGGATTTTCCATTGAAAAAAATTGTTCACCAAGCAATTAAATTGGAATAATGTCCCTAACTTGTTCCATAATGGATTCGATATAGGTTCTCCTTAAACATTCAGTTATACTAAATTTTGCGAGCCATAATTGTATTGTACACACTATCATTCTATCCAACTTGCTCCAAAATTTTGTCGACATCCTTGTTAGTGCAGTACCTAAATCCACAAAACAATTGATCTTTGTCCACCAACAAATCTTCCATTTTGAGTTTTCATAGATTAAAAATATACCCATTTAATTTCTCAACCTCTAACTTTGAACTACTCATACTTCCTTTTACCAAAGTAATCAATTACATAGGTCTCCCACTGTAATAGGGCCTACCACGAACCCAAGCAAGACCCCTTAGCCACAAAAGTGTCCCCTTGAAACCAAACTGCTCTGACATCAAATTTAGGGTTTAACCCTATATAATTAATTGTTGCAAAGAAATGACCAATAAAATAGAAAAGAAAAAATGTTACATACACACATTCACATAGAGATCCTACCCTAGAAAACCAAAAATATTTCTCATTGTATTCATCTTTATAGTATTACAATACAATATGTTTATCCTGTGACATTTGTAAACTACCAATCCATTTACCCTATATTAAAATATAACAATAGTACCTTAATCGAAACTACAAAACCATTGACAAAGCCACCATGCAGCACAAAACTACCCAAAGTGAAAATCATGTTTCCAAGCCTACTAAAAAATGAAACAAAAGCCACACATATTTGTTTCAAGAGCACTACCCTTGAACCCTTGTGTAGGGGGCTTCCACCGCCTTTCAACCCTTTCAAACAGAGAGGGTTACCAAGGAAAATTTTAAGCATGGAAAATTATCTTGAAGTCCAAAATATTGGCGAATATCACTAGTCCCTAATATGCAAACTATTAAATGTTTATTGATGTATTTGTAAAATTATTCAAATTTATAAGGATTTTATATGTACTTTCTATATAATATTGGCGATTTTTAAGGTAAACTAATTTTGTATTATAAAATTTGGGCAAATAATTTTTATAAAAAAATGGAAATTGGCAAATCCTTTTTTGGAAAAATCATGGAAAATTAGCCCACTTGTGAATATTAGCCCCTAAATTTTTTCATGAGGTCTACCACCTCCCCACTTCGCCCAACATGATGTAAAACATATGGAGGTAGTTAGTTAGAGAATATAACACATACCAAAAATATATGTGATATTGTCATTTCCAAAACAAAGTCATGTGCATAATTAAAGTATGTGATCTTAGCTTAGAAAATAAAAAACCATTTTCATTATATTCATTTTTATAGTATTATAATACAATATGTAGATACCACGACATCTATAAACTCCCATTCCGTTTAGACTATATTAAAATGAAACCATAGTCCCTTAATCAAAACTACAACACCATGGACAAAACCACCTTGCGCCGAAAAACCGATCAAGGTGAAAACTGTGTGCTGAAGACTTCTAAAGAATAATGAAAAAACCACCAAATATGTGGAAAATTTTACAAAAGTTTATCTTTGTGAGTCGGTGATAGGAAATTAAACATTTGTTCCAATTTTGCAAATAGTAGTTACACTAGACACATGTCTATTTCTTCAATGTCCACGTGGTTTATTTGTGTAGGGAATATACACAAATGCGATAAACAAAGAACCAACTAAAGGCACTTAGGTTTTGGAAGAGGTCTTTAATAAATGATTGAATGAAATTTGGAAATAAAGGGTAGTCCTACAAATAATAGAGGTAGGAAAGAGAACATTGGAGTCATCAATATGTGGTGTGGATTTTATTGAATAGTTAAGTCAAATTCAACTAAATTTGAGAGGTTGTTGTTGCCTACATAAACCCACAAAAATAGTTAGATTGGAGATAAACAAAATGAAACATTATTTATGTTTCATATATTCTTAAATGGATAAGTAAATCAACAATTTACAAAAACAAGAAACAAGGTGGATTATGGGAAGCAATGACTCTATATTCCAAATGGTTGAAGAAAATTGGTCTACTAAGAGACGTAATGGAGGATGTGAGGTTTATGGCGCTCTTTTCTAGTCTCCAATGGAAGGTTATCCTTCCATTCCCTTTGCAATATCTCTCTCCCAAAAGTGGATAAGAACTCTAATTATGGATGTTTAAAGGTTAAAAGGAAAATTCTATCAACATTTGAGAGCTTGTGATGAAAAAATTAAAATTGATTTTGGTAACATGACTTTGCACTCTCTCTCTTCATGAAATGAGTATCTTAAGGGTCTTATTTATAACTTTTCCCAGATCATTGTCATGGTTGTTGGTTCATCGACTGAGTTTGGATGCCATTTTATGTTGATAATGCTTGGAGGACTTGAGAAGTACTTTGGAGGCTCCAAGTAATCTGTCTCAAGTGTGTGGGATGCGCAGGGTACCCGTGCGATCTTAGTACTTTAATTATGATATGATATTAATATTTCCTTTTGTCATTCTTTGATGAAAGGCCACTTTTTACATATTTTCGTAACTACCAAAGGCATATGAACATGGATTTGTGTAAATCTTGACTCATGATTTTGCATGGATAAATAAAACCTAATTTATATTTTCTAGTCAATTTTTTTTAGGTTGTTGATTAGAAAGCATACATAACCTTTGTTATACTTAATTGATGATTTCTTCCATTGATCACCTATGTATTTGCATGAGCCATTTTTAGGAAATAACACCCTCGTGCCCCCTTACTCTCACTCACTTAGTCACTCTCTCTTTCGCACACACACATACACACCCACACACCTACACACACACACACACAATGATCCCCTCTAACTCTATCCCTCTATTCTCCCCAAAAACCCTCTCTCTCTCTAACCCACTCTTGCTCTCTCCCTTCCTTGTGCTTTTTCCTAATAGATTGCATGAGTAAATAGAAGTTTTCAAATGAACATGGTAATTGGAATGTTGAGGTTTTATTAATGACCCAATATACGTTCCACTATCATCTTTCACGTAATGAGACTTGGATGGAGGGCACTAGTTTAATTCCCCAACTTTAGTTTGCCAACATTCTATGCATAATATTCAATACCCAATAACGCATTTCATGCAATTTCACTCCCATGTACATATCGTGCTTGGAAAACCACAAAGGAGATTCCTAGGCATTGCATTAATGTTTTCTTCAACACTTTGCTACACACATGCAACTTTCACTTTAAGGATATTATTCCACCAAAAAGGACAACAGACCACAGCGTAAATAGTGGTGATTACATTACAAGTTTCATGAACTTCACACCAAAATTCACAAAATGTGCATGAACATCAAATAAAATGTATATGTTTATTTCTGTATGTGCTAATTCACACAATTATATTACACAATTGACATTGATTTTTTTGTCACTTATTATTTAACTTCCATTAAGCTTGACACACACTTTTGTATTATGTATATGCAATCTAAAAAATTAACCCAACTAATAACAATCAATATTAACAACATATAGGACAAATAATTAAGTTAACCTCATCAATTCATTAACATACATTAATAAATAAACGATATCTAATAAATAAGATTAATTTAAGTAAACACTACATAACATACATCACCTTCCTCATATTGTCTTACTAACCTCATTTATCATTTATTAGTTTATATAGCCAAAATCACATAAGCTATTTCGCATTGTCCCACACACCTTAATATATTAATTTATATAGTGAATAATCATTAATATTTAACAATTAAGCTTAATTTTATTTATTAATTTATATAGATACCTCACATCACCTCTGTCACCCTACCTTACTATTTATTGTTTATTAATTTTATATTTGATAATATCACAAATTCTTAAATTATTCCCATCACTTGATTTCACTTATTTTATTAGATTTACTAATTTCTATAATTAATAATCATCAAATTTAATATTAATATTTTAAATGTCTAATTTTAAAATAAATTTTATTAAAACCTATATATAGCAACCTGACATCTCACATCACACATCACCTGCATCACATTACCCTAGTGAATATTATTTATTAATTAGCCGAAGGATTCCTATGTCACCCTCACGTGGATGGACCCACGTTGAATTTTTAACCAAGGGTTAGGATTTGATATTCCTCCAAATATACATCATCTAAAAGTATTTGACAGCTCTGCCTTTTCCTTTGTGCATTACAATCTGTCAGAAAGGCAAGTGGAAGGGGCGATTCGAGGACAATTATGAATTCAGTTTCTATAGGGCATTACAACTTGATTAGACAAAATCATGGAAAGCAATGTGGGGCGACATGTTTTTTAATGTGCAATAATTGAGCTGCATGTATTCCTCTCCTCCTGCAACATCTCTAGTTAGGGTTTGTAAGCATGACATGACTCATATTAACTTTCAACTCATATATTTGATTTGTTGCAATGATGTCGTTGGAATATGAATATTATAAAATAAAATTGTAGCCAAGCAAACAAATTGTTAGCTCCCCATAATAGTAGTATATTCCCCCATTAGTATTGTCATTATAGCCCCTATTGTTATTGTTGTTGCCATGTTGTTCCCATATTGTTATTATTGTGGCCCATAGAAGCCCACTATTGTTATTGTTGTGCCCTTACATTATTATTGTTATGTCAGCTCTGATTATATTGTGACCCCTTAGAATCGTATATATAGAAAGGTGGTCCTATCTTTGAATCATCCAATAATTAATCATTTGTGTAATGTAAATGAGGTTTTCCACTTAAAGAGGTTAATTTAAAGTGGTTGATCTATGTTTTCTATCATTTTGTGAGCTGGTTGCATAACATTTGGTGTCAGAGCTTTGGATTCTAGGGTTTTGTTGCTTCAAATAGGTCCTCATGGAATGTTTGCCATAAAATTTTTTCTACAAAGCTTTAGAAGCTTAAAACAAAACCCATTTGAGAAGAAATCTTGATGAACATTTTAACAGAATTACAAATCTTGTATCGCTATATTTGCAGACATATGATCAAAGGAAGTTAGGGTTTTTGTAGGCTCCTGAATTCCATCTCAAACATGTGACCGTGGGACAATCTTCATAACTTTCTCTCTGAGGATCAGATTAAAATGTCGTAAAAATTGAAAAAAATAGAATGGACTGTAGTTTGTTGGTTATCGATTTCAGGTCCGAAGGGTTAAACAATGACTTGGGGCACGTCATACAATTTCTCTCCATTGAAGGAGTCTATAATCAGGTCATTGTGGGATATTGGACATAACGGTTTCTTGGAGAACCCAATCACGATAAGACTTATGGGGTTGGAAAGAGGACTTAGAGGGCTATAGCAAGACTAAATTTTACACCTTGGAGATCCTCTATTACAGAGATACAACCAATTCAGTATTGAGCTCCTATAAAGAAAAGAAAAGTGTGTATGTTTTTCAAATTTTCATATGTTTTGTCTAAAAAAATAATTTGATGTGATTCAAAGGGAATAGTGAAGTAGAATACTCATTAATTGAGGCCCAGAAGAAATAAAATGGAAACACCTAGTAAGAAACCCGAAATTTCTAGTATGACCCATGAAGAATAAGAAGAAATGCAACAGGATATATCAAAATTATGAGACCAAGTGCAATAATTTTCACTCTCACAAAGAGTAACCAAATTAAATGTAAGCTAATATGGATGGTTTGAAGAATAGCTTAAATTCGGACATGGAAGGAAGAAATGCAACATGATATATCAAAATTACGAGACCAAGTGGAATAATTTTCGCTCTCACAAAGAGTAACCAAAAATGAAATGTAAGCTAAGATGGATGGTTTGAAGAATAGCTTAAAATCAGACATGGAAGGATTGAAGAATGGCATGAAAGCTAATATGGATGACACAAAAGACAATATGGAAGATTTTAAGAATGGTTTAAACGCAGACATGAAAGGTTTCAAGGAAGGCTTGACAAGGTTGCTACAAGAAATGCTTCCTAATGGTGAAAAAGTATTAGATAAAGCTCATGATGAGAAAAAAATAAATGTTAAACATGATTTCATAGACTATAACATTGGATCAAAGACCCACCATGTTCCAAAGATAAATATGAGGAGGTTTGGTGGCAAGGACCTTGTAACATGGATACTACAAATGGACCAATATTTCAATCTCCATAATGTCCAAAACACACAAAAAGTATGCATTACAACTTTATATTTGGAACCAAATTAGTTTGTATGTTGTTAATGGCTTTTCTCTTGTAAAAAAATTGTCACTTGGTCAATTTTTACAGACGACGTGATGGCACATTATGAGGATACAAAGAGAAACACCTTCTTTAGTCAATTGATAAATCTCAAACAAAAGGGTTCAATGGTGGAGCACATTGACGACTTCCAAAAATTGAATATAAGGGTAAATAATATTCCAGAGGAGCATAGGGTTGATGTGTTCATAGGGACCTTAAAGGATAACATCCAACATGAGGTTCGCCTTTGGGAACCGGATTAATTGGAAAAGACATTTAGGTTGGCAAGAAAAATTGAAAGCAAAATTATGGAAACAACCCTACCACTAACAACTATAAATATGGAAGTGTTGCTACCCCTAGCCTTCCATAACCTATAAGGTTGATCACAACAGTTGGAAGAAAAAAGAGAAAAAGGGATTTGTTATAGTTGAGATCGAAAATACACTAAGGGTCATAAATGTGCTGAGAAGAAATTATTTTACATAGATTGTGAAGAGGAGGAAGAAAAGGAACAAGAAACATCAAAAGAAGAGGATATACACCAAGAATCAACCCTAAAGAAATAACAAATGAATCCGTCCATATCTTGTAATGCATTGGTAGGAATTACCACTCCTCAAACTCTCAATATAGAATGACCTAGCAAGAAGAAAAAGGTAATAGTGTTGATTTATTTAGGTAGTACCCATAATTTTATTCATTATAAGATGGCTAAGGAATTAAATTGCTTCCTATATCCAGTACGAGGGTGTCAAGTGATGGTTGCAAATGGAGAACCATAAATAGCCCTGGAAAGTGCCATAATATCAAGTTATCCATGGGAGAATATGAATTGAATAGTCTAGTGCTTTCCATTCAAATGGGACGTGCTGATGTTGTAGTAGGAGTCCAATGGCTACAACCTTTGGGTACAATAGCTTTTAATTTTCAAAAAAAATTCTTGAAATTTTTTGGGAAGGAAAGGAAGTTTAATAAAAGGGTATTCCAGGGAAACTGAGAAATACAATAAACTCTAACGGCATGAAAAATCTCCTAAAGAGAGAACAACGAGGCATAATTGCACAATTATGTTCACTAGAGGTTCCCACATCAAAATCATCTATTTTTCCAGATCTCCAAAAAGTCTTGGACAATCATTCCAAGGCATTTGAGACTCCCAAAGGCCTCCCACCTATTCATGATCATGACCATGCTATTCACTTGATTCTAGGAAGTGTTCCACTAAATATCAGCCTTACCGATATCCCTATGCCGAAAAGAGTGAAATTGATTGTGTGGTTGTAGAAATGCTAAAGGTTGGCATAATTAAACCTACTCAAAGCTATTTCTCTACTCCAGTAGTATTGGTCCACAAGAAGGATGGATCATGGCACATATTTCTGGATTATAGGGAGCTCAACAAGCTCACTATTAAAGATAAATTTCCCATTCCAGTCATTGATTAATTATTGGATGAATTACATGGAGCAATTTACTTCACCAAGTTGGATCATTGTTTAAGATATCATCAAATCAGAATGAAGACTAAAGACATTCCGAAAACAACATTTAGAACTCATGAGGGTCATTATGAATTCTTGGTCATGCATTTTGGCCTTACCAATGCACCTTCTACATTTCAAGGTTTGATGAATTCCATTTTAAAACCACTCCTTAGAAAAATTTTGTTAGTATTTTTTGATGATATACTAATCTACAACAAGTCTTGGAAGGATCATGTTCAACATGTTGACAAGGTGCTCAAACTATTGGAGGAGAAGTAATTATATGAAAAAGCCTTCCAATGTCTCTTTGGAGTACAAGAGGAGGAATATTTAGGTCATATTGTATCTCATGAAGGTGTAAGGGTAGACCCTAGCAAAATTAAAGCCATTAAGGAATGGAAAATTCACACATCCATAAAGCATCTGTGAGGATTTCTCAGGTTGACAGGGTATTATCACAAGTTTGTTAAGAATTATGGGAGAATAACAACACCTCTAACAACATTAATAAAGAAAGATGCATTTTCTTGGACTCCAAAAACAACGAGGGCCTTTAAACATCTTAAAGAGGCAATGTGCCAAGCACCAATATTAGCTATGCCAGACTTCACAAAAACCTTTATTGTGGAATGTGATGCCCAGGAAATGGAATTGGTGTTATTTTAATGCAAGAATGAAGGCCTATTTATTTTGAAAGTCATCTAATCAAAGGAAAGTATTTACACAAAGCTATTTATGAGAAAGAAATGTTGGAAATACTACATGCACTTAAGAAATGGCGACCTTACCTAATGGGAAGACACTTCAAGGTAAAAATGGATCATGATAGTCTTAAATAATTTTTAGAACAATGATTATCTTTAGAATAGCAACAAAAATGGGTCACAAAGATGTTGGGTTATGACTTTCAAATCATCTACAAAAAGGGAAGCAAAATGTTGTTGCAGATGCACTCTCAAGAAAGGATGAGGATGTGGAAGCATTGTTTTGTGCCATTTCTATTATCCAACCAGATTGGATAAACGAAGCAAGGGATGAATGGAAGAATGAAGAATAAGTGTTGACACTAATTCAAAAGTTGCAGCAAGGTCCCACTACATTTGACACATTTAGCTAGAAAAATGATTTTTTATGGTACAAATATCACTTATACCTATGTAAGAATTCCCAACTCAAACAAAATATTCTTCTCGAATTGCACACATCTCCATTAGGAGGGCACTCGAGATTTTTAAAAACTTACCACAGGTTTAAGAAGGATTTTTTTTTGATGGGCTTAAATATGTTATTCAAAATTTTGTGGAAATTTTTTTGGCTTTCCAACAAAAGAAAGTTGAAACAATTAAGAGCTCAGGTCTATTACAACCTTTATCCATTCCAAGTCAATGTTGGGAGGAGGTTTCAATGGATTTTATCACAGGTCTACCCAAGTGTGAAGGAAAGAGTGTCATCATGGTGGTAGTTGGTAGACTTACCAAATATTCACACTTTTGTGCATTATCTCGTCCATTTAAAGAAAATATTATTTCTACTACAGTTATGGAAACAATACAAAAGCTACATGGAAACCCAAAGATTATTATAAGCAACAGAGATCCCATTTTCACGGTAAATTTTTGGAAAAAATTATTTTCTTGTTTGGGCACTCAATTATCTAATAGCTCATCTTACTATCCTCAATCTGATGGGAAAAATGAGATAGTGAAAAAATGTTTGGAAGGAAATCTTCGTTGCTTTGTAACTGATAAACATTCACAATAGGTCAAGTGGTTGCCTCTGGCTGAATGGTGGTATAACACTTCCTTCCATACTGCAGCAAAAGTGACCCCATTTATGGCACTTTATGGATATCATCCACCTTCCATCACATCATATTTAAGAGAAAATTCTAAGGTTTAAGAAGTGGAAGATCACATTGAGCATCGACAACAAGTTCTTCAAATCTTAAAGGATAACCTCACTTTGGTGCAGAATAGAATGAAACAATAGGCAAATCAACATTGCAGCGAAAGAAGTTTTAATGTAGGTGACTTGGTATTTCTATGACTACATCCATATAAACAAATGTCCCTCAAGCAAGCTAAGAATGGTAATAAATTATCACCAAAGTATTATGGTATGTACAAGGTGTTGCAAAATTTTGGTAGTATGGCATACAAATTGGAGCTTCCTGCATCTTCTCGAGTGCACCCAGTTTTCCTCATTCCATGATATTTACTATATGCTTTTGTAAATTTATGTTGTCTAGAAGCTCGACCTATAGCTTGTACATTACCTCTACATGTCACTGGGAATACTATCTAACACTAGAATGGTCTCTTTCTCTTCTATTTAAACATATCAATTTGTCATCTCCACTACCCCCTCCATTAAAGCATGCACACCTCCAAATTTATTCTAGCGTGTAGATTTAGTCAATTAAAAGCTTCCATGAAAAAAACCTAAACAAAACCATCATAGAAGAATTTAAGTTACACGAGGTGCGTGAGGAATCCAAAGATTTTTTGACCTTCAGTCACAATCACACCCACAAAATTGTTGAATCTTAGTTGCAACCACCTGCAATAATTCTGCAAAATTTTGGTTGAAGCCTTCCAACTGCATGCATTAGCCATTTTCCATGTGGTTGGGGAAAGGATAGAAAAGTACAAACTTCATTAACTCAAAACCTTCCTAAACTTCTTGATCAACATCTCTAACATTTGTAAATATTTTCCAAGCCATGAAAAGTATCAAAACCAACTCTACAACCTCCTATTGAGCTCATGTGATATATAGTCTTGCTAAGTGCAGGAACCAACTCGTGAGTGTAGAAACTGTATCAAGTGCCATCAAGCATGTAGCTTAGCTATACAAGGAAACTTGATACATCATGAAAACCTCTAGACCTCATGAATATTCCAATCCACAACTCGGGAGCATTAAGGACATCTGAATGGAAACACCTCAAGTATCGTAGACTTGGAGACTTATTTGGTAAACCACCTCTGCATGGATCAACATCATTGCACCAATCAAACTCTTTTGTATCTAAACAATATCTAAATATATGTCCACAAACCATGAATGCTAACATTGTCAATTTTACATCAATGGCATGAAAATAGTACTAAACCCATGTTGACATCAATGCCAACACATATGACTACATTTTGAGTTACATGTAGACCATTGAAGGTGCACCCATATCAGAGAGATTGTATGAATAAAAATATGCATGTTAGGAATGAGATGAATGAGATTAGGGGGAGCTAAATGAGGTTTGAAGTATTTTTATTTTATTTTAGGTTGTATCCTTATTTCAATTTGTCATCAGTTGGATCAACCACATATATTTGTTGGCAAGTTTGGAGCAGTTGCATGTTAATTCTTATGATATTTTTGAGGACATGATAATCATGTATTTGACCTTATGAGTATGGTTGAGGACCTTATTTAGTATAAGTGTGATGTTCCTACACATGTTTGTTTCAAGACAATTTATATTTCATATTTCTAATGATTGATATATGCAACGGGAGCTTGTGACCATATTCTAGGAGAATGTTGTCATTTCATGGTTTATAATAGTTTGTTTTGGTGAATATAATTCCTCTTGTTGACAAAAATATGCTACAATGATTTATGCTACTAATGGTGAATGTGATCAAAGTTTTGTGATAAGGATTTAGAGCATGAACTCTTGAAAGAGAAGGATTCAAAGGAGTGAAGGATGGGCACATATTGAGGGGGATAAATTTTTCTTCTAATGCATCAACATATTGTTGGCATTGTGTTTATTGTGGAGGATATTTTTATGCATCTATTTAACATTGGTTTATTGTAGGAAGAAGTTGAAAATAGTTTTGTTGTGGCTGCCTCATGAATATTTAGATGTGTTAGTATGTTTGCATGGCAAAGTTGGTATGCTTATAGTGATCATAACAATAGATTAAAAATTTTCATGTATTATCATTCTTGTGTGGCTTATATTGAGATAAATCGATGGTGTATTGGAGTTGGCACATATAGAGTGTATGCATTGTTATTTATGACTTATATATCTATATGTATAATGTATATTGTTGTTGATGCATGGAGTGAGTATGATGCTGACGAGTCTCATGAGAGTATGTTGTTGCCTATTATGTTTTGGTTTTAGAGATTGATATGCTTCTGATGCTAGGTATTTTGTTCTCACTATCCAAGGAAAGAGGGTGTTGGCCTTGATAGCATGACGTCAAGGAGATGGTGAGTTTATGAGCTGCTGATGGTCCTATATTGAAACATCTTATGATATTTTTTTGTTTGTTATTTCTTATTTGATGCACTATTTTGTTGGATACTTATAAATGATGTTGGAGATATTATTGTTATATTGTCTTATATGCTACCAATGATTCTTTTACTACTTGCTATTTTGTTTCCCAGAGCTAGAGTTGGTGTTATAGGAGTATCCTTCTATAATATTGAGTGTCATAGATAGATTATTTTACTGATGAGGAGGATATATATGTTGTTGTCACTATGTCAAGTTATTTATATTACTACTATCGCATCATTATGTTACAGACGTCTTTGCAAAGGGTGGTGGTTGCTAGTAATTTTAGCATGATTTTGCTACAGAGAGTGTTGGGCATCACAATTGTTATTAGACCAAAACTTGGAGGTGTTCGTCAACGATCGCATTGCTAGAGATAAGGATCAATGAGAGGTGGTTAGTCCATGTCTTAAAACAAACAGGGAGCGTTGGTTTACCCAATGTATAATAATCTCTGCCCAACACGATCCAGGAGTGTATCGAACTCATGACCTATGATCTGAGATGAGTTGTTGTGATCACAATTGTTGTTAGACTAAAACTTGTAGGTGTTAGTCAACAATCACATCTCCAGATATAAGGATCAATGAGAGGTGGTTATTCCATGTTTCAAAACACACGGGGAGTGTTAGTTTATCCAGTGTCCAATGGAGAGTTGATTGTTGGTGTTGGTTGTTATTTTAGTAGTTTTTGATCAGTCATATTTTGTTGCTATACTTAAAGGTTTGTGAGTATTTTGGATACTAAAAAAGGTGCTCATTGAGATTAAATGTATATGATATTAAGAGCTCCATATATGTTGCGCCTCATATCCTTGTCTATCTTTGAGGTGTTGAGAGTATCCATATCCTATCATATTCCCATGTATTTTTCTCCTACTATTGTTGTTGTATAGAGAACATATCATTACACGTGGATGTCATGCATTTGCCACATATCATTATATTGATCACACATAGAGGAGAGCACACATGTGCATTTATAAAATCCATGTATCATTATTGTCCCATATTTTGGTGCAATGGTCATGGAGAGACACATGGTGTCTAGCATGTATTATAAAAGTTGTCGAATTTAGCTATGTATGGGCTATTGGGTATCAAAGTATTTTTTTCATATCATTGACATTAGCCTTTTTGTATTGGGAAATTTGATTGAATGATGTAAGTTAGGTCCATAGATTCATTGGTTGGTACCAGTAGAAGAGTTATATATCAATCATATATACTTATCACAACCAGGTATTTGCTCCATAAAGAATTTATTTGTATTGCATATCATTGTATATGATTGGTCAAAGTTGGTTGAAGTCCTAGTTCATGAGGAGTAGCATCTTGCACTTAGAAAGAAGGCTTATTGAAGAGAAGTGGAAATGTTGTTACAATAACAAAGAGAGTATGATTGAAACCCATTTACATGGAATAAAATTTTAAAACGTGTTTGAACCAAGTTATGCATTTTTTGATTATATTCCTTAAAAAATGTAAACATATTCAATAGTGTTCATTCCTAGTGCCAAACTAGCCAATGATTTGGTGTAATTATGGGACAATGTATAGGCACTGTTAATGTAATTTTAAATATTTTACAAACCATGTTGAACCATTATGGATTTTTTTTTTGTCACTTATCTTGTCCAAATCCATTAACTATAGTGTATTTTAAAGAGGAATAATTCATATCAACTTTTAGCATGATGAGTTAGAATGGAGGATGGCATTATAACTAATAAAGCAAGTTTGAACCCACTTTTAAATAAGAATAAAGGTGAATTCTAAATTTTAAACTAATAATAATATATAGAACATGCATTTTGGAGAAATTCATAGCATTTTGACAAGTAAAAGGATAATTCTCTCCCACCCAAAGCCTAACATGTAAAATACCAAAACCGAGTTGCATACATGTTCAAGTATGAATATAAAACGCCTAAGGCACCCAAACCCATTACATTTATTGGGTGTGGAATCCAATTATCTTCCTCATTCAAAGGTTTTATTTCCACTAGGTTTGGATACTTATCCTTAATGGTGGGGTGTGGGGAGGGGGGGCCAGTGACAACCCTTTAGCCACCTCCCCTAGTGGGGGTTTGTGGGAAGCTCCCCTGAAAGAAAAAATTATATTATAATTTCCTTGTAAAATGTTGTAATTTTCTAGTCAATTTGGAATGTTCATTAGGCAAAAGACAGTAGAAATTATGTTAATTTAGGGGTTTTTTCCCGAGAAGGAAACCCTCGATTTATATGAGGGAATTGTATTACGACTGTGTATTATTTTGTGTAAGAAAAAGAGAGCAGATTGTGTGGGACCAAAGAGGAAGTTATAATGGATTTGCTATAAGTAGTGTCCATTCAGTTCACCGGATAATATTAATGGAAGGACTAGCTAATTCTACGTGGATGTAACCCAAATTGGTTGAACCACATATATATGTGTCTCTCTTCTTTTATTCTTTTCTATGTTTGTGTTTCTAAAATATTTTTTGTTCCATTGATATGCTATTTAATTTCCAACAACATTCAGATTTGAGTATGAATATATGGAACATGTTATATAATTTGTAAAAATACATTTGATATTTTTATATCTAACCACTAAATAAATATGTTTTCTAATTAAACTAATAAATAGACCATTTCATAAAAATCTAGATCTACCCTCAGCTTACAAACACTAAAGAAACTACATAAAATCTCTCGAAATCAAATAAAAAATGTCTATTTCACCAATCAAACAAGAAAAGTCAATTATGTTAGTGTTTTGTATAGCATATGAATGGTTCGTGGGTCTAGTCACATCGAGTAAATATCAACCTTTAAGCTTCATACTTTAAGCTTAAGTTTGTACACAGTAGGATTGCAAGGTGTGAGTGGAGAGGATGGAGAAAAGTTTTCTTTAACAAGTCCAATTACCAACTATAAGTGAGTTTCTTTTTATCTTGGAGTCTCAAACACTATGGGGAAATTTTGTGCATCTTAGAGTCTCAACTAGAAAGTTATTTATTTTATTTTCTAGAATCAAATTTGAAATTGCTTATATATATATAGATACTTGTTAAATATTAACCATTTTAAAATTTATACATCTAATCATATTTACTTAATTATTATTATTATTATATATATAATAATAAATGGTAAATATATTAGATGTATAAATTTTTAAATGGTTAATATTTAACAAGTACATAAAAAAATAGCACAACCATATAAATTAAATGGCCCATAAATGTTCATAGTTGTAAATAAGATTTCAAGCTCCAATGCATAAATAAGATTTTAGACTTCAGAATAAGCATAGTATTGCAAAGAAAATAAAACAACTGAAATGTAATATAAATCAATTGAATTATTCTATTTCTAATATTATAAAAAAATTATTTGAAATTAAAATTTAAAATAAATATGAAATGAAAATGACTTAGCTATTAAAAAAACTAAATATTATCCAAAAATAATATTCTTCTTTAAATATTATAAATATTAATCATTTCTTCAAATACCTTTTATTGTTATATATTTAAAAACACTATCAAATAAACACATCGCATAAAACTACAACCTCCTTTAAATAGTACAGCAAATTAAACTACATAATTTACTTATATGTAATACACCAAAGAAGACCCCAAACTCACTTAGCTCATAAGAACTCCCTCTAAAGTAGTAGACCACAAAAACTACAAAAATAGGTTAGATGAACTCCCAACGCCCTCTCCCACTTCAAAGTGGCCAATGTGGTGCTACCCATGAGCTTTCCATTGACTCCCACTTCAACATGGCCAACGTGGTGCTACCCATGAGTTCTTCATTGACATGTGTGATGCATAGAGTAGTCTTTAATTGTGGCTTTTTGGAGTTTCTGGTAGAGTTTTGCCCACAATCGGGTGGAAACATTTGTGGCCAAATCTTGACTTTTGTTGTTTAAATTGGTTTTTAACACCCTCAAAAACCCCCAGGATTCTAGACAAATTAGATCGGAAAATAAACTAGAAAACTTTCCAAAAGGTCACACTCAAAGACAATTCCTTATGCGTAGAAAATTTGGAAGACATCAAAGACATACTATTTTTTTTTGTGTGTTTAGGTTGAGTCTAAGTCACGATTTATTACCTAATTTTTTTTGTTTAAGTTAAGTTTACCTTAGTTAAAAATACTTATTATTAATATTGTGAGAATTTAAAACACTAAACCCCACAAAAACTTAACCCCACACAAACAAATCATAAACAACAAATCCGTCATATTCCACAACACATGCACGACGAACTAATAAAAGACGTCAAATCAACGTCTATGATAATTCACAGAACATGTCCTTCGATGAGTGCGAAGCTTCTTTGCTTCTATTTAGAGATTTTAGCGAAGATGGTGAGTTGAGGCAGTCATATAAGACTAAAATTAAATACCACAGTTTGGTGACTAACGTGAACATAACAAATAGAAATCGTATGTAAATGAAATTAAATATTTTAGCACTCCTAGTAAGTTGGTGGGGTTAGTGGATTTCTTTAATATTAAAAACAAGATTGGCACCCTCGTTTGCTTAACCAAGTTGTTGGTGGGGTTAGAGGAGTTTTTTAATATTAAAAAAAAAGATCAGTACCACAACTTGTTTATGACGGATTCTTATGATGTCTGGTTCATAGAGACTAGCGCAGTGACGCACATTTAATTATATTTAATTCAATAAAATGTAACACTGTTAGCTGACACCTAAACATGGGTTTATAATATCAATCCCTTAGGTTTATTAATCTAAGGGTTCATATTCTCAGGGTTTAATATTAGTCCCTTAGGTTTTGTAATCCTTGGGTTTTTACTATTGATTCATAGGGTTTATCGTTCCCTTGGTTTATGATATCGATCATGGTCAACCACGATGAACCACTGTTAACCATGTTTTATAAATTGAATCATGGTTAACCATCGTCAACCATATTTTATAAAATCAAATGTGGTAAATCATGTTTAATCATAGTCAACCGTTGTTGAATGTCGCATTGAGGCAATGATTTTCTCAATGTGAAAATCAATCATTGTCTCAACCATGGTCCAGCATCGCATTACGATAATGATTGTTTCAATATGATAATCATGGTCAACCATGATCAACCATGGTCAATCATAGTCAACCTTGGTAAACTATGTTCAACCATGTTTTATAAAGTCAAACATGGTCAATCATGACGTTATGAAACCAGCTCAAGAAAAGATAGAAAAGATAGATCAATACCTTAGAATTCAGCCTCTTCGAGGGGGCAACCTCCTTTACATTACATAAATGAACAATTCTTGGATGATTCAAATGATAAAACCTCCTTTCTATATTTAGGAGTCTAAGAAGTCACAATATAATCCAGCCGACCTAACAATAATAATATAAAGCCACAATAATAACAATAGTGGGCTTCTATGGGGCACAACAGTAACAATATGGGCACTACATGGGTACATCAATATAATAAGTGGGTTATACTAATAACAGTAAGGGGTTACACTAGTAGTATAGGGGCCTAACATGCCCCTCTCCTTGAGAAAGCGTTGTCCTCAACGCTTGAGTAGTTCTTGATGCTTCTGTATAAAATTCTTGTCCTCCCATGTGGAATCTTCAGTAGGTAAGTTCTTCCACTTGATGAGATACTCTGTAATTGATCAATTTCCTAGCTGTCGGGTTCTTGTTTCTGTGATTGCTCCAGGTTCTAATATGATTTTTCCTTCCTCTTCAATTTCTGGCAATATTGTTTGAATTGGGATCTTTTGCAACTTTTGAATAAGTGGCCATACTTCTTCGTCCTTCTTCCATTCTTCCCTTGCTTCATTTATCCAATCTGGTTGGATAATATAAATAGCACAAAACAATGCTTCCACATCCTCATCCTTGAAGAGTCTTCCCATTCAGTAAGGTCGCCATTTTTTAAGTGCATGTAGTATTGCCAACATTTCCTTCTCATAAATAGCTTTCTTGAGATGTAGCAGTAAAAATATACAATCACCTACATCAAAACATTTTTCACTATGATGTTGATCTACCTGTTGTTTCATTTGATTTTGCACCGAAGTGATGTTATCCTTTAAAAGTTGGAGAACTTGTTGTTGATGCTCGATGTGATCTTTCACTTCTTGAACATTTTTCTTCTTGATATGTCCTTCTATCTTGATAGTTTGAGGAGTGGTAATTTCGAACAATGAATTACAAGATATGGTTGGATTCATTTCTTCTTTCTCAATGTGATCTTTCACTTCTTGCACCTTTTTCTTCTTGATATGTCCTTCTATCTTGAGAGTTTGAGGAGTGGTAATTCTTGCCAATGCTTTGCAAGATATCGTCTGATTCATTTCTTCTTTCTCTGGGGTGGGGTCCTAGCGTATATCTTCTTCTTTTGATATTTCTTGATCCTTTTCTTCCTCCTCTTCATATTCTATGTAAAATAATTTCTTCTCAGCACACTTATGACCTTTAGTGCATTTTCTATCACAATTGTAACAAAGCCCTTTTCTCTTTTTTCTTCCAATTTTTGTGGTGTAACCCTTGTAGGTTGTGGAAGGCTAGGGGAAACAACACTTCCATCTTTATAGTTGTGAGGGGTAGGCTTCCTAGTTTCTATAATTTTGCTTTCCACTATGTCACAAAGCCCTTTTACTCTTTCCAATTGTTGTGGTGTTTCTCCAAAGAAGGAGTTGCTCTTTGTATCCTTATAATGTGCTATCATTTCCTCCGTGAAAATTGACCACGTAACAAGTTGTTTACGAGAACAAAGCCCTTCGTACCATAAAAATTGATCTAGTTCTAAATATGAAGATGCAATACATACCTTTTGTAACAATTGTACACCATGTAGATCAAAATATTGCTCCATCTGAAGTATCCAATTTACCGGATCATTGCCATCAAATTTCCTCATCTTGCTTTTTCTTGATTTTAGGAGCTCGACCTTGAAATGACTGTAATTTTGTACTTCTGGATCTTTAGGTTCTGAAATTGTGAGCTATATTAGCCCTCTATGTCCTTTTTCTAATGCCACTAGTCTGATCCAAATTGGATTCTCTAAGAAAAAGTTATGCACAATCTCCCAGGATGACCTGATTATAGACCTTTCCAGAAGAGCGAAGTTGTATGAAGTGGCACATGTACAATTTTCGATATTTGGTTCTGAAAAAGATATACAAGAAACTACAGTCCGTCCTCTTTCTATACCTTCTTACGAAATTTCAATCTGATTCCCAGAGAGAAAGTTATGACAATTTTCCCGAGGTCACCTATTTTGAATGTAATTCAAGAGTCTGCAAAAAGACCAACTTCCACAGATCATATCTCCGAAAATATCGCGCTAAAAGCTCTGAAATTCGGACCCAAGGTTAAGTGCGATTTCTTCTCAAATAGGTTTCTTTTGCGACTTCTGAAACGTCACAAAAAAAAAAATTATAGCGAAAATGCCACGATGACTTGTTTGGAGCAGCAAAACCCTAGAATCCAAAGCTCTGATACCAAATGTTATGAAACCAGCTCAAGAAAAGATAGAAAAGATAGATCAACGCCTTAGAATTTGGCCTCTTCGAGGGGGAAACCTCCTTTACATTACATAAATGAACAATTCTTGGATGATTCAAATGACAAAACCTCCTTTCTATATATAGGAGTCTAAGGAGTCACAATATAATCCAGCCAACCTAACAATAATAATATAAAGCCACAATAATAACAATAGTGGGCTTCTATGGGGCACAATAGTAACAATATGGGCACTACATGGGTACATCAATATAATAAGTGGGTTATACTAATAACAGTAAGGGGTTACACTAGTAGTATAGGGGCCTAACACATGATCAACCATGATTGAACATTGCATTGTTACAAATATTGCCTTGATATGAAAATCAACCACAATTAAGCATGGTGAACCATGGTCCAATGTCACATTGTGACAAAGATTGTCTCAATATGAATATCTACCATCGTCATCCATGTTTATTTTAGTGTTTATAATATTTATCTTATGGTTTATATAACTTCGGTTTATAATATAAGTCCCTTATGTTTAATATTATTCCCTTGGGTTCATAGTCACTTGGGGTTTTAGTATTAATCCATTAGGTTTATTATTCCCTTCAGTTTATAATATCAACCATTGTAAACCATGGTTGAATGTCGCATAGTGACAATGATTGTCTCAACAACAAAATCAATCATTATCTCAACCACAGTCCAATGTGGCATTATGACAAAGAGTGTTTCAATATGATAATCATGATCACCCATGATCAACCATTGTCAAACATGGTCAACCTTGGTAAATCATGTTCAAACATATTTTATAAAATCAAAGATGGTGATCCATGGTCAATCATGGTCAACCATGGTCGAACA
This sequence comes from Pinus tabuliformis, assembly GCA_031772625.1. NCBI lineage: Eukaryota > Viridiplantae > Streptophyta > Pinopsida > Pinales > Pinaceae > Pinus > Pinus tabuliformis. The sequence continues at coordinate 190,458,750 of CM062810.1, read as the reverse complement.
TCGCATTGAGATAAATATTGTCTTCAAATGAAAATCAACCATGATTAGGCATGGTTAACCATGGTCCAACATCACATTGTGACAAGAATTGTCTCAATATGAAAATCCACCATGGTCAACCATGTTTATTTTAGTGTTTATAATATTTATCATATGGTTTATATACCTTGGGTTTATAATATTAGTCCCTTGAGTTTAATATTATTCCCTTGGGTGGGTTTTAGTATCAATCCCTTGGTTTATAATATCAATCCCTTGAGTTTATTATTCCCCTGGGTTTATGATATCAATCCCTTTGGTTTATAATATCAACCATCGTCAGCCATGGTCGAATGTCATATTGTGACAATGATTATCTCAATATGAAAATAAACCATTGTCTCAACCATAGTCCAACGTCGGATTATGACAAATTTTGTTTCAATATGATAATCATGGTCAACCATGATCAACCATGGTCAATGATGGTCAACCTTGGTAAACCATGTCAACCATGTTTTATAAAATCTAACATGGTCATCCATGGTCAATTATGGTCAACCATGGTTGAATGTTGCATTGTGATAAATAGTGTCTTGATATGGGAATCAACCACAATTAAGCATGGTCAACCATGGGCGAATGTCACATTGTGACAAGGATTGTCTTAATATGAAAATCGACCATGATCAACCATGTTTATTTTAGTGTTTATAATATTTATCTTAGGGTTTATGTACCTTGGGTTTATATTATTAGTCCCTTGGGTTTAATATTATTCAATTGGGTTCATAATCCCTTGGGTTTTTAGTATTAATCCCTTGGGTTTATAATATCAATAAGTTGGGTTTATTATTCCCTTGGGTTTATAATATCAGTCCCTTGGGTTTATAATATCAATTACTTGGGTTTATTATTCCTTTGGGTTTATACTATCAATCCCTTGGGTTTATACTATCAACCATCGTCAGGCATGACCAAATGTTGCATTATGACAATGATTGTCTCAATATGAAAATCAATCATTGTCTCAACAATGTTCCAACATTGCATTATGACAAAGATTGTTTAAATATGACATGGTCAATCATGGTCAACCTTGGTAAACCATGTTCAGACATGCTTTATAAAATCAAGCATGGTCATCCATGGTAAATCATGGTCAACCATGGTCGAATGTCGCATTGTGAAAAAGATGATATTGATATGAAAATAAACCACGGTTAATCATGGTCAACCATGGTCGAATGTTGCATTATGAAAAGGATTGTCTCAATATGAAAATCAAGCATGTTCAACCATGGTCAAGCATCTCTACTTTATTGTTTATAATATTTATCTTAGGGCTTATGTACCTTATTATAATATTGGTCCCTTGGGTTTAATATTATTTGCTTGGGCTCATAACCCCTTGGGGTTTTAGTATTAATCCCTTAGGTTTGTAGTATCAATCCCTTGGTTTTATTGTTCACTTGGGTTTATAATATCAACCATCATCAACCATGGTCAAATGTCACATTATGACAAGATTGAATCAATAAGAAAATCAACCATGGTCAACCATGGTCCAATGTCGCATTGTGACAAAGATTGTATCATTATGAAAATCAATCATGGTTAAGCATGGTCAACCATGGTCCAATGTTGCATTGTGACAAGGATTGTGTCAATATGGAAATAAACAATGGTCAACCATGTTTATTTTAGGGTTTATAATATTTATTTTATGGTTTATATACCTTGGATTTACTATTTTTATCCCTTTGACTTATTATTCCCTTGGGTTTATAATATTAGTCCCTTGGGTTTAATATTATTCCCTTCGATTGATAGTCCCTTGCTGTTTTAGTATTCATCCATTGGGTTTATTATTCCTTTGGGTTTATTATTCTCTCAGGCTTATAATATCAATCATGGTCAACCATGGTCAATCATAGCCAACCATGGTCAGTCGTGGTCAAATGTCGCATTATGGCAATGATTGTCTAAATATGAAAATCAACCATGGTGAACCATTCTCCAACACCACATTGTGACAAAGATTGTTTTGATATGAAAATAAATCATAGTCAAGCATGGCCAACCATAGTCCAAAATTGCATTATGACAAGGAGTGTCTGAATATGGAAATCAACCATGGTCAACCATGTTTATTTTGGGGTCTATAATATTTATGTTACGGTTTATATACCTTGGGGTTATAATTCTTATCCCTTAGGTTTATTATTACCTTGGGTCTATAATATCAATCCCCTGGGTTCGTTAATCTAAGGGTTCATATTCCTAGGGTTAAATATTGTTCCCTTAAGTTTTTAATCCCTTGGGTTTTTTTATTAATCCATAGGGTTTATTATTCCTTTGGGTTTATAATGTCGATCATGGTTAACCATGTTTATTTTAGTGATTATAATATTTGTCTTAGGGTTTAAGTATACCTTGCATTTATAATATTGTTCATTTGGGTTTAATATTTATCAGCCATGCTCAACCACGTTTTATAAAATCCATCGTGGTCAACCATGGTCCAATGTCTCATTATGACAAAGATTGTCACAATACAAAAATCAATCACTATCTCAACCATTGTCCAATTTCGCAATATGACAAAGATTGTATCAATATGATAATCATCATCAACCATGCTCAAACATGGTCAATCATGGTCAACCTTGGTCAACCATGGTAAACCATGTTTTAAAAACTCAAAAATGGTCATCCATGGTCAACCATGGTCAAATGTCACATTTTCACAATGATTATGTTGATATGAAAATCAACCATGGTTAAGCATGGTCAACCATGATATATAAATTACCCATGGTTAATAATTAACTATTATTAAATTATAATGATTATGAATTGATAAATAATTAATTAAAGATGATGATCATGATGGTTAACATCCTAGCTTTCATGATGAGGAATCATCTATAGTTTTTAGGAATCTTTTCCTTTCATAGAAAAAATTGAATGGAAGCATGAAATTTACAATGGAAACTACAAACTTAGTTGTGGTTAAGGTCAAGCAAGAAAACCTAATGGAAATATCACCGCTAAGATAGAAATAACATAGGTTATTAGAGAAACATTTTTTTGAGATGACATACAAAATAAAACAACAAAAGGAGAGAATAAAAAATTTCATGAATCAAGACTCTTACTATAAAGTTTGAAAACATAATGTGAATGAATTTGTCCTTTACTTTCACGATTATGTGAAACAAATTGTGCCACTTGTCATTGACTTCTTAAAGAATATTCTCACAATCAAGGATTATGATGCTAATATCATCATGGTAAAATAACAATTAGAATAGGGAATTTCATAAGTGGCGACAAAGATTCAAGACTTAAATGAAAACATCACATTGTAAGAGAAATACAATTTTATCTCAACCAATGTACACTCGTTTCTATAAAGTGAAATATATTGGTTTTCAACCAACATTTATTAAACCAAAATTATGAAGTGCATTTGAAGACATTGAGTTACTAAGGAAAGAGAATAATGGGAACCTAGTTGAGGGTATGGAAACGATCCAGTTAGAATAAATATAATGTCCCAAAGAAAAAACAAATTAATACCATTCTTTTATAGTTTGGACATTTTATATGATTGAAATAGGGATAAGAAGCAACAAGTAACTAAATTAATAACATCATATAACAAATGATGATGGAGTTCATTAATGTTACCCTTACTATTAAAGTATTTCTATTCATCTGTGCTAATAAAATTAGACCGATATCTAATGAACAAAAATTATTATCCATTGCATTGTGAATTAAGGTGATATGAGATTACTTGTGCTATGAAATGTTTGATTTAAATCATTTACTTATAACAGTTCTTGAATATTAATGAAGAACATTTTCATAAATTTTTTGGAGTTAAGAGTTGTGCATTACCTTCACTTTGAACATATTCTGTAATATTGACCTAGTTGAAATCTCCTTGAAACACAATATATGATAAAAAAGAAACACAAGTAAAGAAACAAAATTACATAAAAATTTTACTTCATTTTTCTATGCTATTGTTTTTTATGCTACTCTCTTAGAGTGTTTCCTTTACAATATATACTACATACGCTAGTGATATAAACCTATCTACTTATGTCAACCAACCACATTGATTAATATAATTATAGACACAATATAATTATACTAATTATAAATTATGTAATACTTTTATATATATATCTATATATATAAACTATATATCTATATATATATATATATATATATATATATAGATATAGATATATACATATATATATATATACATCTATATATATATATATATATATATATATGTATAAGCAACTGAGGATTCTTAAGGATTTCTGCTCTACCATGGGTATGACTGTTAACACTGACAAAACAAAAGTTATGATTATCAAATCCAAGAAGGACACTTACGCTAATTTTATGTATGACAATAATAACTTGGAGGAAGTGTATTCTTACAAGTACCTAGGAATTGATATTCATCACAAGCTCAACTGGAACCATAGCATTGAGAAAAGGATTAATGGGGGGTGGAAAGCTTACTATGGTCTTGAAAATAATTGTAAAATTGCAAACCTTGTAATGTGGGATAAAAAGAAGTTCCTCTTTGAAACTTTAGTCACTCCTGTTATCTTATATGGCTATGAGGTTTGGGGTTGCAGCATCTCCAGAGAATCATGGAGAAAGATTGAGCAAATCCAGAAGCATTTTATAACTTATAACCTGAAAATTAAAAGTAATACACCCTATCCTATTCTCCTTATAGAAGCAGGTCTTTCCCCTATTGAGAGCCTAGCTATGCTTAGGTTTCTATTGTACAAGCACAAAATTAGTAACATAAATGATCATAGACTTCCTAAGCTAGCTTTAAATTCTAGCCAAAACCACCTAAGGCTCAATCGAGGGTGGCATAAAGACACAAGGGCCTGGTTAAACTATTGGGAGATCAACGAAAATGATGCATTGCAAAACATAAATAACATTAAAGATATTGTTACTTCTAAGTTCAAAAAAAAATGTGGTGTGAGAAAGACTTAGCGGCTAAAAGAAAATTAAGTTATTATAAGAAGGTCATCAACCCCACCCTAGAAGATCAAAAGTATCTCTCTATTTTAACTAGCTCAAAGAAGAAAATTAATATAGCAAAGACTAGAACGAATTCTCATGAGCTCCATAGTGAAACAGGTCGTTGGGTAGTTCCTAAAACGCCATGGACGGAAAGGATCTGCCATATATATAAGAATAGGAACATCGAGGATGAAAACCACTTCCTCTTAGAGTGCCCCGCATATAACCACATTAGATCTCAGTTTCACAATCTTTGTTACAATACTGACCTTCCTAGCCTTTTACAATGTCAAAATTATAGTGAGCTCGGGAGGCTTCTCTCCAAGCTTTTTGAGCATAGAATAAAATCTTAAATCAAAATAGATAATTTGTTTCTTTAGGTACGATAGACCATTATTTGGTCTCAGTGGACGTTAACCATCATCATCATCATCATCATCATCATATATATATATATATAAATTAATTATTATTTTTATAATTCCTTTTGTCATCCCATCATTTATTTATTTTTAAATGATGATGAGTTGGTAACTTGTCAACAACAATATGGGGAGTTTAGATTTACCAAAAGTCATGATTCGAGTTTAAAAGAGTCATTCCTTAATCCAAGAAAAAATACAACGCATAATTTTATGCTGGCAACGGAAATAAAATTGTGAAGGGCTCTGACATATTTCATTATCTTATGTTGCACCCAACAATACGCAATAATGTTTAGACGGGCTGCCCATGGTAGGTTATAATGTTTTTTCTTTTAGTAAAAAAAAAAATAGTTTTAAAATTTTTAAATAAATTTTTAAAGTTTATTAAAGTTTTGAAAATTTAAATATTTTAAAAATTAAAAATAGATTTTGAAATTTTTTAATTTATATTTTATTTTTTTATTAATTTATATAAATGAAATGAAGTTTATAAATATTATGTATTTTGAAAAATAAAATAAAATGTTATATATTACGAAGTGTTATTATAATATATTAATGTGAATATTTATGATAAAATTTTAATTAAATTTTATGAGCTATAAATATTTTATTTAATATGTTATTATTAAAATATATTTGTTGAAGGCTTTTTATTACAATTTAAGGTGGATTTGGATTTGTTCACTTTTATTTTTATTTTTTTAATTGACAACCTAAATTGATTCTCAAGGGAATATTCTCACCATATGATTATAGTGTGTTACAAAGTTTGTTAGGTTGCATTGACTTTTAATAAATTTAAAAAATTATATTCCTGCCATGTAGCTCCTTCCCACCAATTTCCTAGGGATTTGAGATTATTCTAATTCTAATAAGTTCATATTATAAATAATAATATCTTTCGAATTAATCACATCATTAATTTTCGGTCGAACCAATTCTAATAAGTTTGTATTCTAATTAGATGGCCAAATTAATATATAAGAAAATGTGGTTGTACTAGTATAATTAAAATTTTATTAACTACTTTTATTGATTTGACATGTTATCATTAAAATATTTTATAGTTAAGATGAATTAGGTTATTTTTTTGTCTTTTCACATGTCAATATGAAAGAAATGTGTAACTCTTATGTTCACATAGCGTTTAAAAATAATATTAAAAGAAATTAATAATAAAAAATATTTGAATAATTATTACAAGTAAATTATTGTAATGTATATCTTAAATAAAATATTCTAAAATCAATTTTATCTAAATAATATAAAAAAAGAAAGTAATAAAAAATAACTCTTTTTTATTTAAATTTCATTCAAAATTATTTTTATAGCTTAATGTGATGGAGATATAGCATTTTTTAATTGTGTAATATAGAATTGGAACATGACATTTAAAAAATTGTTTTAATGTCAATCATATATATATAGCGTTGTCTAATATGAATGAGGTGTAATTTTTATCATGTTCAACAAGGGATTGGTATGTATGCACATGCACTTGGGCACGTATAGACTCACATACTAAGAATTAATGCCAATCCATTTTAACGTTGATCCATCATGCATTGATTTGTAAACAAGAAACTAGTCGACTAGTTTCACTAACACATTTGTGGAATTAACTTTTGATCTTTGTGAAGGAAAAATTTGAAAAAATATTAAATTTACATAAAATTGCTTAACTTAACTTAGACGCCTAGTGAAATGATTGAATTCCCAAAATATATTTTAATTTTAAACATGTTTCATCCCAAGCATCATGTGGAAATCCGATAAATGTTTTCACTCAACTTCCACAAGAGGAACCCCTTATCACCCAACACAAAAGACCATACGATGCCTGCATATATTTCTTTAGTATATATATTTTATTAATACTATGTATAGTGGTGTAATTTATTTTATTTTGTTTGTATGATACACCAACGTGCACACTTCAAAAGGTTTTGATTTCTGAGTACTATGTACATAATCTATTTATATTACATATCAACCTAAATTTTTTGAAAATGAGACAAGGCTAAATACCTTTATAAAGTTGTCAAAATATTTTAATTTCTAAGGTACACTTCTAGTGTTGAGCATATATAAAAGTTACCATTTCAATTATCATATTTATTTTATTTTGATTTCTCAATTACTCAATATTAACTTTTTCATTTTACCGTTTCCCTTAAAATTATATATTATGTATTTATTTAAAAATATATATAAGTATGTAAATAAGTTTTCTTTTCTAATTAATAAGTAATTAAAAGTTAATATTTCTTATTTTAACCCACGGGGCTCTAGATTGACGGTGAATGGGTGCGATGTTAAGGCACTCCTTGCGATAGGTCACTAGTTCAAATCCCCCATGGGTACTTAGGTAGTCTTAACTAGAAAAACAATATATATATTTCTTAGTTTAAATTTTATATACAATTATGTTTTAATTTTATAATTAAGTATTTTAATATAATTAAGTATTTTCTATATTAATATCAAAAAATAGTTTCATAAATATTTATTATTTTAAAAAATTGATTATTTAAAAATAATATTAAAAGTTAAAATTTTCATAATTAGTTATTACTATATATCAAAATCTAATTAAAAAAAAAACATTTATAAAATATTTTTATCATCAAAATATATTGAATTATATCAATTATATAATTAGTAGTTTTATAGAAAATTGTTATTACAAATGAACATGGTCTATTTTATGATATTTTTCAAAAATAATTTTTAATATAATAAATATTAATTGCATTATTAAGTACTCAATCACATATTAAGTTGGTTGATCAAATTCACTTGTTGATATTTTCAATGGAATAAGAAAATATGTTTTATGTTGTTTTGATTACAATTCTCTATTAGATATAAGAGAAAATTGATCGAGAAACGTACTTCTAAAAGGGCCAAAACATCCAATAATTCAACCAAACTTTGTGTATTTAATTATTATTATAGATATCACATATACACCCATACAAAATCATAATTTAAAATTTTTTGTTACCATATCAACTTCTAAACCTTTAAGCTAAAAAAAAATAGATTGATTTATGATTGGATTTATTAAAAAAACTTGAATATATAAATGAAATTTTAAAGCAAATCAAACAATTGCTTTACTCTTTTAAAATTTCATCAACCAAACTTAATCGTATTAAATATTATTGTATGTGTGACCTAGGGGAATTTTCAACTAGGACAACCCTTAAAGTACAAGTAATCAATAAAATACAAGCAATTTTAATGTTTCCTAGACGCATCCAATATCTTTATGAAACCAATAAATTTAAAAAATAATAATATACTTTTTTCCTATTCATATCCTAAATAATTTTTTGAATAATTTATTATTATTATTATTATTTTTAATAAAAAACCATTACTAGCACAGATGTGTATTACACTTGTTATGAACAAAACCTCTTTTTTGAATAACCTATTTTTTTATTATTATTAATTTTTTAATAAAAAACATTTACAAGTGTAATACACTTGTCATGAACAAAGTGTTTAGTGAAAAGAAGGTCCAAAAAATAAAAAATAAAATGTGAAGGCTTATGACATAATCTCTTATTTTATGTTGGCAGTTTTGAGGTTTCTATATATATTCACCAAACATTTCACAGGTCTTTCCTTTCAACCTTTTGAACCATTTCTAATGACTTCGTATTGTAATTAGAAGGGGAAATTAATATATAATTAAATTTTACCAACCAAATTGATATTTTTAATGTGATTGTACTAGTATAATTAAAATTTTATTAACTACTTTTATTGATTTGACATGTTATCATTAAATTATCTTATAATTAAAATGAATTAAGTTTTTTTTCATCAAAATATATTTTTTACACGTCAATATGAAAGAAATGTATAACTCTTACGTTCACATAGCTTTTACAAATACTATTAAAAGAAATTAATAATAAAAAAATATTTCAATATTTATTAGAAGTAAATTACTTTAATATATATCTTAAATAAAATATTCTAAAATAAATTTTATCTAAATAATATAAAAAATTAATTGAAAATAATTCTTTTTTTATTTAAATATCATTCAAAAAAGGTTATATCTCAATACGATGGAGACATATCATTTTTTAATGGTGTAATATAGAATTGGAACATGACATTTAAAAATTTTCTTTAATGTCAATCATATATATACATATATATATTTGGTGTGTTGTTTAATATGAGTGAGGTGTAATTTTTATCATGTTCAACAAAGGCGTGGTATGTGTGCACATGCACTTGGGCATCTATAGACTCACACACTAAGAATTAATGCAAATCCATTTTAAATTTGATCCATCATGGATTGATTTGTAAACAAGAAACTAGTTGATTAGTTTCACTAACACATTTGTGGAATTAACTTTTGGTTTTTGCCAAGGAGAAATCTAAAACAATATTAAATTCACACAAAATTACTTAACTTAGACACCCATTGAAATGATTGAATTCCTAAATAATATTTTAATTTTACACATCTTTCATCCCAAGCATCATGTGGAAGTAACATAAACGCTTTATCACTCAACTTCCACAAGAGGAACCCCTTATCACTCAACACAAAAGGCAATATGATGCCTGGCATATATTTCTTTAGTATATATATTTTATTAATATTATACATGGTGGTGTAAATTATTTTATTTTGTTTGTATAATACAAACACTTTTGAAGCCAAATATCTTTATAAAGTTGTCAAAAGATTTTGATTTTTATGTACCATGTATATAATTTATTTATATTGCATATCAACGCAAAAATTTTGAAAATTGGACAAGGCTAAATACCTATATAAAGTTGTCAAAGAATTCTAATTTTTAAGGTACACTTTGATTGTTGAGTATATATAAAAGCTACCATTTCAATTATCAAATTTATTTTATTTTAATTTCTGAGATACTCAATATTAACTTTTTCAATTTATATTTTTCCTTAAACTTATGCATTTGGTTAGACTTATATATATTTATTAAAAAAAAGATACAAGTATGCAAATAAGTTTTTTTCTAATTAATTAAGTAATTAAAGGCTAATATTTCTTATTTTTTATTTTAATACAATTATCTTTTAATTTTATAATTAAATATTTATTTTATATTAATATCCAAAATTAGTTTCATAAGTATTTATTATTTAAAAAAGAGTAATTATTTAAAAATAATATTAAAAGTTAAATTTTTAGTAATTAATTATTACTATATATATATATATATATATATATATATATATATATATATATATATATATATATATATATATATATATATATCAAAATCTAATTAAAAAAACAATATTTATAAAATATTTTTATCATCAAAATAAATGGAATTATATTAATTATATAATTAGTAATCCTTTAGAAAATTGTTATTACAAATGAACACGATTTATTTTATGATATTTTTCAAAAAGTATTTTTAATATAATAAATATTAATTGTATTATTAAGTACTCAATCACATATTAAGTTGGTTGATTAATTAACTTGTTGACATTTTCAATGGAATAAGAAAATATGTTTTATATTATTTTGATTACAATTCCGTGTTAGATATAAGAGAAAATAGAAAAGTGATCGAGAAATGTACCTCTAAAAGGGCCAAAACATCCAATAATTCAACTAAGCTTTGTCTATTTATTTATTATTATAGATATCCCATATACACCCATATAAAATCATAATTTAAAAGTATTTGTTATGATATCAACTTCTAAACCTTTAAGCTCATAAAAAAATAAAATGATTTATGATTGGATTTATTAAAAAAACTCGAATATATAAATAAAATTTTAAATCAAAACAAATAATTATTTTACATTTTAAAAATTTCATCAAACAAATTTAATCTCATTAAATATTATTGTATTTGTGATCCAATAGAATTGTCAACTAGGACAACCCTTAAACTACAAGTAATCAATAAAATACAAACAATTTGAATGTTTCCTAGGAGCATCCATTATCTTTATGAAACCAATAAATTTGAAAAATAATATTATTATTTTTTCCCATTCAAATCCTATTTTTTTTTTTAATAATTTGTTATTTTTATTATTTTATTTTTAATTTTTTTAATAAAAAACCGTTACTAACACTACAGATGTACTACACTTATTATCAACAAAGTCATTTTTCAGATAACTTTTTATTTTTATTATTTATTTTTTAATTAAAATAGTTACAAGTGTATTGCCCTTGTTATGAACAAAGTCTTTAGTCAAAAGAGGAGAGAAGCCCCAAAAATAAAAAATAAAATAAAAATTGTAAAGCTTTATAATATAAAGTTTTTTTTGAATAAATTTTTATTTTTATTATTTATTTTTTAATAAAAAAAAGTTACAATTGTATTACACTTGTTATGAAGAAAGCTTTTAGTCAAAAGAGGGGAGAGGACCAAAAAATAAAAAATAAAAGATAAAATATAAAAATTACAAGTAATCAATAAAATACAAACAATTTTAATGTTTCCTAGAAGCATCCAACATCTTTATAAAACCAATAAATTTAAAAAATAATAATATTATTTTTTCCCATTCAGATGCTATTTTTTTTTAATAACTTGTTATTTTTATTATTTTATTTTTAATTCTTTTAATAAAAAACCATTACTAACACTACAAATGTATTACACGTATTATCAACAAAATCGTTTTTAAATAACTTTTTATTTTTATTTTTTATTTTATTTATTTTTTAATAAAAAACAGTTACAAGTGTATTACCCTTGTTGTGAACAAAGTCTTTAGTCAAAAGAAGATTTAGTCAAAAAAAGAAAAAAAACCCTAAAAATAAAAAATAAAATAAAAATTGTAAACCCTGATGATATAAAGATTTTTTTAATAACTTTTTATTTTTATTATTTATTTTTTAATAAAAAAAAGTTAAAGTGTATTACACTGGTTATGAACAAAGTTTTTAGTAGAGAGAGGCGAGGGGACCCAAAAATAAAAAATAAAAATAAAATTGTGAAAGATTATGACATAATCCCATATTTTATGTTGCCACCGAACAATACACAATAATCCTTAGACTCACGACCCATCCTTCAAGTGGTTATGAACCGTGTTTGGTCAAGGGAAGCGGAGAGGAAAATGGTCATTTACCAGTTCAAAGCTTTCAAAAAAGTAAGTTCAAGGTTTAAAAGAAAGAAAGAGAAGGCTCCATTATCAAACCCGGATAAAACAAGAAAGCAACTGATTCCCAGAATGAAAAAATTAAGATCTTTGCACATTCCCAATTGAATTAGACTTGAGGTTAATTAATCAACGCAAACCTGCCACGCAAGAAAATTCTTAGGCTGATTAGGGCGGAATGACCATCCTTACGCTGATTGTAGGGTCAGATCATCGAAATTCTTCTCAGCATGCCACTCATGATTTTTCTTCTCCAAATCAGGTCTCTCTCTATATATATATATATTCGCCTAATGTTCAGATCTGAAATAAGTGGTGATTCGCCGAATGTTCAGATCTGAAATAAGTGGTGATTGAATAAGGCAGTTTTGCAGGTCTCTAAATATATTCGCCGAACGTTCAGATCTGAAATAAGTAGTGATTAAATCTATGTTGGAAGGATTGCATTGCTATTAACGTTCCAGGGATCTCTGCCTCAATTGGTGAAACAAAGGAGAAAGGTTGGGTTCTCGTAAGTTAAAAGCCATGGACGTTAGGCCACGGGGTTTCCTTGCAATTTTTTTAATTCAGTTCTTCATTTTATTGGGTTGTGGTGAAGGAGAGCAAGGGAAGGAATTAGTTGTCTCCTCTACTCGGCTGAAAAATCCCGGCTGGAAGCCTGGGAATAACACATACTTGGTTTCTCCGAATGGGACATTCTGTGCTGGCTTCTATAATGTTTCGCCAAATAATTATGCTTTTGCTGTATGGTATGCCAACGATCCTCAGAGGACCGTGGCGTGGATGGCTAATAGAGATCATCTAGTAAGTTACAATTCTTCCTTGACCCTTGAGAATGGAAATCTCACCTTATCTGACTCTGATGCTCAAGGGAGAATATGGGGTGCGCCGATCAACACTTCCAATGGAACCGATGTTGGAATGGGTTTGGTTTTATTAGACTCAGGGAATTTGGTGTTCAATACAAGCACGAAGAACTATGTTTGGCAGAGCTTCGACTCTCCTACTTTTACTCTTCTTCCAACACAGAATTTCTCCCAGACAAGTAGATTGGTGTCCACAAAAAATGACAGCACCTTCGCCTCAGGTGTCTATATCTTCTTTGCCTCTCAGGCCAGCGGTCAAAAGCCCTCCTTGTATTATGACAGGAGCGAATTAGAGTACTGGACTTTGAAGGCTAATAATGTAGCAGTTAGTCTGGCTGTTGATGGGTCTCTTGCTTTAAGCGAAGAGGGGAATCTTACAAGTTCAATTAACTCCAAGTCGATATTGATGGCATCAGACATTGGGGATCCGGCCTGTCCCTTAAGAAGATTGACTTTAGACCACGATGGAAATCTCCGAATTTACAGCTGGAAGGGCAACTCATCTTCTTCTTGGGAAGTAGTGTGGGAAGCAGTGCAAGAGCGTTGCAAAATTAAGGGAACTTGTGGAGACAACGCTATCTGCAAGACCCCCGAATTGAACGACAGTACGCCAGTATGCCAATGTCCACCCGGCTTCCATCCAAATATTACTGATTCTCGCAGCTGCCAGAGAAATCTTCAATTTCCCCAGTCTTTATGCACTTCTAATTATCAGAGTGTTGATTATCAATTTATCCCGCTGGATTACGTCAATTTTATGGGGAATCAAACAATCAGGAATATTGTGAGATTGGAAGACTGTATGTCGACTTGTTTGAACAGTTGCACATGTCTGGGTTTTTCACACAAATTGGACGGCAGAGGATACTGTGCTCTCCATTTCAACAGGCTACTGAACGGATATTGGTCTCCAGATTCGCTAACGCGCACGTACTTAAAGCTGTCTGCAAAAGAGAAAAATACCTCGAATGAAAATGCATACACGGGTATGCTCTCTGTGACGGAAAATGTTTGCGACGCTGGTTTCAGTCTGCCGTTTCCACCAAACGATTCCGATCACACAACGCGTGATCTTATAATAATTTGCTCCGTATTTGGCATAGAGCTTTTTTGTGGAGTTTTGGCTTTCTGGATTTTTCTGAGGCAGTACTCCAAATATAGAGACAGCGCCGGAATATTCAACTTGGATATTCTACTTAATCTTTCAGGCGGGGGACCCAAGAGATTCACATACGCGGAGCTGAAAACGGCCACTAATAATTTCAGCAATGAAGTGGGCAAAGGAGGATTCGGGACGGTGTACAGCGGTGTTCTTCCCGATCAGAGACAGATTGCAGTGAAGAAGCTGAAGAGGGTATCTCAAGGCGAAGGGCAATTCTGGGCAGAGGTGAGAATTATAGGGAGAATCCATCATCTCAACCTTGTTCGTATGTGGGGATTCTGCACAGAAGGTGAACACAGGCTGCTTGTGTACGAGTATATAGCGAATGGGTCATTAGACAAATATTTGTTCGATAAGCAGGGCAATGGCGAAACAGTTGTGTTGGACTGGAACTCACGATATCGAATCGCAGTGGGGGTAGCGAGAGCCATAGCCTACCTGCACGAAGAGTGCCTGGAATGGGTTCTCCATCGTGACATCAAACCGGACAACATATTGCTGGACGAGAGCTTTTGTCCCAAGGTCTCCGACTTTGGTCTGGCAAAGCTGGTGGACAGAGAGCACAGCCTAAGCATCTCGAACGTCAAAGGGACTCCTGGATATCTGGCACCCGAGTACTTGATGCAGAAAACCGAAGCTATAAGTGCAAAAGCAGATGTATACAGTTTTGGCATTGTGCTTCTGCAGATTGTTAGCGGAAGGAGGAATATATGCTTCAGTCAATCAGCTGTGGAGGACGATCAATCGTTCTTTCCACAGAAGGCTTTTGATTGGGTGGTTTTAGAGAGGAATGTGGAGGAGGTCGTTGACAAAAGTATTATGAGTGGAGTAAGAAATGATGGCCTTCAGATGGAGGCGATTAAGAGAATGGCGAAGACAGCGTTTTGGTGTATTCAGAGCAGCCCAGATGAAAGGCCATCCATGGGAAAGGTTGCTAAAATGCTGCAAGGAACCCTCGAAGTCCCCCAACCTCCCAAGCCCGATTTCTTTGTCAACTTCCTCCATGCCGAAGTTGGAGATCCTCCTCCCCCTTTCATATGCTACGGACTCGCTACAAGGCTATAACCTTCATAGTAGAGAAGGTGATTGGTTATAATCACATATGTATATCTATTTTCCTGTCTATCAAAATTTTACCACTCATTTGCCTCTTTCTTTTATTCTGCAGAGAGGAGGCGATACGCTCATGTAATCAATAAATAGTAGATTGCAAAATAACGACTTTGTTGGTTGAATTACGATAGAGGATAACAGAGACTTGATTTCTTGCGTGGTCATTCTAGTCTTAATATTAATTAGATTTTCTCTTTTATATCATATAGCATTAGATTTTCCATTTGTCCGCTTTTCTTATAGACTGCAATTCTAATTAGATTTTCCGTAATCTAATTCTGATTATATCTTCGCGTGGTGGTGGCGTATGCATTGTGGCCCAAAGAACATCCACCATCAGCATTTTCTCCATTTCATAGCTAGTGCTACCTAAAAATTTCAACAACAGCGATACCAGGTAGACTCGTAGAATTTGTGGATAGACAGAACTTCTGGTTGAAGAAGGTCGAACTTGTCATTACCACGAAATTAACCTGGGAAAAGGTTGCCAGGTTGAAAATTAATAATATTTTAATTACACGGAAAAGGATTACATTAATATTTTAATTACACGGAAAAGGATTACATGATTTGCCTTGACGATCCAATAAATGGAGCCTTGGCCAAAAATTTAAAAACCAATCATAATGTTAACTTTGTAAATAAAATTAATTTTTTTTTAATAATTTTTGTTTTGTTTGAACTTTGTGATTCGCGTGACTCGTATTCAGCCAGCATCGTACATTCGCTGAGACCGTGCTGTTAGACTGTTGAGTCCCATCACCTAGTGTTTTGTACGTTCAGTCCCATCACCTGCCTGTCTGTTTTAGATGATGAAGATTCTCTATTGCTTTATTTGACAGGATGTGTATGTGAATACCACGAACTTTTGATATTTCTCCCCTCTTCTTTTCGCTTGATTTGCTCTATCTGCGTGCATGTAACAGAATATTTTTGGAAATTAACCGTATCGACCATAGTTTATATATATAAAATTCGGATGCATGTAACATAATATTTTCGGAAATTAACTGTGTCCACCATGGTTTATATATATAATTCGGATTCCAATTCTGCTTTGTTTGCGCGCATGCTACACCATGTTTTGCGATAATATAATTGTGATGTACGCTTTATCTGTTTTACTTCCGTGTTTTTGGTTAAATTTTAAATATTTACCTAGCCAGGTAACGAGTATTTAAATACTAAATATATTAATGCAGGTTAGAATTATTATATTAATGTAGGTTAGTATTTAGAGACTCTAGCATTTAGAATTATATATCAATGTAGTTTAATATTAAATATATTTGTTATTTTTATTTCTGTGGATAAAATTTGAAATTTTTATGGATAGAATTTGAAACTTCCAAAAAAAATACATAATTTTTTTTAACAAGGACGGTTAATGTATTTATTGTCAAAAGTGGAGCAAGCTTCTATTACAATCGACAATAGCTTTTAAACACTGACCAATGAGAATGAGCTGATGGTAGTCCCTTCTCCTATGCTTATATTCAAAAGTTCTGTGAGTTTTTTTGGCTATTCTTGTTTTTTGTCTTACATTTTATCTCTGGGAGAGCAAATTCTGCGACCTTTTCCTTATGCTTTTCTTTTCGTTGTCCTTAAGTTTGTTGTTCCTTCTCCTATTGTTCGTTCTACTTGCTGTTCTTTCGGCCTGTTGTTCCTTTGGTTGCTGTTCCTTCTGCTTGCTGTTCCTTTGGATGTTGTTCCTTTGAACTGCTGTTCCTTCGGTTTATTGTTCCTTTGGGTGCTGTTACTTATGTTGTTGTTCTTTCTGTTGTTGTTCCTTCGGCCTGATGTTCCTTCGAATGCTGTTCCTTTGATCTATTGTTCCTTCGCCTTGCTATTCCTTCGGCCTGTTGTTCCTTCTGTTGATGTTCCTTTGGCTTGTTGTTTCTTC
Organism: Pinus tabuliformis; assembly: GCA_031772625.1. Lineage (NCBI taxonomy): Eukaryota > Viridiplantae > Streptophyta > Pinopsida > Pinales > Pinaceae > Pinus > Pinus tabuliformis. Next base: position 190,441,065 of record CM062810.1, on the reverse strand, counting down.
GAATGCTGTTTGTTCTGATGTTGTTCCTTCTACTTTTTGTTCCTTCTGATGTTGTTCCTTCTGATCGCTATTCTTTTGCTATTGTTCCTTCTATTGTTGTTGTTGTTCCTTCGGACGCTGTTCCTTCTTCTGTTGTTCCTTCTGCTTGTTGTTCCTTTTGGTGTTATTCCTTATGTTGGTGTTCATTCTGGTTGTTGTTCCTTCTGCGGCTATTCCTTCTACCATCTGTTGTTGTACATTCTGGTACTGTTTTTTTTACTTGATAGTCCGTGTGCTTATTCTTCCATCTACTTGTTGCTTGGCGATCCTGAATATGACTTTCAAGATATCGAATACTACTCTCCCTCTAAAAAGCAGATCTACCTTTTGTAGATTGTCTAAGGAAAAGGATGAATCGAGCAGGGTCCTCCATTAAGGCTAAGATTACCTTGAGGCAGCAGGCAAGCTTTATTTGCCAGCGAGTCCGCTTGTTTGTTTAAATCCCGCAGAATATGGTATGAGTCGACTGTGTCGAAGTCTTTCAAAGTGTTTCGAATTCTCTGCAAGGTTTTGTTTAAAGCTGGGTTACTAAAATAATCTTCAGAGTTTAAGAGCTTTATCAGAAGCTCCGAGTCTCTGAATATTTGGATTGATTTGTAATCTAACTCCTTTGCAATCTGGCAAGCTTTTAGGAGGCTGTAACTCTCTTCTTGATTGTTCGAACTTATGCCTAGGCCCCAACTGAAACTAGTTTTTTCCGATCTGTTTGGGGAAAGAATCAATCCCCTTGCGCCTGCAATGCCTGGATTCCCCTTGGACGCTCCATCAAAGAAGATAGTGGCTTTTGGGGTCCCCTGCCACCACTTAAGAAAGTCACCTGCAGTGAGACACAGGTGCTGAGTAGGATCTTTCATCGGTTTGTTGATTGAATCTTTCCTTTCTCTTGGCATGCAGGGTCTTAGCCATGCAGAGAATTCTGCAGATAATATAAAGGCAAAAGTTGGTTTATCTATTATGTCCAACAATAGAGCTTTTACTTTGGTGGCAACTTCCACTTGATTTCAGAATCTTGTTGTTAAAATGCACCCATTTTGAGCCAACCACACTTTCCACCAAAGGCATTTTGGAATAGCTTGCAAAATGTTTTTCCAGCCTGTGCTTTTAGATTTCTTCTCAGGGTTTTGATCTGCCCAGGAGGTGTAGAGAGTAACAACTGAAATCTGGGAGGGGGTGGGTACGCTAAGTTCGTGGAGGACCACCTTCCAAACTTCTTGTGTGAAAACACAGTCAACCAATAAATGGTCAGAGGTTTTGATAGAAGAAGTGCATTGGCAGCATCTAAAGGGCTCGTGGAAGCCTCTTTTATTCAGATTTTCTACTGTTAGTGCCTTTTTATGCATAAGTAACCAAGTGAAGAAATTCACCTTTGGAAGGCAAAAGGGAGACCAAACGGATTTCTAGAGCTTCGGAGTCAGCAAAGATATGCGTGTGGCTTGTAATGAGGAGAATCCTTGAGCTGTTGTATAAATTCTGGTTCTTCCCCACCCCCATTTATCTTTGGATGTACGATGGACAAGGGTGAGGCCAGAAAGTGCTACACAGAGCAAGTTTTTTTGTGTTTCCAGAGGGTTAAGAACCCCTGGAAAAGTCCATCTTGCCCAATTCCCTTTGTTGTCCCAAGAACATATGCCTGCAAGCCAGAGAAGTCCTTTGTTCACTAGACATATTTTTAAATCGTTACAGAAACTTAGGATGGCCAATGGGGCATTCCCTTGAATGGTGTCCTCCCAATGTAAGGTTCTCTGCCCATTACCCAGTATTCTATATAAATGCTAATATATATGGTCGATGATTCTTCTGACTAAATTCCATATTGTTGTTCCTGTTGGAGTAGAAGCAGTTCTGAGGTTTCTCAGGGAGACTCCTTATAGGTATTTCTTCCGGGGGTTCTTGCTGACAGGATGATTTTTATCTGCATACAATTTCCATATGATTTTTCCACTAAGAGCCAGATTTGCTAAGCCTGGATCCCGTATCTATAACCCACCTTGCTGGAGTGTTCTATTTAGGATATCCCATCTTACCAAATGTAACTTGCTCTAATTTCCTTTGCCCCCATTCCATAGGAAGTCCTGAAGGAGTTTGGAGATCTATTTTGTGACAGACTTAGGAGCTAGCAGAAGGGAAGACTGGAAGATGGGAAGGGCGGAGAGGACTGCCTTTATCAAAACCAACTTCCCTGCCTTTGTTAGCCATTGGCCTCCCCAATATGCTATTTTTGCTTTTATCTTGCTAATTACTTCAGTCCATAGGGAGGGAGGGTTTGGTCCCAAGGTTAAGGGAAGGCCTAGATATTTAATCTTTTCCCACTTGTCATACCCAGGGAATCCCAATATGCAGGCAATTCGAAGGATAGTTCGGTGATCTACATTCCAGCCATAAACTACACGTTTTCTTTTATTGATCAAGGCTCCTGGGATTAAACAAAAGTGTTGAAGGATTTCTTTGAAAGCCTTTGCTATCTTAATCGAGGCCCCTCCCAAAAGGAGAGAGTCATCTACAAAGAGGGCATGATTTATAGGGTCCACCCCTCTTACTGCCTTAATACCTGGGATAGTGCCTACTTCCATTTTCGCTGTCAGCTTTCTGCTTAGGGATTCTGCCAACAAGATATAAAGAAAGGGTGACAATGGGCATCCTTGGCAGAGCCCTCTAGAAGCTTGGAAGAAGTCAGAAGGTCTTCCATTGACCAGGGGGGCTATCCAAGGTCTGTGTGTGCAGGGTTTTATCAAGTTGACAAAATCAGCACTAAAATCGAAGGAGAGGATGATTTTATAGAGAAATGAGAGTTTAACTTGGCCAAAAGCATTTGACATATCCAACTTGATGAGCATACATTTTTCCTTCCGAGAGTAGCTAGAGTGGAGGGCTTCCTGCACTTGGATCACATTGTCTATGAGGTGCCTTCCTTTAACAAAACCGCCCTGCAGAGGGGAGATCAGGTTCCCTAACAGAGGCTTGAGTCTATTGGCTAAGAGTTTGGCAAGGATCTTATAGGAGGCATTGCAAAGAGAGATTGGCCGGAATCTGTTGAAAGTCTCAGGATTAACTTCTTTCGGGATAAGGGCAAGGAAGGTGGATTTGGTGCACCCTCCCACTTTGGCTTTCTTTTGGAAGGATTTTACCATTCTGAGAAGATCGAGTTTTATTACATTCCAGCAAGCTCTGTAGAAATGTATGGTGAAGTCATCTGGCCCAAGTGCTTTATCCGGCTGCATTGACCAAATGACTTCAACTATCTCTTTTTCAGAAAAAGGCTTCATTAACCCAGCATTTACATCTGCAGTGACAAGAGGGGGTATGTTTGATAGAAAATCGGCAGCTAGGTCGTCATCGGAAGAACCATCCTCCTGGAACAGATTTTGATAATGGGTTGTGGTTGCCTAATTTATGAGAGACTGTCCTTTGATAACTTCCCCCTCCTTGTTGGATATTTCAGAAATGTGATTCCGAGAGGGACAAGCTTTACATTGTTTATGAAAAAAAGTTATGTTTCTGTCTCCAGCTTGGAGCTAGAGGCTGCGAGACTTAAGGCACTAGTATTCCTCTTCTTGTTGAAAGGAAAGAAAGGAATTGAACTAGGCGTTTTGTTCGATGAGCAGCTGTGCTTTGGTGATTTCAGATCCTTCCATGCCTAATTGAATCTCAGCTAGAGCCTAGACTGTCTTTTGTCTATGTCTCGTAGGAGTGGAAAGGGTTTTTTTTTTGCCCAGACTTTTAATGCAGACTTAGTGTGTTTGAGTTTCTGTTCCCACATGAAGCTGGGGGATCCTTCAACTGGTTGCACCCAAACGTCAGCCACTATGTCCATAAATCCCTCTCTCGATACCCAAGGAGGGTTGAATCTAAAGGGAATAAGGCCCAAGTCCTCCTCTTTCTCTATCAGCGACGAGATGGGGTTATGATCAGAAGTTATTTTGGGTAGGAATTTTGAAGAGATTAAATGCTTCCCCTCCAACAGAGTACTTTGAACTACAAACTGATCTAAACGGGCAGCAATGTTGGCAATACCAACTCTATTGTTGGTCCAGGTATAACGACCTTTCTTAGGTTTGTGGTCCAGAAGGTCCCATTCGAGAATCAAAGACTCCACTGAGGCGTGGAAGAGATCTATACCCCATACTCCACCTTTTTTCTCATTTGGGTCTAGAGTGATGTTGAGATCCCCTGCCAGAATGATGTTTTGGGGGGCATAGATTTCTAGGAAGTCCGAGAGAGAATTCCAGTAGTCCTTCTTTTCTAAAAAATTAACAGGAACATAAAGATTGAAGAGAGCTATAGAAATCTTACTTGGGAGGTGAAGAAGATTTGTATATATCCAGTGTTGGGTTGCAAAAGAGATTTTAAGCTGGAACTTATCCTCCGACCATAGGGTTGCAAGGCCCCCTGAAGTACCTCTGGCGCTGACTACTTTTCCTAAGTTCTTTTTCCATTTGGTTCGACTTAAAGATAGAAGAGCATCTTCTTCTATCTTTGTCTCTTGGAGCAGGAGAATGTCTGAGATTTCCATTCTTAATAAGTCTTTTACTGCTTCAGCTTTCAGTGGGTTTCCCAGACCCCTGCAATTCCAAGAGACAATCTGCATTATTTACTAGAGGGGGGTGGTGTAGACCCACCCTTTGGGGGTCTGGTCCTTGTGTTCCTGCCTAGTGACATTTCGATTGTGGACTAACTGCCCTGCATCTTTAGTCGCTCCGCCTCTTCTTCTCTGATCTCCTTGCGAGACTTCCTTCCTGCCTTTTTGTTGGATTGCTCGAGGGGTTCATCTTTGGAAGAACCAGGGCTATCTATCAGCTTTTTCTTTTTGGTCATTTCTGCATAAGAGGGTGGGGAAGTGGCGCCTACTGGAGGGCCTTGATTTTCCTGTTGGATTGCATCTATACAAGGGGTTTCTGAAATGGCTTCTACAATTTGTTCCTGAGATCCTGAGTTTATTTCTGCGTCTTCTATCTGTTCCATATTCTGTTGCACCTCTCCCTCTTCAAGTTCTGGTTGGTCTTCTGGAGGGTTTAGAGCAGCAAAAGGATTTGTTGAGATGGTGGCCTTTGCTGTGGCTTGATCTTCAATTAAACTCTTCCCAGCAGAGGGTCCTCCGGTCTCTAGATTCCCTCCTTTCCTTTTCGCTCTGATGGTTTATTTAGCTGTGGCGGTTTTTCTGGCTTGTGTCCACTGTTCGCCCTTTTCTTTTTCAGATTCTTCCTCGATTTTCTTCTTGTAGTTTCGTGCAAAATGACCATAGCCATGAAAATGTCGGCACTTGAAGGGGAGTTGTTCATAATCTAGTTCCTGAATGTGAGACCAGCCAGCTATGGTCAACTTGATCGCCTCAGGCAATCCTATCTCCAGATCGACTTCAACACATATTCTGGCACACGAATATTGTTCTCTCCTTTCAGCCCTATCAATGTATTTTCCTAATTTGTTCTCGATTGTTTCCATAGATTCTGGGTTCCAACAATGAAGAGGAAGATGAGGTAACCTTACCCAGATAGGGACGGCTGAAGGAGTGTCCTGGGAAGGATCAAAGTTTGGCATCCATTTATTCAGATAGAGCCCTTGTGGGCCCATGAAATATGGATTGTTTCGGAAGATGAGATCTCGACCTTCTACTGATTCGAAAACAAAAACATAATAACCTATGCCTACCATGTGGCTTCGTATTCCTTCAGAGACAAGGGGCCTCCAGTTTCGTTGGACCCATCCATCAATAGCTTTGGGAGAGGGCCAGAGACCCGTGAATTGTCCAATGAGCCCTCGTTCAGCCAGGTTCAGTGCAATCCAGTACGGATGTTCCGTAGGCAGCTCTACTGAAGGGATGGATTCAACTTTCTTAACAAATTTCTGTTGGTTCGAGTTTGCTTTCCTCTTGCCACAGGAGGCTACTAATCTCTTGAAGGCAGCAATCTTAGGAGGGGGGAAGGGGGCCCCCTTCGACGTCCATACTGGTTGGACTCAAAATTTTGATGAGGAGGCTCACCGCACAGAGCTATCTCCACACACTAGATGGTCTCAACAGCGGGAGGATGCCGAGAGAGCTTAGCAGGAGCGATGATGGCTAGGTGGGCATGCTCCAGAGCCGAACCCTAATCTCACTACCTTAAAAAAAATACACAATTTCAAAAGTAAAATCGAGAAATAAAAAAAAGTCGTATAAAAAATAAAATATAAATTTTATTTATATAAATTAAATAATTAAATAAAAATATGTAAAATTATAATGAAATGTACTAATATAAAATTAAAGTTTGATAAATATAATAATTGAAGAAAAAAAAAAGCACATAACTCATGAATTACCACACCATCATAGAATTTTACACTATTAAAACCATTGCAGTCCATAGCATAATCATATGTTTTCACCTACATGCCCTCTTTCCACCTATATGCCCTCTAGAAGACTTCTTACACTCAAACTCTTGCGCATCTTCAAATTCTTATTTGAATTTTTAACAACAGAGTCTTGACTTCAGTGGAATTCGTCCTCCGATGCATATTTTATTCACTTGGGTTTCTTTGTTGATAAGATCTTACCTATGTACCCTTCATGGATGGTGACCTTTGTATTCCTCTAATAATAAATCGCTACAATGTCTATCACATCAAATCATGGTGAGTGGTTTAAATGGTCGCTAATCACATCACTTATTAGTCCCTGCCATCTGGCATCCGGCAGGGACTATAGTAACCGTTCGGAGGGCAGATAACATTAAATCGCCGGGTTTTTTAGTGGTATTTTTAGTTATATCATAAAGTTTGCACTTCAACTTCTGTTGGCCATCTTATTTGGCCTCTTCCCGAGGCGGAAGAGGCCGGACCATATCTTAAACTGCTACTTACCCACAATCAACTGGCCTTGACGGTTTGCGGTTTCGATTTAATGCTGACATTAATTCCTTAATTTTTACTGTTAAGTGCGAATGGGTACATATCCTAAGTTGCTTGTTCTTTGAGCTATCTGAGGAGGCTGAACGTGTCACTCTGCATGCAGAACAGATGCTGTATTTCTTGCCTCTTACTCGTGCTTTACATTTGGTTCATCGTCCACAGCTTGAATCCAAAGCTTATTCCTGCAACCTCTAAGCTATCATCGTCCACAGCTTGAATCCAAAGCTTATTCCTGCAACCTCTAAGCTATCGCGACTGGATTTCACCGCTACCATTCGACATGGCTGCATGTGTACACAGAGCTTCCATGGAGTCCCTCAGAGCAGGTGGACTCTCCCTTAAAACGCTTTCAGTATTGACTGTTAATTAATATTCGTAAGTTTAACCATTTTTCCCAAATTCATTACAGGGCTGTTGCGGCTCTCATGTCGTTCTTGGTGAGAAGAAATGGAGAGAGCGCTGGTTCAGCTCCTTTCATCTGCACTGCGGCTCTCATGTCGTTCTTGGTGAGCAGAAATGGAGAGAGCGCTGGTTCAGCTGCTTTCATCTGCACCTGCACCAGTACCACAGAAGACAAGGTATAAAACTTACCGTTGAATTATCCTCCATTCTGTACTCTATTTACAATAATCGTTTCACATTTAGGTCTCTAAATTTGGCTATGCATGCAGGCTTATTCACCCAACAAAATGGGGTTTCTCCAGTCCCGGTGGCTGCCAACGGGTAAGTCACTCCCTCAAGGTATCGCCTTCCTTGTAGTCACGGTAACAATTTTTCCTTTTTCCTATGTGGGTATTATTTCATTCCAGTGATAATGTTTGTTTACTTGAATGTAGGTCGCAACTTCCGTTGTGGAACGAACTTCTGGTTCCAACATTTGACTCATTCACCATTCCAGGCTCCCTTGGAAAAGCCTAAATAGTTCTCAAGACTTAGCTATTGAGGGTTTGATCGATTTTACTGAGGGTTGGAGGAACTGTTGTTCCCGTAGTCTTTAATTATATTTATTAAATCCAGAATGTATTTAAGGTTTTTTCCGCATAGGGTTTACATCTTGTAACTTAGTTACTATTAATATTGCAGTCCTAGTAGTGAATAGATATGTTACTTCATTATTATACAATGGCTTGACCACTTTTGAGCATCCTTAGCATGAATACGATCTTATTATTCAGAACTTAAAGATATAAATTTCGTGTTAAAGATTTGGGGTTTCAATGAGCAGTTTTGATTGTAATTTCTGGGTTTTTCTTTTATCAATTCCATCCCTACAGGATTGGTATTTTCATTAATGTATGGCTTTCATGGCTGACAGAGAGACCCTTGCATCCAACAGGGTTGTTTCTATGCCCATGTGTTGTTTTAATATTAGATTATTTATCACACATTTGGACTTTTTTGGGAGCACACCTCTGTGTCGTCTCGAACTAACCAATGTTACAGTCAAATAATAAATACATAGCCATTTTTATTATGGCAAGGTAAATTCTTCTTTACAGGAAATTTTTATCATTACATAATTCCCTTACAGTTTGGCTCGCACTGATTTTACATGATTGTGGTTCAACATATGTTATTCTAAATGGTTAATCGACTCTGTCTATTCGAGTTTTTTCTTTGTAACTTATAGAATAGAAAAGAAATATGAATGCAAGTATCAATTAGCAATTTAGCTCTAGACCAAGCTATGTACAAATGTATCTAACTTACAGCAGTGCAGCGAAGACTCGGTGAGTACTGGAGAATTCTTCAGAGAAGATCTATCGCCTCTGCAGGTGCTCGCCTGTGGAAAAGCTGAGAAAACAAACACGTCACTTTCTACAGTGATGCGAAAGGAGTAAATTGGAGATATAACAGTTGCCAATAGCAACCTTCTGCCAAGGGTGGGCCTGTATTTGTGGAAACTTCAACTCTGGATAATTAGCATTCATGCATTTAATCTGGATCGGATGTCATCTTCATGGAGATCTGTAATAGTGACCGAAGACAAATGTTTTGGATTGTTACAATAAAGTTGCGAGCATGCAAGCCACGTGTTATATCTGTGCTGAACACGGGGCGAGGCTCAACAGACATGTTTTTAACTTGCTTTTCGAGTAATCTTTTTAAGTGAGGTTTTTATTACCTGTGTACTTGAATATGACTTATAATATGACTTGATAAAGCGTTGTCTCCGTTTCCATAAATCAATGGTCGGCAACTGGAAAACAATTTTTATTTTCTACAAACTTTGCAGTAATTATGAAATTACAGAAGGAATATAATTAAATTCTCTGTAACATGTAAACATACCTGGCACACCACGCTTCTGCTTCTTTGTTAGCTTTCCTAGCAATTGTCTCCTTGCATGCTCGCTCGCTGTACCTGAACAAGGTTTCTGGACCGAAACCCTGAGTAAATGCGAATAGAAGTATATTTATAGCTATAAAAAAAAATATTAGGTGAAATACAATATGTACATATGGGTAGTTAGGTTGAAATCGAAGGGCCAGTAAAGCGCGCATGCATTTGACTTGTTGTTAGAGGGTCTCAGCGCAGCCGAAACTCCACCTTCCAAACCGTCAAACTGTTGAGGTAGCTAGATTTTATTATCAACCGAATGGACGGCGCCCTATTCGTTATTATCGATATCTAATTTGACTTGCTTAAATATTTTAATAGTCAGTTTTCAAGGGAGCGTGGTCGCAGCAACACCCCACCTTTGAGGACTGTCTAACCTTCTACTAAAGATCGTGATGATGATAAGGCCTCCGTTTTCCACATACTCGTGAGTTCTTTTGGAGTTCACTGGTTCACCTACTACTCGTTGGTGTGTATAGTACTTTAGCGAGTATTATAAGAAATGAAGGGACCCAGTACTGGAATTTGCCGACCAAATTGTCCTATTTTAGCTATTAAATATTTATCAAAGTCTTCCATTGCCCTATGAAATCTCGGTTGGGATAAAGCTTAAGTTTCCCGTGTTAATAGAGATTTCTCTTTGAAGAAAAGCTGTGCGAAAAGGCAAATTTTTGATAAGCAGACTATAAATATACATCTAGATTAATGCAGCTCTCTGTAGTAATATCATGCTATTACCGCAGCTTGTAGGGTCTGATTACCGGCACCGGCTTGTGAATTCACATACACACATAATTATTACTTATCCTCTGATGGATACTTTCATATTCCATATTTTCTGAATGTCTTGCTGCTTATATGAACTTTTTTCATTACACTGCACTTCTCACAATTTTATATCTGTGCCGAACATAGGGCCCAGGCTCAACAGATATGTTTTTAACTTGCTTTTACTGTATTCTTTTTAAATGAGATTTTTATTATCAACGACCCTCGTGGCGATAGGGAACGCACACGTGGAGGGTGCTGCTGCCCTTGATTTAATGATATCAGCAAGTTCTCATTCTCAACCTATAAATTCAATATTAAAAGCATCTCACTATGCCTATGTGCTATCATTATCGTTGGCGGCAATCAGTTATGGTAGGTCGAATACATGAACTCAGATAGAGCTGCGTAGGCAGAGGCAGCTGGAGCTACAGTTGACTTAGTTTTACTGGAGTCCCCTGGAGGACGCACCAGAGGAAGCAGCAGGGGCCAAGAGGAAGCAGCAGAGGCATTGGCGCCAAAGGAAGCACTACCAGCCATAATCCCTTACATCCCATTGCATCCAAGCTGGTCGTTCAACTATGGATTATGGCAGGGACTAGCTGCGTCGCAGCCCATCTTGTTTAACATTGTATTTCACCTTTTTATACTCATTCATGAATGTAACTTTCTATTACGACTTTATAATTTCAGTCTAAAATTTTATTTTAAAAATTTCCCAATCATCATTTTTTTTTTTTAATTGTTAATGTTTTATCTGAGGCTTGTGAATGCTAACGTCACCATCATAAATGCTGACAAGTAAATAGCGTATGTACAGGTATCCTTTGTTTTTTCCATATATCTACTTCCTAATAAATTGAGATCATTTATTCGGAAAATGGCAATTATAATGTAAAGTTTTGTTTATATGGAATGGCTGGGTATGTTATACAACTTGTTTACTTCAAATCAATAATATCTCTTTATAGAGTTTTGAGGTTTATAAATTTAATGGTAATTATCTCAAATTAAAATAGTTTAAATCAATAAACTTGTTTACTTTTAATTAATAATATCTTTTTATAGGGTTTGGAGGTTTATAAATTTCATGAATATCATCTCAAATATAAAATAGTTTAAATCAATAATATATTTTTATAGATTTTATAAATTCCATGGAGATCCTGCCAAACATAAAATATTTTAACATCATGTTAAAATGAAGTTTTACTCTTGATTTGTGGATTACTCTTTTCTAAAAAAGAATGTCATTACCCAAAAACTTGATAGTTTAATGGACAAGGGGTGAGTATTTACTAGATGACATATGATGTTAAAAATTATTTCCCCTCCATCTATTATGTTATTTTTCTTAGCTTTCACATTTTTTCCCTTTCACCAAATAAAAAAAGGGGAGAAAATTAAAATATATACATGACCATGTCCATGGTTTATTTTATTGGGTAATCAAAAAATGTTTTAGAGGTATCTTCATGATACAATATATTTTACAAACTATATATATCACATTCATTCTCCTAGTGTGGTTCCTCTATGACCTACACAAATAATAGATTTAAATTAATAAATATGATATTAAAGTTTATAAAAAAAGCATCCACAAAGTATTATCTCTGTTTAGCCAAAGATAATGCGATCATGAATTATCTTGTTATTTTAAGTGTAATTTTTATTAGTATAAAGTTGGATGCCTTTATTGTTTTTTCAACTTTATTGTTTTTTACTCCAATTTAACTATATCTAAACTAACCTAGAGTAGCTACGTTGTAGTCCTTGTTCAAATGTGGGAGCTAGTTTATATATTTCAAAGTTCAATAATTAAACTAAGAAGCAAGGAACCCTAGTTATGCGGCCTTATTTTTTTTTTTTTTTGTCACGGCTGTAAATGTAATGATAACAGTAACCAATTCCCAGCCAACCTTCACGTCACACTAATGGTCACACTAATGGAGGTTTAGAAATCCAAGCCTTTTCGTGTCCAAACATCAACACAAAATACTTTTAAATAAAATTTATGAATATTAAACTCTCGAGGATTCCACATGAAAGTTGTCATTATGCGGTCTCTTTAACTTATTGGTCGAAAAAGTATAAAACAAAATTTATGAATATTAAACTTTCGAGGATTTTACGTGAAATTTATTATTATGCAATCTTTTTAATTTATTGGCCGAAAAAGTATAAAACAAGGCCATATAGCTAGTGTTCCCTACCACTTAGTTTAATAATATATTTTAATGTCATGATGTGTTGTATATACTCCAAACAATAATAAAAATTGTAAAATGAGATATGAATATTTGTTTAACTTTTTATTATTAATTTTTAAAATATAATTAAACATTTTTTGGTAAATAAAAGTTATATATATATATATATATATATATATATATATATATATATATATAATTGACATTGAAGAGAACGATAACAAGTTAATAATTATTTATTTAATATTGAATGATGACAATTTTTTATATAGAGCTCATATTATAATACACGTCATGTCATTAAAGTATAGATTAATATAATGAGAGTTGTACAAATTGTACACATATTATTTTTATATATTTTTCAACTAATCATACTTGAAATAAATTAATTTTATTTAAAAATAATAAATTTAATTTCATAATGTTAAACTTTGGATAGATTTTAAATTTTTTTAGTCCAAGAAAAACTAATAGCAAGTCAATGAAAAACTGAATATATCTTGCTATTAATTAATACATATCATGCACATTTTTATAACTAACCCATAAAGTATAAAATAAGGGTAACAAATATATAGATGGTTAGTTGGCATTAAATGCGTTGGGGATGTATATGCACATGGTTGATAACTGGCTTGCCAAAATCCAAAAATGAGCATATACAACCCCACTCATTTAATACCCATTGGCAGGCTATTTATTTTCAGCCTAAAATAAAATTCAACCTCTCCTTTAAATTTATTGAAATTTTGATGAAATGTTATGATAAAATTCAAGAGAAATTTTTGTAAATATTTTTTTTTGCTAAATTCGAGCCATTTTTAACTGTCGTGGCCAAAGCTTGGTAGACAACACCTAAAATAAAGGTGTTCAACAAACCATTCTTTGAATATTTAATTTATGATATTCAAACTACGAGAATATAGATGTATGATCCAGTCTTGCTTACTAATCCAAGGTCAAGAGTGCAACTTCATTTTCAACTAGCTCTCTATGCTTGCAAAATGCCTACCCTCCTTGTACACAAATAGAAAGGGAATCTACGGTTAAATACAAAATCCTCAATCAAGAGAAAAGGAACACTTGGATATATGATGATATGGAAAATCACTTGTGGCTTGCGATGTGGTTAACTAGGTTTCTGTTGGGTTGTGTTATATTCTTTCCACGACTAGCCCACGTAGTTAACCGGGGGGTTGGGGGGGGCGGAGCCCCCATTTGTTGTGTCGATTGTGTAGGGGGGGGGGGGGGGGGGGGTCACGGGGGGTTTGAGGCATATCTGTAACCCCACTTTATGGGGTCTGGGGCAGCGCTCGGGAAAATTTTCGTTTTGGGCCTTATGTTAGGATGGGCGGACCCACCTATGGTTTTGTGCATGATTTTTGCACATGTTTTTGGATGCGATGGTTTTCGGTCCATGGTATTGGACGTGATGGTTTTCGGTCCATGGTATTGGATGCTTCGGCATGTATAAATATGTATTATAACATTGAAAGGAACATAATGAAAAATCAAGTTGGTAGTCCCAGTTTTGGGATCCAGGAGAAAATCTCTATGTATATGTGTTTTATGTGTTATGCTCTTACATTGTTTATTTTATGTGTTTTAGAATTCATATGCAAGTAATTTCTGTACGGGGTTAAAACCTACATTTGGTATCAGAGCAGTTTTGGCTTCAAGGGGATGCCTTTGTTGCTGAGGGGTTTTGCTCGGGCCTGTGGTAGACCCTGTTCAGTGGGAGATCTGCAAGATCAATTCTGGTGGTGAAAGAATATGGTGAGAAGTGGAAAGATAGAGATCGAGAAATTTAATGGTTAGAGTTTTGAGTTGTGGAAACTCAAGATGGAGGATCTGTTGGTGGATAAAGATCAGTGGATCACGGTAGATCCGAGTACTAAACCAACGGGAGTGTCCGATGAAGAATGGAAGAAGGTGGATCGGAAGGTAAAGAGCACAACACGATTTTGTGTCTCAGATTCAGTATTGCCGAGTATCAGGGAAGCTACGACGAAGGCTTTGTGGGACAATTTAGGGACTTTGTACCAATCTAAGTCTCTGGTGAATAAATTGTTCCTGCGAAAAAAGCTGTATAACCTGAAGATGAAAGATGGAGACTCAGTGACAGAGCATCTGAACACATTTAATACTGTGGTAAGTCAGTTAGCATCTGTTGATATTAAAATTTCAGATGAAGATAAGTGCATCAGTTTGTTCTGTTCTCTACCAGATTTTTGGGATAGTCTGGTTATTGCAATAGGTAGCAATGCAACTGCCTTGCAGTTTGATGAAATAGTCTCATCCTTGTTGACGGAGGAGATGAGACGGAAAAATATGGAGAGCAAGAATGGTGATGCCTTATCTGTACGAGGACGGTCCCAGAACATAAACAAAAATAAGTCATCGAGTGGGAGATTTAAATCTCCAGGAAAACTTGGAAAGGTGGTGTGCTGGAAATGTGGAAAGGAAGGCCACTTCAAAAGGGACTATAAATCTCAAGCTCCCGACAAAGGAAAGGGATCTGATGAGGCTACTTCTGCAGAGGTGAAAACCACCTCAGATGAAGGTGGGGATGTGTACTTGGCTTATTCATGTACACATATAGATCATGAGGCATGGTTGATTGACTCAGGTGCATCCTTTCACTTCACTCCCCATAGAGAGTGGTTCTATGAGTATGAGAAATATGATGGTGGTGATGTCTTCTTGGGGGATGACAGGAAGGCTAGAATCATTGGTCGTGGAAAAGTAAAGTTGAAGTTGCAAGGTTGAAGGGTTAGAACACTTCCGGGTGTTCTCCATATTCCTACATTGGCTAGAAATCTGATTTCTGTAAGCAAGCTAGATGATGCAGGTGTAAAAATAGTGTTCGATAAGGATACCTACAAAATGGTTTGGGGAGCACTGGTATTGATGCGATGAGTTCGAATTGGAACTCTGTACAAGATGTAAGGTAGCACTGTTATTGACGGGTGCAACAATTCTATGGTTCCTGAAAGTGGAGCAGAAAATCTAGAGGTCTTTGGAGAGAAGACCATGTTGTGGCATCAAAGACTTGGACATATTGGAGAGAAGGGCCCTCGAATACTTCATGGTAAATTTATGGTAGAAGGTATGAGTAATACCTCTCTGAATTTTGATTTCTGTGAAAATTGTGTATATGGGAAGTAGAATCGGGTGAGTTTCCCCTCTAGTAGTAAGAGGGCAAAACATATATTAGAACTTGTGCATAGTGATGTGTTTGGACCTGTGATGGTTCCATCACTGAGTAAGTCTATGTACTATGTATCATTTATAGATGACTTCTCAAGGAATACATGGATATATTTAGTTAAGAAGAAATCTGAAGCCTTTGACAGGTTTAAAGAATTTAAGGCTCTCATGGAAAATCAGACAGAGAAGAAGATAAAGGTGCTGAGGACAGATAATGGTGGAGAGTTTTGTAGCAAGGAATTTGAAGAACTCTATAAGAAATGTGGTATAGCATGACAAAAGATTACTCCATATACACCTCAGCAAAATGGAGTTGCAGAAAGAATGAATAAGACATTGATGGAAAGGGCAAGAAGCATGCTCAGTGGTGTCGGGTTAGGACAAGAATCCTAGGCAAAGGCAGTGGATACTGCATGTTACTTGGTCAATAGGTCACCTTCATTAATGTTGGAGGATAGGACTCCATAAGAGGTATGGACCAGTAAGAAACCCTCTCTTTCACATCTGAGGGTATTTGGATGTGATGCATATGTACATGTTCCAAAGGAGAAATGAACCAAGTTGGATAGTAAATCTGAAAATTGCATCTTTGTTGGGTATAAGGATGGTTTAAAGGGTTATAAGCTTTGGAACCCAGTCATACGGAAGGTTGTGTACAGCTAAGATGTGGTGTTAAAAGAGGTAAAATATGTTATTAAACATGAAGCCCAACCAAGGAACCTGAGAAGATAGAGTTTGAGCTTAAGGAGGAAGAATCAAACTCTACAGCAGAGGAGGAATAAAAAGATGAAGAGCCACAAACTCCAAGTGTGAGAAGATCAGTTCGAGAAAGAAGGCAGCCTGAAAGGTATAGTCCATCTGCTTTCTGTTCAAATTTTGCTTTGTTTGTTATTGATGATGATCCCAGAACTGTGAAGGAAGCAGTGGCTTCAGAGGATGGAGAGCTCTGGAAAGAGGCCATGGTTGATGAAATGGCATCTTTGCACAAAAATAAGGCTTGGGATCTGGTGGAGTTGCCAGCTGGAAGGAAACCCATTGGTAGCAAATGGGTGTTCAAAAAGAAGACAAATGCAGAAGGAAAAGTGGAGAAATACAAAGCTCAGTTGGTAGCAAAAGGTTATTCCCAGGTGCCGGGAATTGATTTTGGTGATATTTTTTCTCCTGTTGCCAAGGTAACTTCCATTAGATTACTTTTAGCTATTGCTGCTGCTTTTGATTTTGAGGTAGTATAGATGGATGTGAAGACAACATTTCTTCAAGGGGACCTGGAAGAGGAAATCTACATGAAGCAACCTGAAGGCTTTGCGGTGAAGGGTAAGAAAGAACTGGTATGCAAGTTAAAGAAGTCTTTGTATGGGTTAAAACAGTCACCAAGGATGTGGTATCAGAAATTTGATACATTTATATGGGGACTTGGCTTCACCAGAAGCAAAGTAGATCATTGTGTGTATTTTAAATTAATTGGTGACCATGTTATTTATCTGGTCTTGTATGTGGATGTCAATATGTTGCTGGCTGGGATTTGAAGACCCAATTGTCCTCCAAATTTGACATGAAAGATCTTGGTGCTGCAAACTATATTTTGTTCATGGAAATTAAAAGAGATTGAGTGAAGAGGAAGCTCTGGTTAAACCAAAGGAAGTATGTCGAGACAATACTGCAAAGGTTTAATATGCAGGATAGTAAACTAGTGAAGGTTCCTATTCCTGTAGGTGTGAGGTTATCTGTTAAACAGTGTCCCAAGACACAAGAAGAGGAAGAGGACATGTCCCATGTTCCATATGCAAGTGCAGTCAGTAGCCTGATGTATGCAATGGTCTGTACTAGACCAGACATTGCACATGCAGTGGGAGTATTGAGTAGGTTTATGTCAAAACTAGGGAAGGAGCACTGGACAACAGTGAAGCGGGTTTTCAGGTATTTGTGTGGCACTAGTGATTATGGTTTGTGCTACCAAGGAAGACCAGGATTGGATAGAATGTTGGATATTCGTGGCTTTGTTGATGCAGACTGGGCAGGAGATTTGGATCAGAGAAGATCTACAAGTGGGTATGTGTTTAACCTATTTGGAGGTGCAGCCAGTTGGATGAGTAAGAAACAATCTGTAGTGGAACTATCAACTACAAAGGCAGAATACATGGTAGCCACTCATGCAAGCAAGGAAGCAGTTTGGTTGCAGAGATTGTGTTCAAGTATGGGGTTAGTACAGGGAGCTATAAGGATAGACTGTGACAACCAAAGTGCAATTTTCTTGGCAAAGAACCCCGTATATCATTCAAAGACAAAGCACATTGATGTTCAGTATCACTTTGTGAGGGATATGATAGAGACAAAAAGGTGTTTCTGGTAAAGGTGGACACTTTGAAGAATACTGCAGATGCACTGAAAAAATCTGTGAGCTTTGCGAAGTTCTCTTGGTGTAGAGAGACAATGGGCATTTTAGGGTTGGAAAAATGATTAAGCTTTCTTGTGGCCCCTTGTGGAAAGAAAACAACAAGAGGGAGAATGTTGGGTTGTGTTATATTCTTTCCACGACTAGCCCACGTAGTTAGCCGGGGATTAGAGGGGGGGAAGAGCCCCCTTCGTTGCACCGATTG
Source organism: Pinus tabuliformis (assembly GCA_031772625.1). Lineage (NCBI taxonomy): Eukaryota > Viridiplantae > Streptophyta > Pinopsida > Pinales > Pinaceae > Pinus > Pinus tabuliformis. The sequence continues at coordinate 190,423,007 of CM062810.1, read as the reverse complement.
TGTAGTAGGGGTGGGGGTCACAGGGGGTTTGAGGCGTACTCGTAACCCCACTTTATGGGATCCGGGCAGCACCCCAGAAAATTTTGGTTTTGGACCCTATGTTAGAATGGGCAGACCCACCTATGGTTTTGTGCATGACTTTCGCACATGTTTTTGGACGCGATGGTTTTCGATCCATGGTATTGGATGCGATGGTTTTCGGTCCACGGTATTGGATGCTTCAACATGTATAAATATGTATTATAACATTGAAAGGAACATAATGAAAAATCAAGATGGTAGTCCCAGTTTTGGGATCGAGGGGAAAATCTCTGTGTATATGTGTTTTATGTGTTATTCTCTCACATTGTTTATTTTCTGTGTTTTAGAATTCATATGCAGGTAATCTGTATAGGGTTAAAACCTATAGTTTCAATGCCTTCAAGTTTTGATGATTTTACATTTGGAATTTAGTTTTAAACAAAGGGGGCTCCACGGTAGCTAGTCCTTGCTCTAAGCCAGAGGAATTTATAGGTTCAGTTCCTAGGATGGGTTGATGGGATAGGATGACGTTACATGGGACCATGTTATACTTGGCATCTGCATGCCACTTCTTGAATCCAGCCACGTCACACAAGGATCTGGCAAACAGGATCGAGATCCGATCACCAGTTTCGGTCTTCTCCGGCTTCAACCAGTTGTTAATGCCTTGTATTCTGCTGATGGAAGTAGAGTTATTTCAGATGCTGGGTGATGGGACAAAAGCTACAACATTCTTTATTTCTGTCTTCAGGTGGCATCCCTAATGCAGAAGGAAGGTCAACTAAAGTCAAGTAGGTATATATAAATTTATTTGAATAATAAAAACATCTTTGCATGAATAAATAATTATTAAGAAGTTGTTTATCTCCAAGAACTCAAACACCAATATTCTAAAGAATAAGTTAAAACAATTTGAGTTCAGAAAACATGTTTACATGAATAAATTAAACCGAAGCTATTTATCTCCAAGAACTCAAACACCAATGCTCTAAAGAGCACAATGCTAGAAAGTGCCAAATTCTTGATAAAAGATGCATGCAGTGGTTCACAATTCAGCAGTTGAATATCCTAGATACCAACAAAATACCTGCTTTTGCTCACTGTAAAAACAACTATTAATTATATCATATATCATCCACATTCCCATGCAACAGGGCCATTTCTATTAGCATTAGATTCAAAGTCATTTCTTGAACGAATGACTTACAATTTTTTTTTTTTTTTTTTAGAAAACGTTATGTAAGATAAGATATGGCAGTTAAAAAGGTATATGCTAAAGTAAATTTACAGAAGCCTCCATCAGCATATAGCTTAGAAAGTGAGCCAATCGACTGTCAGAGGAATGGGAATTCAAGACCCAACTCGGTCTCGAACGGGAAAAGTATGGATAGTTTTCTAAGAATCTCGACAAGGAGGACGCTATTATTTATCTAGACGAGGGTAAACCCATTGAACATAGCCAATTGTCGGTTCTTTGTCAACTGTCCCAATATGTGAAGGCACTTGGGGCTTTGTCTCCCTATGCTGCATGTGACATCGGTCTGGAAAGGGTAGATGTTCTTAAGTGGCTTGGACATAACCTTGTCGTAATGCGAGCTTGTGGCGATGAGCAATTGTTACTTATAGGCATAGTACAAAGTCAAGGAACCCAATTCATTCAGCTCTCTGAGGATAGGTGCTAAACCGGAGCGAAGGCCAGCATATGTATACGCGTTACCGTAGCGACACCCACATGATTGTTTTGTCATGAGAAACACAGTCACGTATCTCTCATGTTGAACGCCAACCTGCATGCATACCAAATGCCTTATTACGATAAACGCCAACCTGCTTGCATGCATACCAAATGCCTTATTCTAGCATAAAGAAATCGTCTCGGTAGTAGGCGGTGGAACAAAGGTTAGCTTGGCTATCAGCTAACCAGTTCTAACTTCAGTTCTTCTACTCGTGGTCCATATGAAGACCTTGAACCGACTAGTTCTAGTTTCAGTTCTTCTGCTCATGATCCCTTCTACTCGTGGTCCATATGAAGACCTTGAACTAACAGCTGCCATCTCGCTTAGTACCAACGATATACCAAAAAGTCTGGCAGCAGTAGCTCCAGAGCCATGTTTTCAGCTGCATGTTTTCAGGTGTGGAATCAAAGAGAGTAGTTCCACAAGTAGTAGTTCAGGATGCAGCAAGGGTAGACCATCAAGTAACTTTTCTTCCCTTCCCTGTATTAGGTGAGGTGGGTGAGGCCCTGATGGCTCCTAGCTTCCATAAAAAGCAAAAAGTTTCAAGGTGACTGGTTGCAAAGGTTATAGATACAGGGGCAGAAGCAAAGGTAGCTGGTAGGTGCAACTATTTAGCCAATTTATATGGTATTTGAGTGTTGTTTGTAGAGGTATAACAACATATGAGGTGATTTTTTGAAGACCAAGCACAATATCTACACCAGGAGATGGGGAAAAATCTATGATAGGAATTATAACCAACAGCATGGGCACATTTTCTGGGGCACGTTTGTGATAGGAGTTATATACCAGTAGCCTGGGCACATTTTCTAGGGTTGTTATGTGCCTTAGTTACAACATAAAATGGAGCATTCTTAACCATTGTTTCTGGTGCCTGTTGACTAGGTAGAGGGAGCGCACTACCTCAGATATTCTTTACCCATTTGTTGTGATGCCCCTTATTTCAGGCATTAAAAAAAACAGTTATTCTATTAGCAAGTGCTTGATTAAGTTTAGCAGGGCAAGCATATGTCTTTCAGTCTCAATTAGTAGTGAAGTGATTGTTGTTTTTAGCACTCAGAAGAGGACGCATGCTGGCTAACTTCATCAAAATTGAATAAGCATGGCATAATATACAGTGTAGGTGTGTTCTTGCAAGCTTTCTTCAAACTTCCGAAGAACTGAAGCTAATGCCTGAAGCCAAGCTAATGCCTCCTACAACAAAAGGAAATCAAGCAGAAGTAGCTTGCCTCCTGCAGCAAAAGGAAAATAGAAAGAAGCTAGAAAGCTAGAAAATGTTGCATGAATATAGGTGTTACTCTTCATGAATCATTAATGTTAATGTTTGTCTTGCTCTTATTCTGTCTACTCTTACTTATAGTTGAGATGTGGAGATGTGCCTCCGTATAACCTTATTCTTTATATATAAAACAGATAAGCATACCTTGATGGTGATAACTCAA